>CM076570.1:806592164-806906656 GCA_034641835.2 Pinus albicaulis
GATGGGGAGATGGGGTGATTGAAAAAGAGAATGATATATATGGAGTGAAAGAGCATGTGTGTTTACGGGGGTGAGATAGAGAGACAAAAAACAAGAGATGGTGATTTATAATCCTATTTGATTATTTGCACTAGATGCATCGATTTTAGCGTAGATATTTATTTCTAATGATATTTGATTACTTGCACTAGATGCATTGATTTCAGTGTTGGTGCTGATTTCCAATACTATTTGATTGCTTGCACTGGATGTGTTGATTTCAATTTAGACGTCTATTTATAATTATATTTGATTGCTTCCACTAGATGCATTGATTTCAATGTAGATTATTTCTAATCCTATTTGATTGTTTGCATTAAATGCATTGATTTCAGTGTGGATGGTGATTTCTAATCCTATTTGATTTCTTTGATTAAATTCATTGATTTCAGTGCAGATGTTGGTTTCTAATCTTATTTGATTGCTTGCATTAGGTGCATTGATTTCAATGTAGAAGTTATTTTCTAATCTTATTTGATTACTTGCATTAAATGCATTGATTTCAATGTATATGTTGATTTATGATTTTATGTAATTGGATATATGACAGTACATTAATTTTAAAGTGATTGGATTAACAATATGCATTGATTTTAGTGTAACCACAAAAAATTATTGACAATGTACATTGATTTTTGTGTTATAGTAATTTAACCTATTAATATTGGAGAGCAAGAGAGACAAGGTATCATGTTTACTACAATAGCTCGAGCTAAAGATTTAATTGGTTTATGATTTAGATTTTATTT
The DNA here is from genome assembly GCA_034641835.2 of Pinus albicaulis. Classification (NCBI taxonomy): domain Eukaryota; kingdom Viridiplantae; phylum Streptophyta; class Pinopsida; order Pinales; family Pinaceae; genus Pinus; species Pinus albicaulis. The sequence continues at coordinate 806,592,953 of CM076570.1, forward strand.
TTCATATAATTCATAGGAAAAGATAACAAAACTAACAAGGGTGACAATAAGAATAGTAGAAGAAAATAGTTTGAGATTGATCACAATGAAGACTATTTGTAACATGAGTACATTCTTATTATTCACATTTTCTATCTTTCAACACTATTATTGTCACTTTGCATTCAAAAAATTATTTCATCATTTTTCATCGTTATAGTTATTAACAATATTTATCATCTCAACAAACTAAGGTAAGTAAGAAAATTTAAAATTAAAATGACCAAGTTAATCTCAAAAATATTTAGCATATTTAAAATGATTATATTAATATTTGATATATTTACATATTATTGATAAAATTAATCATATCTTCGATAGATTTTCCTTGGCAGTACACGACTGAAACCAGCGTAGATCCATCTTAACTCCGGATCTATCAAGCACTGAGAGGGATCAAATCTCTTGAGGTGCAAACCTTTTCTCAAGTTTTGCACTCAAAAAAAAAGGTTTGCACCTCGAGAGATTTAATCCCTCTCGGCGCTTGATAGATCCGGAGTTAAGATGGATCTACGCTAGTATAGAATTTACCCCTAGAATGCCACATGTATCCTAAAACAAATTAGTTGTATGGCAATTGTTATGGTGCATATATGATGTGTATTACAGTTTATCTTATAATTTTGTTGAAGTAGCATACAACAATTTACATAGTGATATGAGAACCACTCTCTAGAGTATACATCGATTTTGTACACATGGCTTTTCAGTTGCTTTTCAAGATATATCATTGGTGATGCTCACATGATTATATAATGAACCATTAAGTTGAAATATGAAATTATTCCTCACAACACACACATATTGATGAATTAATAATTTTTCTCATATAATTTTTTTAATCTATTTTGAAAAAAAAAATTATATATAATTATTTCTAAGAATAAAAAGAGAGAGTTCCTTACCATATCTTCGTAAAACATATAATAGCGACGTTTGGAGGCAATTGCAACGTTTGGAGGGAGCCGTCTAGCGATGCTTTGGGGCATAATGTCGCAATTGCGACACTTTTTCTAAGTGTCGGTATTGCGACACTTTTCTCTAAATGTCAGTATAGCGACGGTTTCCCAAGATCAATGGCTCAAAGTGAACCCGATAACTTACGTTTTCCCCGCACCTTTCCTTTGAATCGTGGCCGTTCGCTCGTTGAATCTAGATCCGACGACGCTAATACATTTTCACGCTCATAAATTAATCGTTTGATGTTTTGGCAAAGCTGCGCGAAATGGGTGGTTTTTCCAAACCACCCGCGCTTACGTGTCGCCACCATGTTGTATCACGTTCGAAAAGCTAGTTTCCGCTTACCACCATTTACCCTCGTGAATACCACTGGCGTTATTCCCTAAACCTCACTCGTTTAACCCAAGTTTAATGTCATTTAACTATGGTTATACCATCGTTTAATACATTAAAATTATATTTTTCATTCAAATTTTCACCTTTTCGCTTTAAACCTGTAGAAACATTGCAGAACCTTTTTTCCTCAAAATCACGCCGTTTGAACCCTGAGAAACTTTGCAGAGCCATTTTCAACCTACCAGTACCATTTTCGACGCCCATTTCCCTGAATTTCCATTACAAAGTACTACATTGTCCTCTGCGAAGCCATTTTCAAAAAATTGAAGACTGAGCACCTCTGCAACGTCTTCAACTGAATTCCCCTGGTTCTCCAGGTATTTTTCTTCAAATTTTCCCTCTAAGATTTCAAAATTCCTGTCGATTTCAAATAATTACCAAATTTACTGCAAAAAAGTGTCCATTTTTCAGGGGAAACTCTGTCAAAATTTCCTTGAAATCCCTAATTGCCCTTTCTCGCAGTTTTTTCCATACCCTGGTCCGTTTTGTTGTTGAAATTGATTTTAAATACACGTTCTGAGCTTTAAATTCCTTGCATTTCCTAAAAACCCTGCTCATAAACCCAATTTTCAGTATAAATTCGCCAAGAAACCCATGTTTCTCGTAAAGGAACTTAGCAAACCGTTTAATCTTGCTTCGTTCATTATTAAAAATGACCAAGAAACAGGTAACCCCCAAGAATGGAGGCCCAAAATCTCAAAAGAAGTCTTCTGCAAATATTCCTCAGCCTATGTCCTTCAAAATCGACAAACCAACTCCTGTACTTACGACTGATTCTACAGAAGTGGTCAGACCAGTCCAGCCTCCAGTAATTTCTCCATAGAACAGCCCTTTAGTTGATCTGAACTATAGAATACTAGACCGTAATGTAGAATTTAACCTATTTGATGTCTATAATTGTTGCTATGGCAAATCAATGGAAAAGAGTGACAAAGGTATTCCAATTTGGGAATCCAATCTGCCTAGATATATTGTCCCTCTCACTCATTATGTTCTTGACTTTATCAGATTATGCCAAACCTATTATATGCCAAAACAAAGATTTATTGTAAACAAAGAAAAAAATATCTTGTTTTACATCACCGAAGAGTCGATAAATTCCATGCTGCAAATGAATCATGACCCTAATTCTGCTTCCCTATCAATAAAAGATTTAACCCAACTATATCTTGACTTGGAGTTCAATACTAGATTCAAAATATACCAGAATTTTTGTCCAAATCAAGTTGATATTCCTAAGTTAAATCCTCCTTTCGACACCGTTGATTTCCCAGATGAAACTAGACAGATTGTCTCAATGCTCTCCTTCATACTAGGATACGCCAGTGATGAATTCACTGATGTGGCTATCCTAGGTTTTCTGTCAACTCTAAGCGCTGGTCAATCACCATCCATTCAGTTCAATTTTGCTAGATTGATTGCTGAAAGTATGAATTATCAGTTATCCAGATTACCAGACGAAGGAGTTTTCAGATACTCCTCTTATCTACTCCACCTCTTCCTATATTATCAAACAGATAAGTTTCTAATTGAATGTGAGAAAGTGGAAGCAGAAGGAAAAGTTCTATTAGTAGTATTTTGGTCATCTATTCTAAGGAAATGGAACAGAAAGTATAGTTTTACAGATTTCGATGACTCATTTATAGACCCTGCTATGTATCTCTTGGAAAAAGAGGAGATCCCTAGGATCAATGATGAGACAAGAAGAATTATGCAGTTATCAGAGAGCTACAAAACTGGAGATTGGTATTTATATAAAAATCATACAGAAATCAGAGTGTATGGCTCATCCCTGGCCCCATATAAGTTACCCAGATTTGTTACTACAAGAATATTTGCTTTAGAATATCTGAGACAAATATTGAATGTAGATGAAATCAACTTCATAGCTTTCAAGAAAAAGACCCAATTTAAGCTGAAAAATCAAATTGGGCCATTCATTGTGAATAACAGAGAAGCTGCCAATGAGATAAATGTCAAACTTAAAGAGTATAAGTTCCCATGTAGTTTCACATGGAAGTATGACCCACAAGGTATTTTGAGTGAAGCAAGGGTAAAATGTAAGTTGCATGTTTACTTGCATGATCCTAAGCCCCATATTGAAATATATGTAAATAAAATTGAATGGGAGCCAAACACCCTATCTGATGATGATTCACAGGCAGTACAGGTAATACAGGTAGAAAGTGCCAAAGGAAAACAGATTGAACAGACATTACAGGTGGCTTCTACAAGCAAAGATACTGATAATGTACATAAAAGAGACAGAGAAGGAGATAGTTTCATAGCTGAGACTATTAAGGACATAAAATTCAGAACTCCTTATAGTAAAAGAAGCAAGTCAATAGAAGAAGAAAAGGATAAGGCTGTAAATATTGATATAAATGATGAAGCAACAAGAATAGTCACTCAAACATTAAAAGAGCTTCAAAATATAAAAATTGGAACACAACAAAAAGATACAGTCATGAAGGAAAACTAGGCTACTGTCGATTTTCCTCCTTCTCAGGAAACTGACAATACAGAGTCAGAGATTCAGATCAGATTCAGACAGATTAAAGAGAAGAATGAAGAGCTCAAGAATCAAGCTCATTCTAGATTTCTTAAGGAAAAGCCTAGAAACAAAGACAGGCTTCTTTCAACATTTGATTATTCATCCAATAAATTGGTAATGTCATTCTTGAAGCCTACAGTGGTTGAGCCAAAATCAGTGGCAAATTATTCCAAAACAGATCTTGAACTGGATGCAGATGCCATTCATGAATTAGATCAAACTGAATTTCATAGGATCAATATTGAAATGCTATATTCCAAAATTGTCAGTAAAACTATGAAATCAATTAGGCTTGAGAAAACAATGCTCAACCTCAAAAATCAAATGAGGTTGGACAAAGCCTCACTGTATGCTAATAATTTAAGAATAAAAGCACTAGAAGATATAGTGATTGAAGAAGGGGGTGACCTAGCCAACATTTAAGGGGAAAAAGTCTTAATTAAACAGAAAAATAAGGATATAGATGCTCTTATAAAACAGTTGAAGTTGCCTCAGAGTGAAAACTCTCAAGCAAAAGAAATTCTACAGCAAAAAACAGAGAATGATGATTTAAAGCAGCTTGTACATCAAATGACAGATCAGATAAAAACAATGGAAAGTCAAATAGAAGCTCTAATGAAATAGAATGAAGAACTAAGAAAATCACAACCGATGGTCATTCCTACAGTGATCCCCACTATAAACACTGCTATACCATCTACTTTGGCAGAACACTTGGCACCGAAAGGAGTACTGCCAACTGTAGTGCCAATTACTTCTCTAATATCTGCCTCTTCTTCTTCATCCTCACATAGGAGCACACTACAAGACCAAGATAAAGAGATTCTTAGTTTGAAAGGCACTACGAAAAATTTAGAAAAATCCAAAAATGATGCCTTGATTACTTCTAAAGGACATGAGCAAAGGGCTGATCGACTACAAGAACAGGTAAAGATTCTGCAAGCACAAGTAAATCTTACAGATCAAGTGGCCTTTATAAAAAATCATTTATGGACCAAAATTATTGATGGCATTCATTGTCAATGGCCTTCAATTCAGATAATTTATGAACAGAGGGAGTTACTTCAAGTTGCTAGTGCAGAGATTGACAAGACTAAGAGGGAAATTTACAAAAAACCAGCCCAAGAAATCCAACTCATAGCTTTTTTAAACTGTAAAACCGGGGAAGAGTTGGAAGAATTAAAAATTGTTGATAGAACAGAAACCATTCTTCAAATCAAAAAGGTCCTGAACAAAAGAAACATAATGAGTAATCTAGAGGACCGGTGTAAAGAGATGAATTTATCCATCTCAAGATTTTTAGCCAAATAAAAAACATTGTCAGAAGAAGGTTTGCCTAATATTCACACATTGAATGACAAGTTAATGCCTCAGAAATATTATGATCTAAAAATCAGAAATCATGCAAAAGAGCAAGCCAGACAACAACTGCCTCAAGGATCACCAACAGGCAAAATACTTCTGTAGTATTTTGAAAATATGTTCTTTTTAGATAATGAGATCAGGCATATGTTCACTATCAAGCCTAACTTTTCCAAGTATACAGAGGCAGATGAAAGTTACAGAAAATTGAAGACTGAAGATCCCCTCTGCAGAAAAGTGGCAAGAATTCACAGATCTGTTGTGAATTTAATAGATAAAAAATAGGAAATTCACTTGGAAATTCATTTTTTACTGTTACCTCAAATGGTAAAAATACAGGGCTAAAGTGCACAACAACAATTAGATCAAATTAGAATAATCAGTTCTATTTTTTCTTGTAAAAAGGTAACAGCTTGCAAACTGTTTTGCAGTTTGTCCCTCTTTTTAAGTTTTCTTTCCTATTTTTTATTAAAACATTATCTCAATTCCTAAGATATTTTGTAAACATTTTTTTGTATAAATACTTCACAATTCAAAGTATTCAGTGTGAATAAAATTTCTCAAGACAACTAAAGTTCGTGCTCTCTACTTGGCATTTTAATGTTTTCTACTTTGTTCGTGCTCTCTACTTGGCCATTGGCCTTTGGGTGATATGGAGTTGTAATCTTGTGCTAAATGTGGTAGTTTTGCAATGTTTCAGCTAATTTATTACCTACAAATTGTGGTCCTCCATCTGTGATTATGTCCCTTGGAAGACCATAGCGCACAAAGATTTGGAAAATAAACTATACTACAGAGTCCTCTGTAGCTTTTGAAAGTGCCTCTGCTTCGACCCACTTAGTGACATATTCAGTTGCAACTAGAATGTATGTTTTTTGGTTTGAGGGAGGAATAATAGGGCCAAAAAAATCAAGTGCCCAACGTTCAAATGGTTCAATCACTAGTTGAGGTTTCAAAGGCATTTCATCAGACTACCCAGGGCGTCTTTCCCTTTGGCAGCTATCACAGGCCTGCACGAATTTTTTGGCATCCTTAAAGATGGTAGGCCAGTAATAGCCTGTTCGTAAAACCTTATGGGCAGTTCTACGGTTCCCAATTAGATCCCCTTCTTCAATCTTCTTATCTGTATCTTAAGGATTCTTAAGTGCCCTTTTGCTCAGATTCCATCCACTCCATCAAATGAAGCCTATACATAGCCTTAGAAGGTCACCTATCTTTCCCTTAGCACATTTTCATCTCTAAGCCTTATTTCTTAGTTCTTCTTGCCTAGAGAGTTGACTCCATTGCCAAATATTCTGGTACATCCTTCTGGTTTACCTTGAAATCTCTTTATTCCCACCAATATTTTAAAATCAAACCCAAATACACAATCATAGCTAGCCTAATATCTGTTACTAAAACAAAGCTAAATCATATGGAGAGATCCCTCTCTGGAGTTCAAGAAGGCTAGATCTTGAATTCCCAAAGCGGTTCTTGGTTACCCCTGGTGTTCTTAACTACAAAATCCCTATCCCACAACCTGAGAATTACTAGGGTGATAACAGGCCTTGGGGGTATTATGATCCTTGGAGGAAACTCCCACAGCTAGAAGAGTTGACATAGAAAATTGGATCGAGTACAAAGGTGTGGCAGGTGGGTTTTACCCTGTACCAATTGTTATGGTGCATATATGATGTGTATTGCAGTTTATCTTATAATTTTGTTGAAGTAGCATACAACAATTTACATAGTGATATGAGAACCACTCTCTAGAGTATACATCGATTTTGTACACATGGCTTTTCAGTGGCTTTTTAAGATATATCATTGGTGATGATCACATGATTATATAATGAACCATTAAGTTGAACTATGAAATTATTTCTCACAACACATACACACACATATTGATGAATTAATAATTTTTCTCATATAATTTTTTTAATCTATTTTGAAAAAAAAAAAATTATATATAATTATTTCTAAGAAGAACAATACAGAATTCCTTACCATATCTTCATAAAACATATAATAGCAAGAAAATTAATCTATTGAAATTTCATTTCCAAAAATATTCATGGAGTAAAATGAAGATTAAAAGGAGATATTCATGGATTTACCTATAACATCACCTCATAATTAAGAATGTAAATGTACAATATTGATGATACATAGGTTAGGAGAAAATTAATCTATTGAAATTTCATTTCCAAACATATTCATGGAGTGAAATGAGGATTAAAAAGAGATATTTATGAATTTACTTATAACATCACCTCATAAAAGTGTAAATGTCCAATATTGATAAAATTTATTTATATATGATAAATAATAAACCTTTATCTCACATGTATCATATAATCTTATAAACAAAAAATTGCACCGGGGGTGCAATCCTCAAAACTTTTAAACTGTCTAATGTATATGTACCTATTTAAAGTATTCGGGGCCCACATTACAAATGCCCAAATTGAAATATTTGTGCATATGTTATATATGAGCCAATGGTTTAAATAACTATCGGGAGGTGAAACAAAACTTATAACAAAATATTAATAAAACTATATCATACGTCCGGACTTTAAAAAAAAAAAAACCTGATTTCAATCACAAATTCGCGTTCCAAAATAGCCTGCTGATGTCACCCTAATTTGTGATGCGAAAACTTCATAGAATAGGCCATATAAAAATTTGGGTCCGTTTTTTGGCTTTTCGTACGGAGGAAAACTGTGACGCGAAAATCAAATTAATTCCGCCCTATAATGTTTTGGGTCCGGAATTCCGCAATGCAGACGAGCCAAAAAATAACGCGATCAAATCGCCTACTTCCACGTGGATGGCTGATTTGGTCTGTGGTCTGTGGGACCATGTTCTTTTGAATTAAAATCTCCCACGTTTACTATTAAATTGCCCTATTTCCAAAACAATACAACGCTCTGTTTTTAAGAATACCCTCCTTGGTGCCTTCTTCACCGAACTACGATGTATTCATCAACAGTCGTGAACCCGATGTCCGTTTCTTCGCCAAGCATCTTCACAACAGTCTTGTTTCCAGAGGATTGCGAGTCTTTCTCGACAGCATAGAATTGCAGGCTGGAAAATCCATACCTTCACAAATCAAAGACGCAATTAAAGGAGCCTCTCTCATTATTACTATTTTCTCTCCAAATTATGCGCAATCGCAAAGGTGCCTCCATTAACTACTCCTCGCGCTGCTTTGTAAGCCGACCATTTTTGCAAAGGCATATAATTGTCGTTTATTGCATATAAATGTCGTTATATCGACGGCGGCCAGAGCGTCATTGACGGATCCCTCTAAACGTCGTAATTGCGACACTTAGACATTTTGTCGCAAACAAAGTATCGCTATTGCGACGGCTGCCTCCAAACGTCGCAATTGCGACACTTAGACATTGTGTCACAATTGAGACGTTTGGAAGTAGCCGTCGCAATAGCGACGCTTTGGGGCATAGTGTCGCAATTGTGACGTCTTCCTTCAAACGTCGCAATTGTGACACTTTGTCTAATTGTCGGTATTGCGACACATTTCTCTTGACGTCGGTATAGCGACGGTTTCGGGCGGGATTGAAAAATTTTGGGGAAATTTCCGACATTTGGTCAAAAGTGTCGGAACCAAGTGTTGGAATTTCTGCCAAATGTACTAGTGTACCTTTTTGGATCTGAGAGACTATTTACAAAAAGGTCCATGCTTGAGTTTTCTTTTCTACCTTCTTTTCAAACTCTCTAAACATGAAAAGTTGCTGATTTTTCCCTTTGTTAGACTCGTTAAAACCTGATGACATCAAACTTCGTCACCATGACGTTATTCAAGTTCCTCCTTCCTAGGGCTCATAAAATGTACTAGGTTGGATTTGTCCAAAGGCAAAACTTACAACAAAAGCATATGATATTCCCTTCAAGCTTGTTTTAAAAAATAATTGGGGTACTCACCAGAAATGATGGGGGAAAATGGAACCAAGTTTTAGTTATGTTGGCAATATGTAGCTCTTGAACATGCCACTTGTTTGCATTCATGTCGGGTTGGGGACATATCATTTCGTCACTTTTTCCTCCATGGGTTTGGGTAATCTCTTTTGACCTCTCATCTGCTCTTTTCCACATCATCATGACCTCAGATCCCTTGATGTCAAATACTACCAAATCCAGTGTCGTGCTGCTGATATGTTCAAGAGAAATTTTCCTTTGCAATTCTCAACTTCCCTCTGATTCTATGTTGGTCCTAATTCACTATTATCATGTTCCTCTGTCTCGTGTCGATGATGTGGGAAACATTATGGCCCACCTTTAATCAGGTCACTTCCTATTGACTTCAAATCATTATCCAGGAATTTGATCTAGAGAATCCCTTCTGGTACCTTGGAGCCTTCATGCCTTAATGGCAGGTTTTTCGCATTCGACGCAAGTTCCACATCATTAGCCTTCGATCAAGTGATTCTGTGGATGTTCGACGCCAAATCACTATTCACATTCTATGGATTGTACCGGTTTTACCTTGAGAGCCATTGTCATTATTAGTGGTTTCTCTCGTGCTTGTTAACAACCTTCATCATTGGCTGGTAATCAAGTGATTTTCTTGCATGTTCGACTTCAGCTCATATATTCGCATGCTTGAATTTGTACTTGTTCGGGTCGAGATGGAGTGCAAGACCCTGGGTTTTGTCTGATAAAATCCAGGCTGCAGATTTTTGTGGATTATCATGACTTATTGCATGAATCTTTTGATTAGATGACTGCGACCATACCTGAGTCTATTTGTTGATCCTTACTGTTGGATGGCTGCGTGCATACCTCGGATCTCAGTTTTAATACTCTATTATGGATGGTTGCACCCATACCACGTGTTCATGTATCAGAGATATTATTTTTATTTATAATTGCAGTTTTTCCAACAGCAGTGTTTGGTTCGAACGCGTTCTCATAAATAATTTCGCCCCTCCCTCTCCCTCAGACCTCATGCTTTAGGGGGAAACTGTTACACAAAATTTTGTCACTATCCCTGCAATCCCCATCTCGCCCATTGGAGGGTCATTTCCATGATCAATAAGCAATGTCATGCCTTGCAAAGACCATCATTGTATCCCTTTACATGAGATTAATATTCCTTCTGTTGACAATTCCCTGAGCAGAGACTCAAAAACCCTTGTTTTTGACTTGGCGCGAGTAGTCAGTTATGCCCTCGCACCGAAGAGGAAGATTAACACTGGGACCCGTGCCAGTTGGTGCTCTATCTTAGTTAGCCACCTGCGCTGAGCTATTTATGGAATGCTTTTTAAAAATAGAGGCGAAGATTCTACTCCAACAACTTCGAGGATGAGTCATTGGGAGTGGTTGAAATGAATAAACCACAGAATCCCTCCTTTAGTTTATGGTTTCCACCTCTTATGGGAACTTCCTAAAGGATAGGCCTCCCTTCCACCTTTTTAGGGATCCTAACCTCCTCCTTTTCCTCTATAAAAAGAAACTATCTCTCTTTGCATAAGCTAGCTGAACATGGAGAATTGAAGGTACTATAGCTGAACTATTGAAGAGATAAAATAGGAAGGAATTACGTTGAGAGAGCTTGAGTCCATGCCTTCATCCCATCCGAATGCCCTGACGAGCATCTGAGATGCACTTCAGCTGAACCCCGTTGGAGGAGACTGCGACGTCAAAGCATTGGTTGTAACTCTTCCTTCTATCAATACATATACGTGACTATTGTTTGGTTCCCATTTTGTATTATGTTAGATGTTTAATGCAATATGATTAGCCCTGTTTGACTGGATAGTAGTTATGAATGAAATTATTATGTTGTATGCTGTTCTTGTTTGATGTTTTATGTGCAGGTATCCGAGCATGTCTGCGGAAGGATTGTGACTTGCCGAGGCAGGAGCGAGAGGCCACCACCACTACAGCCACAACGACAACGTTGGATTCCAAGTAGGTCAATCTACCGTGTTCTCTTTTCATTCAGTAATTAGGAATCAACACTCTAGCATGTCTCTTTATTTCTAGACCCACTCTAGGGCTAGAGGGATCGTCTCTGTCCACAGAGAGGATTTACCTGCTTAACAAAGTTCGACCCTTCTTTGTTCTTCTCACTTATTGCAGCGATTGCAATCACACAAACCGCAAATTATTTTTTCATTGCCCAAGTGTTGCTCCGAAACTGCCACTGCGATATTGTTATCGCATCTTCGCCACCCGCCTTTTCGCCATGTTACTCTATTGCATTACAGCATCACATTCTCTCATCGAAATCATCACATTTTCGCATTTCGCAATCATCGCATTATTGCTTATTCGCACTTCACAAACTACATTCATTGGATTATTGTTCATCGCATTATCGCTCGTCACATTTTCGCATTATCCACCCAACAACACATTCATGACCCCGCTAACCTTGTGATATTACGAATTGCGATATCGCATATCACATCGCAGTACTCCAACCACACTTCTGCCATCGCATATTTGAAAGCCTCCCACTCCAAAGGAATTTTGTGATATATTAAGGTTTTAATAAAGCACAACCCCTCCTTCACCTTCAAGCCTTGCCCTCATGTGTTTAAGCCTTCCATTAGCACCCTTACCCCTTTCTTATCCAAGCTAAAAAACAACACATTTTCAAGTTTAGTTAGGTCATAGAGAGTTGCATGAATAAAATCATGGTAGATAGAGCATTGGATAAGTAGAAGTGTGTTTAGCCATTTCGCCAGCTAAGTGTGATTGAATTAGTTTCCTCTCTATCATTTCCTTTCATCACTTTAGATTAGTTTCCTTTCTATCATTTCCTTTATGCAATTTAAATTAGTTTCCTTTCTGCCATTTCTTTTCAGCAAGTTAGAATTAGTTTCCTTTCTTGTCATTTCTTTTCAGCAATTTAAATTATTTTCTTTTTTGCCATTTATTTTTAGCAAGTTAACATAGCTTCCTTTCCTGTCATTTCTTTTCAGCAATTTAAATGATTTTATTTTTTGCCATTTCTTTTCAGCAAGTTAACATAGTTTCCTTTCCTGTCATTTCTTTTCAACAATTTAGTTTAGTTTCCTTTCTGTAATTTCCTTTCTGCAATTTATTTTAGTTTCATTGAAGTGTGACAGACTTCACCGAGAAACCCTAGAAGTAGCACCCTTTCGTAGAGAGGAAGAGGATGACATGAGTAGAATGCATCTGATGTGTATATAGCACCCTCACATCCAAGTTTCTATGAACCCTGGGTTGATAAAGTAAAGTAGGGTAGCCCCTAGGAGTGCAACACTCTTGGTGCAATACCAGGGCTCACCAGTAGGCATGTGTGCTCCAAGCCTGAAAGCTTGTGCCTGAACATCCCATGATCGAATAAGATATTGTAGAAACTCCAGCTATTTCCTCATTCTAGGAATCCATAAGAATTTCAGAATCCCACAATTTCTTAAAGCCTGGATAGTGGCTAGATCATAAAATGCATCCATATATTGTACCTCATGTTCTCTTTCTCACCATATCAAAGCCATTCTCTTCCTATGGAAACCTAAAATATGACAAGACGAATCATTAAGATGAATCGCATGCAAAAATTTGAGAGGATTTTGAGTGAAAAAGGAAAATAAACTTTGTGGAATGCACCTAGCGCACCCTACCAAGGGGATATAGTGCGCTGAAGCGCCCTAAATAGAGAAATTTTTTCCTTCCCAACGCACCTTTCGACACTGTTGGGGTGCACTGTAGTTAGGGAAAAAAATTGAAGCCCTATGCCATCGAAATTTGGAAAAAACTTGCATGAAATGAAAACAAAACCGTATAAAGCAAGAGGAAGGTGAGATATCCTACCTAGAAGTGACAACACTCGAAATGATCCACCGGATTAATTGCAATCAATTGCAAAAGATCAGGGAAAAAAAACACTCAAAACTCACTCACCAAGAGGTAAGATGTAAAATGGTAAAATAGATTACTTTTCTGCCTATTCATGGTCATTTTTATTATTATTTTATCAAGATTTTAATTTTTTGACTTAAACATGACCTAATTTGATCTTGAATCAAGTATTTTTAATATTTTGGTGATGTTGTGAGCAGGATAATGGCTATTTGACCGATTTGATGATGTATGGATTGAAACATATCATTTTGATTAGAGGGCATACTTTTATCACTTTTTCGGGCTCTGTAAACTTACGAAAAAGGAACCCCTCTAGAGTCCTATTTCAACTATTTTCAGACTCCCTAAATATGAAAATATTTCCGAGCACTTTTCTTTTCGAACTCATTAAAGTAAATGAAAATTCATCTACTTAGTATAAGTTTAACTATTTTCCAGATTAAGATTGACTATTTTAAAAAAAGGAATACCTTAGTCGAGCATGAGAAGAGGTTCTCCTGAGTATTGTTTTTTTTCCTTTTTAGACTCAAGAGACAACTTTACGAAAAGGAACCTTTGGAGTTTTCTTTTTCGCCCCTTTTTTCCAACTATCTAAACATGAAAAAGAAGCCAAGTTTTGCTTTCACTGGACTCGTAAAAACATCAAACAACAATGGACTCGTTGAACATGACGAGACCAAACCACTCCTTCTCAGTGTTCGTTAAAAATACTCAGAGGGATTCATCTGAAGGATGAACTTACAAATCAATCATATGTTATCCTCCTTAGGCTTGTTAAAAAATAAAGAGGTACTGACCAAAAATGGTTTGGAAATTGGGAAATTGGGTACTCTACCTATTAATAACAATGAGTCACTCTTGAACATGACACTCTTCCAATTCATCTCCATGGCTATTGGGTTTGGAAAATATTCTTGTATTTTTGGTTCATCACACCATATTATAGCCTCTGCTTTTGGATTTAGGTAAATGCTGCCAAATCCATTCAGTGTCCTCGATATGTTCAAGATAAGTGCTTCAGTTGATATCTTCTATGATACTCTTAAGACTTCATTATATGTCTGTCATTCCTGAACTAGCTCCACATCAACATCATTCTGTCTCAAATCATGCTACCTATTTCATGTCGTTGATGGGGGATACATCAAGGCCCTCCAATAATGGGGCACTTCCTATTGACATCAGCTCATTATCCAGGAATTTGGCTCAGAAACTCTCCCTTTGGTACCTTGGGGCTTGCATACATCAATGGAACGTTTCCTTGCTCTAGGTGAAAAGTCTTCATCATTGGCCTTCAACTGGAAGTTTATGTGTTTTTTGACTTCAACACATTCATTCACACCATACATATTGTACTACTGTACCTTTAGAGACATTAACATCATCGGTGGTTTCTCTCGCTTTGTTAACGACTTACCTCGTTGGCCAATAATCAGATGTTGTCTACCATTTTCAACTCCAACTCATTTATTTGCATGGTTAGACTTGTACATTGGATGATTGAGTTAACGAGATAGAAGACCCCTGGATCTAGTTCTATCCATCTGGGTCGTGCTTTCAAGATTAATGCAAGATCAAAAAGCATAATGGCTATGGTTGTAAATATATTTATCCAATCATGAGTCCATTCTCTGTCATCATTAGACACGAATTCTTGATCATTTTCCGTGTAATGTTAGCTTATATTCTGATCATGTCTATTCCTCCCTCAGCAGAAATATGACGATGAAAATGTATTGTAACAAATGATGATCTTGACCAGTTTTTCTTGATCCTAACATGTCACAAGGTAAAGCACTTTAGCAATCAACTACTATTTCTGACTTTGGGATTTAGGGGGAAATCTGTTATAGGCCATTTTTTCGCATCTAGTAAATAATCATACAAACCAAATCAATCATTATCTGTGAACATGTTGTCATCATCCCTACACAAATCCCTAAGCATGAAATTTTCAAATGCCAGAGTTTCTGGGTCTAACTACTCCAAATCAGTTATTTTAAGCTCCCATGCACTCTACCCCTTTAGAGACACATGTTCAACAATAGGTTACTCCTTACTTCACCAACAATGATCATCAACAACTTGTCCCTTGCTGGGGGTGCGCTGATTCTATAAATTCAAGAAAATTAAAAAGAATCCCAAAGCTTCCTCTTCCATAAGCTTCCAAGATTTTTTTAACCATTTTCCTTGGATAAGAAGCTCAAATCCTATCTAATCTTACCTTGGATATTTCACCTCTTATCCCTTGAGCTCATCCTCCCATCCTAAGTGGATCTCAAGCCTAGATTGGTAAATGGATAAGAATTCCTACACTACCATACTCTCATACTTATTTACTGCCATCCACAAAATCAGGTTTGGATTTTGGAGTTTGATCATGCCCTAATGTTTCTCGCTTGAATTTAAGAGTCACCATCTTCATGCATTAGGGTGACATTGAGGTGTGCTTTGTGACAAGGAAGGACAAGTCAACTTGGGGATATATCTATAAGATCAACACTATCTTTGGTTGTAAACTCTCTCCTATTTCTATTAATACAAAGAGTATATTGTTTTCCTATATGTGTTATGTTATGTTTACATTCATGTATTTCAATGCCTCACTAATTCATTAAATAAAGTGATTTAATCATGCTATGTAGATGTTGTATATCCTTGGCTTGTTTTGGTTGTATGTGGAGGCTCTAATTATAGAAATCAGAGCTAGGATTGGAGCTTACAAGCCAGGAGGAAAGTAAAGCTTGCGACAAATTCCAAGTAGGCATTTTTCCATATTTCAATTTCTCTAAGGGAAACTCTATATTATTTGCTTTATGTTGTTCTAGAGCAGTCCACTAGGTCTAGGGAAGATACTTTTGTTCGCAATCGTAAATTCCGCATAAAAATAAGTTCTACATCAACACTTACTACTCTAATGTTTACTACAAAATGCCCAAATTCAACTTTCAATTTGAAAAATGTAGGGCATTTTCTAGGCAAGAAATGTATCTGATCAACGTTCAAACTCTCCCTGATGAACTCTAGCGCAAATATCATTATAGGAAGAAAAATTGGCAATCTGTATGGAGCCAAATCACACTGATATAACCTAATCTACATAAAATTTCATACAAATACCAATCTCCTACTTTAACTTTGTTAAGTTGTGAGAATGTTTTAATCACTGGGAAAAATCTTGGAGGTGTTGCACCATTTAGAAGGGTGAAAACTGTTGACACAAATTGATTAACAAAATCTGAAAGATAAAAATTTTCAGAGTGTTTTCTTACTATAGAAGTCCAATAAATAACTGACAATTCATGTCCTTCTAAATCTTGCTTCTATAGGGAAATACAAGGAAATCATTCTAACTAAAAATTAAAAAATAAGTATACCAATACTGATTGATACCTAAATGGCCTACGAAGGTTAAATTTTGATAATTGATCATCAATGAAATCATACAAGGATTGGTTGAGATTGAAAATGACAAAGGATTCATCACATGGGGAAATTGATGAGAGAAACCCTAAAAAAACCTCATCTACTATTTGATCATCATCACATCCCAACAGACAATAAATCATTGATATGATCCGCCTGGGGATTTCAGGAAATATTTTGGAAAATTAGGGTAGATTATTTTGAGGAATATCAATTTCGCTAGATAAAAATGAATCTAACATATAATTTCTTTGTTTATGGGTTAATTACTGAAATAGATATTGCAGAACTTGGGTGGGAAAAGGTTGATCTTGACTAGGCATGACAACATTAAACATTTTGGAAATAGAATCAAGAGTATTTTAAAACAACTTACTCTCATATTTGGCTATGATATCCTACTGACTATGCAAATAACGTTCATAGCATTAATTGACTAGTTCGAGAATAT
Source organism: Pinus albicaulis (assembly GCA_034641835.2). Taxonomy (NCBI): domain Eukaryota; kingdom Viridiplantae; phylum Streptophyta; class Pinopsida; order Pinales; family Pinaceae; genus Pinus; species Pinus albicaulis. Next base: position 806,609,986 of record CM076570.1, read on the forward strand.
GATAGGTTTTTGGAATGACGAATTGAGCTAATAAAGACTAGCAAACTACAAATTCATCCCTTTGATTTTTATGACACTGAATTGTCCAATTTATTCTTTCAAATAAGTCAAACTCACATTTGGTTTCAATTATGTCTACATCTTTATCAATTAATGGTAATTCATCTAAGTTCACAAAGATTTCAAGCAAGGGTTTTTTCTTAGGTTGAGCTTTAATCACATTTCCTTTCCTTCAATGCATACTACTTATAAAACATTTAAGAATGAGACAAAAAATACCTAAAAATATAAATTTAGTTGAGTCTTTATTCACTATTGTTCCTCGTTGTTTTTATTCCTTCCAAATTTGACGTTTCCAAGGCTCGTATATGTGAAGTGATTTCTGATAGCCTTCACTTTATCCTTTGAATTTTTGAGTTTTAATCGATGGAAAATAATTCAAATAACTTGTCCAACTGGATTCCAATGTTGGGTCCCTTCACTGAGTTGGTGGGTGGGTTTTCTCTTTATGAGAAATTTCCACATGCCCCAAGAGTTGGTTGGGAAAACCATGAATCCCAGACCCCCCCATAAACTTTGAATGATCAGGGGGGTCTACCATTTGATCGTTTTCATCCATTCTTGAAATATCATCAACCCCCTTTATAATAAGAAGCTTTTAATCAAAGCGCTTTATTCAACTTTAATGAAAAAAAATTATATAATATATTTATTCCAAAATTATTTATAATAAAAGCGTTATAATATCATAACATTACATAATTGCAAAAATTTAAGTATTTACAATATTTTAATTTATTTTTCAAGAAAATGTTACAATAATACCAATGGACAAGAAGCCCTGGAAGAGACAAAAGGGAACCCTAAGAATAGAAGCCCCAAGGTGTGATAAGGATGCCTTGCACTTGCTGAGGTAAATGAATGGCAATAAAATGAGATTTGCAAGAAATTCCATCATCATTGTGTATCCATCATCATTTTGTTTCCAATGGTAAGTGACACGACACATGGTTTTTCAGCGTTGAGAAGATATGCCCTTCTAAAGTTGAAGCCCCAAGGTCATGATAAAATTTTTCCCAAGTTGAGATGTAAAGGAAGCACTAAAATTGGCATAAGACAAATTATTCCTTGTTGTTTCAAAAGAGTCACATGGTCATGAGGTTTTCCCTAAGGGAACTTACATGGACCTAGGCATGGTTATTAATGGTATGATCACATAGGCATACAACGTATTTGTAGATTCAATGTCAATTGTATTAAAACTTTATGACTTGTGTTGACCATGATCGTTCATATGGTACCCATATTATTGGCATAAAAAATAGATTCATGGTATTCCCAAGACCATAAAAACATTACATATAGTACCAAGGGCCTATGAAATATGGCAATTCGCAAGTTGAGCATACACATTGTAATCTGTTCTTTGTTGTTGTAGTTTGAGGATTATCTGGTTATGAATCATGGTTTTGGTTAAATATGGTGGTGTTTACATTATTCCAAATAAAATATCAGTGTGTTTGATGGTGATTGAAGGTCTTTTGTCCAGTTTAGTCATGAATGAATGTCTAATATGACTAGTTTCAATTGTAGTCCTAGTTGACAAGCAATTAATTTATTTTGTCAAAAAAAGGAACTGAGATGATGGTAAAATCTGAGTTTTTCTTCAATTAAGTTATGTTCATTTAATTTTGATTATGATCGTGAGTTCAACACTAATAATGTATGTGGTATTTATGGTTTTGTCTTGATGTAGTTTGAATATGAGTTTGGTGAATATCTATGACTCTGGTTTGATTAGGTGGTCGCATTGTTCCATAGTAAATTAATATATAAACGAAATCTAGTTCGAATTCAAAGCCTCCAATGTGCTTGGTCCTATTGAAATACTATTTACATAGCCATGGTATGGCATCATTTATGATTATTGTGATAATCCTTTGATAAACCGAGTGTGACTGAAAGAGGTTATTGCCAAGTTGGAAATTGCTAATACCTAGTTTTGTTGAATGTGATATAACATAGGTCTTGTTTATTTAGTAGAGCATGACGTTTGGAGGTGACTATATTTTATTAGAAGTGTCACATGTTTTCCTTTAGTGTACATGACCAAGAAGTGCTACAAGGAGGGTTGAATTTCAGGTTGATCTTCAGATGAGTGACCTCACCTATGACTCGTGGATCATACTTGTGGATGACAACATTGAATAACTCATGGATGAGAAAATTTAAGAAATCCTACATATGTTTGAACACTAGATGCGTGACCTGAAATTTCTCATAGCCTTGAGGCTAGAAGCATGACATGTTGTGTGAAAATATCACTGCAACCAATACAAAATGTGAGCTAGATCTAACAATTTCTTAGACTCTTGAACAATAGATCTAATAAGAGAGTTGAAACTACATTGATGAGATGAATTATTTTTCTTTCTATTTCTTCGTATATGTAGTGACAAAGGAATTGGATCTAACATAGACATGAATGGAGTGATAGGTTATGTAAGGTAGATTGGTCGTTGTAGAGAAGTATATAGCTACTTGAGAAAACACGAAGAGATTGTTCGCTGATCCTTATGAAAATTTTATTTTGATGAATGCTAGCACTGGTTTATATGTGAAATATATTGCACAGTATGGGTACCTTGTTCATGTATACATAGTATGGTAAGAGACAGGTTGGGTCTCGCTATCAACGTCTTGTTTGTTGTATTAACAAGTATAAAATAGAGGCTCAACTTCGCCAGAAACTTAAAATAACTTTGTTGGTATTAGTATTATTTGTGTTGTGTGAGTTTGAGGCTACATTTTCAATTTTGAAAGCTATCAGTTCAAGTTTATTTTTATTTTAATTGGTTGCAATTTGTCGAATGGTTTATAATTTTTTGTGGATGGTGCTAGAATCTGGAAACATTTGGAGGGTCCCACAAAAAGAAAAATTTGTATAATATTTAATTTGTTATATGGTTTATTGTTGTTATATTTTATTTATAAAGTTAATCAAGGCTTAAGGACATATACAACCAGAGGGGTTTAACATTTCTTTTTCTCATGATTGATGACCAAAACGTGTTGTATACATTTGAAATATATATGAGTTTATTTCGTGTGTATCATACACAATATGTTGATAGGAAATATTTGAATTACCAGGTTTCGTTCTAGTTGGAACATAATTTTTGGGACAACTGAGTGATAGTGATCAAATAATGGTTATGACGTGTAGAAATAAAGTGGAGTGATTGAGCAAGTTGAACAGTGTGATCTATTAATATATATTTCTATATTCAATGTGGTAGGGTGGTGCAAGTTAGATATTGAAGTCTCCTTTAGGATGATACCTGAGAACATTTCAAGGAGGCAGGGTGGTTCTATGGCAACAAGTTGGTGCTTGCAAGGTGTTGTCACATCCTTTTAATTAGAGTTGATAAAATCAGGGGGTTGGTGCCTCCTTCCAATTGTTGCTAGAGAATATTGGAAGTTGGTGCTTCATGTTGATGTAATATTTAAGACACATATTAAGTGTTATGTGGGTTTCTCCTGTTTAGGTTTCCACATAAAAATATCCTGTGTACTATGTGTGATTTTGTTCATTGTTGAATGATATCGTTAATCATTAATGTTTACATGATATAATTAATGGTAAAAATTTCCCAATATTGATTCACCCCCCTCCTAGTATTTGTGAATATTCCAAAAATTGGTATCAAACCAGGTTCCTTCAGTTGCATCCTAACAACTGGAAGGAGGATCTCAGGAAAAAAGAGATGGGAAGGTTAAGGAAGCACACCTCCGAATGGTTAAGGGAAGTCTCCAACATTGCACTAATTTCAAAATCTATTACAATTGATGAAGAGAAATAGGCTAGCCTAGTTCCTTTGTTTGATGAAAAAAAATATGAAATATGGGAATCCATAATGGAAGTCTATTTGAAAGATCTTGGATATAATGTATGGTATTCAATTATTTCTCGAAACACATCTACTGATGAATCAAGAAAGTACAATACAAAAGAAATGAATGTCATTCTAAGTGCTTTGTCATATTTTGTGAAAGTTAAAGTGGGTCAATGTTCATCATACAAACATCTTTGGGAGAAGCTTCTAAATATTTACTCAAATAAGAATACATATCGAGATGAAGATGATTATGATTCAAATAGAGCAGATACTCAAATCAAAGAATTTGATGACAATGAAGAGGTATAAGTAGAAGTGGACATGGATAAATAATTGATTAGTGGCTTAATTTATCTTAGAAAAACAAATAATAAAAATCATATACTTGAAGAATAAGTTAACCACCTAAGACTTCAAGTAGAGGAGGTAGAAAAGGGAGAAGAAATATTGAAAATCTAGGTTCAGGACTATGAGGCAGAACTTACTAAAAAAAAAAAGAACTCGACGCAAGTCTAGCTGAAATAAACAAACTCAAGGTATGGAAAAAGGATAAATTGCAGGATGTTGAAAAGAAGAATCATGTCATTGATGAAAATGAAAAATAAATAGGCCGCTTAAAGATGAAGGCAAAAGAAGTTGGAAGAAGAGAAAATATTTTGAAAAGTATTTACTATGTAGGTGAAGCTCCATGCAACGAAGGCACAAGTTCCAAGCCCACACAGACCAAGGTTGAAGAGAAGTTTGAAGGTAAAGTCATCATGCTTCAAAGGCCAGTTGAAAGTGAAAGACAAAAGAAGATTGAAAATGTTGATGCTCCAAGAAGTTATGCTGAGGTTTTCAAGGACAAAGATCAACAAAGGACTAAACCTTATCTAAGAAAGAATGTCTTTAGAAGATCAACATCATCAAGGAAAACCATCTCATCCAGGTACCATTTTTTTCCATGATATTGGTGTCTAGGATAGAATCTTAAATCACTAATTCTACCAAATCAAGTATCACAACAAGTCTACTTTTCATAATGAAATATAAACAATAGTAAATCTACTAGTGCACAAAATATACACAATTTTTTACACAAATTATGTATAATAACCCAATCTTTGTTATATTAACCCAACTGAATAATACAATAGTCTAGTGCTCCCTTGCCAAGCATAATGGCCCTCAAATATCCACTAGTACAAGAATAAAAAATACAAGATACACTGACGGTATAGCTAATGTAGTTTAAATCATAACTGCTTTGTCATATCATGTGCACTGCGAGTCCTTCGATTCCATCTTATGGCACCTGCCTTTATCACTACACCAACTCCTTTAGGCCACTAAACTTAGTCTCAACAATTTTCTCTTTAGTTGGTCATAATTCCATATATCATCAATGCATAGGGTCTTCACACTCACTAGCTACTCCTTTGTCCTTCAAGGCAACAACCCTTTGAGAATTCTTCCCACTATTGCTCCTCAACTATTTTGGTACTTGTATTCCCATTATAGTCTTCCTGCACTGCTCCAGTGAAGACTAACATAGGGTAGGAGGGATTCCACCTATCAACATGGAATGTTTCTTCCCCAACAATGAACACAGGCTACAACAAACTACTCCTCTAGATGGGGAAATATTGATCTCTAATCCACCTCCTTTAGTAGTCACCTTAGTCCATCAAGGTGCCACTTAGGCTTCCAAACTTCACCCTTCTTTAGTTGTCAAATTCCTTCTTGGAAAGCTACTCTTGAGCACCTACTTATTTCCCTCCACCAACCTTAAGATTCCCAATATTAAAAAAAAAAACTTGTACTCTTCTAGGACCTCATCCACCTAGCACAAATTTAACTTCAAAACAACATCAACACACCTCAAATATTGAGTTACGCTACAGTAGATTAGGCTGAATAGTTATGGAAATAAAAAATCCTCTTTTAGCCCTTCCAAACACTCCAAACTACCATCTAATAGCTGCTACTTTCCTTTCTTGTATTATATGGGTGGTATGATCCCTTAAACAAGTGCCACAACCCTCATTAGTTTGCCTTAAATGAGCTCGACCTCCCCGCAATTGGACAAAACCCATGTGACCCTCAAACAGAGGCAAGAACAACCCAAACCACCATAAAATCTGCCCAGATTTCTTTTTGAAGCTGCAACCTCCTATTTCCTCCACTCGACCCTGTAAAGAGTCACAAATAGACCCAAAAATCGGTCCTACTCCTCATTTTCTTGGCTCCTAGAACTGCGACTTAGCTTCAGATGTGTTTTGCTTATGAATTGTGCACTTGGGATGTGAGTTATGCCTCCAAAATCACCTTATATTTATACCAAACATAAGGGCTCCATAAAAACGTCCAAAAGGGCTTGAAAACTTGTCATTAGGCCTCTTAACACTAGGATGACTTGAAGTCTCCTTGTGTAAGCCCACAAACCAAATTAAAAAATTAATATCTCCACTTTTAGAGCTTGGATTTGTGTGATTTTAAATGCCTCTTTCTTCTATCGAGGTCCTTTATCATATCAAATCATCACATGCCAAAATATCCTCGTGGTTTCACTCCCAAAATCTTGAGTGCAATGCCCACACTTTGGGTTCCAATCCCACAAAGCCATTTTGTGGCACTCCAACCTCCAAGCCCAAACCCTAGGGCTTGGAGTACCTCCCAAGCTACCAAATCTCAACACTCCCTCTTAGCGAGGGAGGTACTTCCACAACTAGGAAGAAACTCATCATCAACTCTGTTACTTCTTGCAACACTCCCCCAACCCTCAGCCGCCAAAAATGTAGCAATCCCTATAGCATGGACTATGCCTCTCTCGAAAGGGTCACTATCACTAGAAGCCTCCTGCTTCTTCTTCTTCTCCTAGAATGTCTTCCACTCTCATTCCTTCTTGGTAGATGTAGAAGCACCCTTTCTCCCCATTGACCACATACTCTTCTTGGGTTGTACAACCTCCCTTTGACCCCGTAAACTCCCTCTAGAACTTGATTCCCTCTGAGCCTATGGAACTTGGAATTTCTTCTCTAGAAAATGTAGCTACTCCTTTGAAGCCCTCACTTGCACCTTCTCTGGAACTTGTACCTCATCCTTCTTCATCTTCTTGTTCTTACCATGATTTATAGGCTTTCCCATCAGCCTGTATAGACCATGATCTCTAACTCCAATCAACACAATTACAGAACTAGAGACTCTAGGCCCAAGTCTTGCCTTCCCATCTTGAATAAGACCTCAAACCCCTTATGCTCTATCACTGAGACAAACATCATGTTATATCTGAGTCTTGGTACAAATAGTACATCCTAGATTCACATCACTTTTCCTGACTCCACCCTGAATGTCACAACTCTCGATCCTCTGATCTCTTTCTGACTCTTGTCGCCCAACACCATGTGAAAATTTGAGTCCCACTCATCTAGAATCTTGAATACCTCTTGTGACCCTGACATATGCTTCGATGCTCCACTGTCCACATTACATGCAACCTCATCGATGGTAACCTGTGAGAAATTAGAGATCAAGGCAAAGTCCTCCTTCTCCAATATCTTGGAGAGATCATCTACCCCGAAAAAAGTGGTGACACCTATGACCTACTTCCCTTTCTTCTTCTCATCATATTCCTTCTTCTACATTGGACATGTTGTCGAAAAATGACCTATCTCACCACTGTTAGCACAGTTCTATGCTAAGTCATGAGTATGTCTTAATTTTTTTTTTTTAGGATAGAATTTGTAAATTTCAATTTTATTTTATTTTATTTTATTTTTATAAAGCTACCGAAATTTCCAGTAGCGTCTGTTTTAGCCCTTTTCAGACAGTTTCTTTTAATTTTGTTTTGTGTCTGTTTTTATTTAACTCACCCCATCGGAAATTCCGATAACCTCCCCCCTGTTTAAAATAATAGTAATAATAATAATAATAAAGTGCATCCGCTTTGTGTTAAGTCACATTTTCCTGTTATCAACTACGTTTTAAACTTTTATCATGTGTTAGGTCACGTGAAAGGAAAGGTTTACATTGAGTGATGTTAGGTCGAGTCGTGGTTATACGTCGAGCATGCTAGGTGTCAGTCCGCAATTTTTAAAATCCAACCGTTGTTTGTCTTGTCTGTCAGCTGAGTCATTTCATCCACATGTTGAGGTACATATTATGGGTTAAGCTAGATCATGGATTTGTAGTTTTAATGCGATGACTATTTGATTTAATGACGCATGAACACTGCCGGAATTTTAGGCATGTAATAAGGATACAAAGGAGGTGACTGCTAGCTCCAGCTCCACTAGTCTCCAACCACCTGTAGCATATCATCTGAAACTCCACATCCAACTGAAGTTCATCATTATTACCATAAGGTGTATGCTGCGGTCTAAGATACTTAGCATTATGAAAAATCTCATGCATGGAAAGGTGAACCAACATATCTTTTTAAACCACCAAAAAGAAAGGAAAACCATTATTTTCGAGTTTAATTGTTGGTGAATGAGAAACTTGAGGAAGGAGACCCAGATTTTAGACAAATTTTATTGAGACACAACAATACCTATTAGTTGAGCTCCTCTAATCTTGACACCTATAAGATTTTAGCAGGAAACCTTCTTTATTACTAAAGATGACTAAGAAAGGAGGAAAGCTAAAACAAATTGAACCCCGAGGAGCTAATATATTTGATGCTAATCTGAATGTGAGAAGGTTATATGTTCAAGAAGGATGGTATCCACTGTGTTCAAGACTAGGAAGCTCTCATTTAGGAGTAACTCAGGAATATTCACACTCTTTCAATGGCAGGAAGAAAATATCTATGGTATTAGATTGCAAGTATCAAAAAAGTCTATTACTAAAGCTTTCAACCTTTCAAAGGAAGGAGAAAAATGTTTTAAAGGCCAAGTCATTATTAGAGGAGACCTCAACAGTTTCATTAAAGATGGACACAGAGACCCCAACTGGGCTAAAGGAGTTCCTAGAAGTTACCTGAAAAATGAATGGGCTGAGACTGTCAAGCTCATCAAAATTTACCTCACCTATGAGAGGAGGTAAAATGTGGTTTTTCTTTATCATATGAGTTTTTGTTTCATATTGCAGGTATGAAGACCCTCAACTTACCATTATTTCTTACAAAGAGCTTGACAAAGATGTCATCCATGATATAAACACATACAACTACATCAAAATACAACCTATATCATCAAGCTCTTATCAAAGTGTTGGTTGAGGAAGAACTCAGGAAAAAAAACCAATCATGGGATCATTTTATGTTTTACAGGGCAGCCAACATGCACCTACACAAAATGTTCCAGCTTCACAAAGACATCCTCAGCCTACCAAGAAAAAAGAGAAAAACCATAAACCAACTACTGCATCAGTTGATAAGATAACTAAGAGAAAGGCTAAGTAGGGGAACGTCCATAAAAATGCTAAAGGCAGAAAAGAAAAGACTCCTTCAACCAAGGTTGAGAAGAAGTTGGAGAAAGGAGAAGAATCATCAAACAATAAGCCTAAATCAATGAAGATGGTGCCTCCCATTCCTCCTTTTCCCAAATTTTATACCAGAGCTTGGAGAGAAAAGTCTGAAACTGCAGAAAAATCCAAAGCACAGGTGCTATCGGAAATTTCAGAAGCAGACATTCAACAGAAAATTCAGAAGGAATATCATCCCACTAAGTCTGATGAAGAGCTCCTAAAAGATGCAGGGTGTGAAATTAACAGAAAGAGAAGGAAAGAGGATGAAAAACCAGTTGCTGGTAGCAGAAAAAGACACACCATATACATTAACACGTTTAGACTCAAATCTAAAGCCCTGCATAATCCAAGTTTGCTGACAGAGGTCATAGATATAAAGAAGCAATTTGAAGGGTTACAAACTGTAGCTCCTTCAATTGCAGAGAGTAATGAGTCCAAGAAGAAAGATAAGGGTAAAGCCCCTTTACACCAGTAAACGAAATCCTCAAAAAGAAGAAAAATTCAAAAGGGTTCAAAAGAGAAAAAGACCATTACTAGAGAAACAACCACCATGACTACGAGATCAAAATCAACTGTTGACAAGAAATCAGACTTGGACAAGCTTGCAGAATATGTTGCCCATATGGAAGAAAGGTAAAAGGGGTTTTCCTAATAAAATACCTTTTTTTCCTACTAAGTACATTTTTGAACAACAACTCAAGTTTCAGAGTGTATAAGTCAGCACAGGTTTTCAAGTATTTGCTGTGAATTTTTTAAAAATAAACAGAGTGCTATCGGAAATTCCGGTAGCATTGAAGTTTTTGTGCAGTTAGATGTTTTTACCGGAATTTCTGGTAGCGCCTGTTTTAAATGATTTTTGACAACTATCAGTAGAGTTTCCGTGCAAGTTCAAGAAACATAAGGACTCATAACGATATGGATATGAAAAGTGATAGTTGATAAGTGGTTATGAGGTTGTTGAAGGTCACATTTAATGAAGACACATGTTTATTAAAGAACCAAAGTCATGAGGAGACAAATCAACAGAAAAATAGGTAGCATGTCAGCATACTTAGCAGCACAGTCCAAACTGTCTTTTCTTCTCTCATCTAAATCTATTATGTTAGTTAGATTTCGATAGGATATATCTATAATGTCCTATAACACCTATGTAATGTGAGAAAGAGTGGTTCCTTATTTTTAGGAGAGATGGAGTTGGTGCCTCTCTATCTATATATATCATTTGTAAATACCATTTCAGGGTTAGATGTTGGTCTACCTAAAGACTTATTATAATAAAGAAAACTCCTTTTCGCACTTGATGCTGGAGGATTTCGTGATTCAAGTAATTTCTAATGTACGACGTGTTTCTCTCATTGTTTAATTCTTCTGATTTATGAGTTGCAGCAGCTAGTAAGGTGTGAGTAAGAGAACTGTTAGAGGATCTAATAGTTAATTATTTCATGTTTAGTTTTCTGCAAATCATATATATGTTGTGTAGAGCATGTTAGTGAAGGTTTCATGAAAGCTTTATGAACTACTTTATACATGTACTCTACTTTCTAAATGTTATTTCCTTTACATAAAATAGAGTTTGTGTAAAAAGATACTCCTACAGTCGTGTGACTGATTTAGGATATGCATATTCCTTAGATTGAGTACCAGCTATCTGTAATCTTTCATTTGTTACAATATTCTCCCCTATACTACAACTTTACCCATACAATTTATACTTTCCACAACTTGCCAAATGTATGAAAGTATAAAAGAATAAAAATCATTTCAAACTCTTTAAGAAGCCATATCACTAGTCAAAACCTTTAAATTTGAAATGAAAAATGATGTGTAAGGCTTACTCCTTTTGGAGTCAAGGAGTGACTCCTTGCGCTAACAGCCACAATTGAAACACTTGATTTTACTCAAGTCCTTTTCTGCTTACCCTTCAGTCGTGGTGCAAGTGCCACGGCAGCATCTGAAGCCCTCTTCTCCGGATGAATATCCTCGTCTCACAAATGTTCCTGAATGAAGTCATCCCACAACCTATTCTAGTCTGGCAACTTGTCCATGTCAATGATCCCCTTGATGAATGGATTCCACTTTGGAGTAAACCCTTTCAAGGAAATCCTTACCATCTCATGATCTAAAATAGTCACACTAATGGTGAAAAGCTCATCTTTGACCTGAGAAAACCTCATTAGATACGAATTAACTCCACCTTTTATCATCTTAACAAACATCAACTTATCCTCCAATACCAACACCTAATTCTCGTGCTTATTCTGTTACAAATTATACAGAGCTACCCACATCTCATGTGCAATGTTTTTCCTGGAAAAATGAGGTATTAAGGAGTCCTTCACACAATCTAGGATGATAAAATTTTCTTTTATATCCAAGTCCTTGTACACTTCCAGCTCGTTAGGGCTTGTTGGCTTCTTGATTGTTTTCTCAGTGAATTCCTAGGTCCCATTGACCATCAAAACCAACTTGATCCTTTCCTTCCATGGACTATAGTTGGACAACCCTTCCAACCTGTCCTCATACGAGAGACCAACCTAAAACTTTGACATTGTTGTGAGCCCTTCACCAAAAATGTGACCAACTCCCTCTTAAGTTGTACTTCACTATGCACACTCTAATTCACCGACCCTTCAAAATCGTTGTGATACCATGTTGTTTTTCCATGATGCTAGTTTCTAGGATAGAATCTTAAATCACCGAAGCTACCAAACCAATTATCACAACAAGTCTAATTTGCACAGCATAATATAAACAACAGTAAATCTAATAGTGCACAAGATATACACAATTTTTGACACAAATTACGTACAATAACTCAATATTTGTTATATTAATCCAATTGAATAATACAATAATCTAGGGCTCCTGTACGAGGGATAATGACCTAAAATTTTATAATGTCGCTTGTGAGAATTGAATGTGGGTGTGGATGATCATAATCATTCCTACCAATAACCCAAGATAAACCCAATTAACATGTTTCATTAAATTTATTATTTACTTGTATTAATAATTATAGCTGATTTTTTATATTTGAAATTGTTATTTGATATAAAATGATAATAATATTTTTAATAAATGTTAAATTTAATCTAAGATATTTTTATTTATAAGATACTCTCTTTTGATTTAAAAAAATTCTATTTGAAAGTTATTAAATTAAAAAATAGCATTCATGAATAATAATTTTATTTAAAAGTAATCTTTTAAAAAGATAACTTCATTTAATTTTAACTTCATTTAAATCTAAATAGTTTATGTTGGGTTTACCCTATGTAATCCTCACATTGATATCATAAGTAACTTTGTAGTGTGGTATTGGAAATTTATTTTTACCTCTTTTTCATGAAAAATATGTATATGTTTTGGTTCTCGAGGGACTACGTAGACAACAAGGCTTAAAACCATTACGAGAAATACTCATTATAAGCTTAAAATATCTCATGCAAGAATTGAATCGAGTGGAGGAGTGTCCTTGTGATGTGCATGGGGCCATTGGGTTGTGTGATTATTGAAAGAAATATTATTGGTAGGGAGAGTTTTGTAGTGGTGTTTCCATGGCGCAACAAGCATTTTAGTTTCTTTCGAATATCTCATTCTTTGTTTTTGTACGTATAAATTAGTTATGTATAATTGAGAGTTTGTATCACTAAGCATAGCAAAATGCATCTATCATGTTGGAGTGTGATGTTTAAGGCTAGCCATGTGTTGCTTGCCATTTCACCCATGCGACATGTTATATGTCAATATTGTAACATAGAAAAATCTGACCTAAAATTTATTTATATATCTTTTAACATGTTATCATAATGTCATTGTTGTAACATATCAAAATTTAATGTAAAATTTATTTATATATCTTGTTACATGGTATTAAGGGACCATAATAATTCACCTTCACCATTCAATCTCCAAAATGCAAATCTATTTGAAAAATGGAACATTTATTTACTTGAAAACTAAAAACAAATGCATGGTTTTCAAACACCACTGTCTAAAATTATCTCCTTTTTGACATTTTGCATGAATAAAAAAAACTCTTTTGCACAACACAATCTTTTCTCCTTTGTGGTTTGTCACACAAAAAGTTGTTTTCCATGCAATAAATCATGTTAGGACAATATTTTCTATGCGATATTATTGCATGAAATATATTCTCCATGTGACACATTACATTCTCCAAACTTTTATGTCCATGACCAACTTTTCATTTTGCATCATGTGAAGGATCTTTTACACAAGATATCATGATATATTGCATATTGATCAATATTTGAGGAAGGATGTGACATAATGTGTATCACACCCAAGGAGAAGATGTGCACTACACATAATTCAATGGGGAGGGAGGATATTGTAATGCTATACATCACCCCCATATTTTTGTTGCTTGTTTTTTGTTTTTGTTTTTGTTTTTGTTTTTTTTTTTTAATTTTTATTAAAAATATTAAAATTGCTTTTTGTTTGTTGTTTTTTTTAATTTTTCTTTTCTTTTCTTTTAATTTATATAATATTTTTTTTTCTTTGTTAGTTTTTTTTTTTCCTCCACAATAAATGTGTATGTTTATAATATTTTATTTTTAAATTTTTGTAATATTATCATTATTTTTATAAGCTTTTATTTAGTGTTTTTCAAGGGTGAGGGGAGGTTTAAAAGTTAAAATTTATTTATTTATTTTTATTTTTTAATGAATTTTGCAATTCTTTTAAAAGAAAAGAGTTTTTATCTTTCTCTTTAAATTGATTTTTCCCACTTAAAAAATTATTTACAATTTTTCTCTTAATTTAATTATTTCTTAATATAAATTATTAAAAAAATAATAACCAATTTAAAAAAATCAAGCAATACCACATTTATATTTAGATTTGGTTTTACGTTTTTTACTTTATTTTAAAGGGTACTAGCTGTTGAAATTTGCAACAATAAACAATGAAATTGGCAACTAGAAAGGACAAAAAATGCACCCACAAAGGTCGTGGAATCTTGATGCACCATGAATGTGGAATTTTTTATGCACCTGAATTTTGGCTGTGGAATGTGAAGCATCTAATTTATTTTTCCCTTAAATAAATTTGACAATAAATTGTAATTTCATCTCATAACAACTTGTATCAGTTAACTAAGTCATGATGACTAAGTTAGCTCAATAAATTCCAGTTGAGGGTCTAAGATGAGGCATGTAGAGGGATTTTAATATTTTGGGGGTCCAGTTGAAGTTGGTGCATCAATGGGTGTGTGGTGCGAGTGAGTTAACTCAACTTATTGAGTTATAATCAGTTTAACTAGTTCTAACCAAGAGATGAGCTAGTGAGAGGTCTAGTGAATTAAATTAGATTTAATTCACAATGAGTGATCAATCGGTTAACTGATAATTCACTATAAATAGCTGCATGCATGATAGTTCTGAGGAAGACCCAGTTAAGACAGAGGTTAAAGGGAACATAACTATCATTTGTATTTATATAAAATTGCCCATTTGCAACTATAGAGTCATTGGGATGCCATGATGCATTGCGTAATCAAGGAAGGGAATTATTTCTATTTAATAGGGGCCTAATTCTCTAGGAACTGCATGAGCAAGGAAAGCTAAAGGAAGGTTGAGAATTGGCTAAGTACTAGATTTATTTTTCTTAGATCAGTGTGAGACAGTTGGCAGAGTGCTGGAGAATCTCGTGAGAGATTAAGCATTGTATTGTTTCATGATTCCTTGATTTAATACACAATATAGATAGAGGGGTTTTGAGCAATTTATTTCCCAAGAACATCTTGTGTTGTACAATTGATTTAATTATTTCTCTTACTTTCATGTGATTGATCTATCGTGTTTTGTATTCCACAAATATTGTAGAAGGATTCAGTATCTTGTTTTAGTACATCACAAGATCATATTGAATCCATTGGTAGATTTTCTACATGGTATCAGAGCACCAAGAATCACAATAAAAGAGAAGAACAAAGTTTTGTCTTGAACATATTCAAATTTGCAGATTTATTATTTAGGATCCAATAGTAGATCAAGATGTCTTTCAATGGCTTGAGACTAGAATATTCTCTTGAGGAAAATTCAAATTACTTAGCATGGAAGGACATGATGGAGGCTATTGGTGCTGGAATCAACACTTGGACTGCAACAAGCGCCTGACCAGACACATCTTAAAATATAAAGCAATTTAATTATTTTTTTTGTGAGATTGGTAGGTGGTACAAAATTTGATTCACTGAAAAGAGATTTCAGTCAAATCCACATTTCTACTAATGAGGATATTGTAACTTGATGTGGTAGCAAGGTGCAAGTTTGTATATGAGGAGAGGAAACTATAAGATGAGAGAAAAATCAATAGGTTTGTAAAACAAAAATCTATTGATTTAGTAGAAATTCACAAAAGTAGCAGTTTGACAATATTCCATTCAGAGAAAGCTATTTCTAGTCTGACAATATTCTCACTGAAATATCATGAAGATTAACTATCATGAGTGATGCTCTTCCACTGTTACAATATAGATTTTATCAGGAATTCTCACTGTGTGAGACTAACAAAAACCGATAAAACACATAACAAGCTTAAGAGACTAATAAAAACACATAACATTATGATGATTTGCAAACTGGAACTGGAAGAAAGGAGATATGGAAACACAAGTAAAGTAGACAATACACACAAAAAACTGGTAATAAGTCCTCAGTAGTATTATTCCATTTCATTCACAAAAAAAATTACAGTTCATATAAGTCAAAATTCTATAACCACCAACCAACCCTTTTTACATAGCATTTTATCACATATATACAAAAATAATAAACTATCATCTCCACAAAAGGAGTAAACATGTTCCCAAAATTTATTATGATCTCATGCAAGAGATGAGGCTTATCCTAAAACTTTAATACAAAATGCTATGCCATAATGGAAATAACAACATCAAGGCTAACAATTCGAAGTGGTTTGTATGATGTGTCAGTTTATGGGAAAACTCCTCTTATGTTCTAGTGCAACCAACTCCATAAAAAGTGTAAACAACGGTGAAAATGGCGTGTGTCTGTTCCTTGAATGCTGCCCGGTGCCTTGTAGAAATGTGCTGGTGCTGAGAGTAGTGGTAGAAAACTGTTTCAGAGAAAATCTGTCGATGTTTCACTGTTCCTTTCCTTCTTTGGTGGAAAACCCTTTGTAATGACAGAAACCCGAAACTTTTTGGATAGAATCGCAGAGGATCATTTTATGAGAAATCACAAAGAAACCCTTTGAAAAAGGTTTAATTGATAGGGGAGACGTGGAGTGGAATGAATGATAAGCGGGAGGAGAAAACCTTTTATACATATATCGCAATCGCAAATTGGGGTCGGAGCTTTAAACTTAAGACACAAACGGGAGAAAATGCGATTTTGCGATGGGGTGATGACGTGGAAATGAAGTGGGACCGATCGCAGATCGCGCATCAGAAGTTTTATTATGAAACACGAGAGTTAAATGTTGGAACTGGCGAAGTGCAATGTGTGATGAGACGAAAGGTGGGGCCCAGTCAATACCGCAAATCACACATCACAAGTTTTGATATGAGATACAAGAGTTAAATGTTGAAACTGGAAAAGTGCGATGTACAATGTTAACGGAGGGACGTGACATGATAGATGGTGGGGCCACCCGCAAATCGCAAATCAGAAGTTTTGAGGGAGTGGAAGTGAATGCGGTAAGTGAAATTTGTGAAAATGCGATGCGAAAAGGTAGGTGGGGCCCTTTAAACGACTTTTAAAAGTGGAAAATGAATATTTCGTTAAGCCGTGGTAATATGATAAAAAGACGTCTGAAGCATAAAAAATTCTTTATAACGTATTCAAGGCATATCAAAGGGAAGTATGTGTCCCAAATCATACCACAAATCGCATTTTGGGGGTCTTGTAGGAGACGAAAATTGTAATGTAAATGGGAGTTAAAACTATGAAGAGTCGATTGCGATGAAAGGTAAGGGGTCCACAATGTTTATTAAGTGCGGTAAGTTATATCATATAATATATGATATAACCAAGGTTTTGTTATGGTGCGGGTAAAAGCTGCGATAAAAGAAATATATGGTAAGTTAAAAAGGAAATATGATATGGTTGTTGATGGGTGTGCGGAGCTGCTTTTTTAACTATAAAAATTGGATTTTGTGAGTTAAAAAGTAGTTTTGAAAAGGGAAATGAGAGGCTAGACTTTGAGTTTTTTTGGGAAAATGAAAGGTGAAATAGGGAGAATGAAATGAATGAAGGTAGAAATGAAATTATCTCACCACTACACTTTGACAACAACACTTTCATCTTATAATCAAACTAAAAAGACAAATTGATTCCTTAGAGAATGATGACCAGACTTTGAAAATATTTGGAAAAATTGCAGTGCTAACAATGGCTCCTATTGGGGATGAAGTCCTCCCTATGAGGCTTCAAGGACTGTAGACTCAGTGCCTTAAAAAATTTTGAAACTCGGAACACTTCTTGAAAATTAAGACTAGGACTAACCATTGACTGATTGGACTCTAGAGTAACCATATATACAGACATAAGTTCCATTGGGCATGGAGTTTATTGACACATCACAACAGATATTTACAATGGAGTGACTCAATTGACTTGCTAAATAAAGAACTTTTTAAGAAAATGACAATTGACTGGGCCTCCAGTCAGCTAATCATCATCCATATGTTTGAGAAGAAAAGTATTCTTCTCCAAAACTTCAGAAATTATAAATGGTCTGAACCACAGATTGTCGAACTTACCATGCTTTCCATGGTATTATCTCCTAGCATCCAAACGTAGAACCAAATCATTCTCCTAAAACAACCGCTGATTTGATCTTTTATCAAAAACAGATTTGATTTTAGCCTGATACTTCTGAACTTTTTCCAGCAATGATTCTATGATTTGGTGTGCTTCTAGCAACTGTAGCATTCTCCTTTGAACTGGGTTTTCATGATCATTCTGTGCATAAATCTGAGCATTCATATCATCAGAAAGCAAACAAATTATTGATCTATCTTCATATTCCTGTAATGTCAAACATGTTGACTATGAAGTTTCTCCCACATGGTTTATTTCTTCATTTTCTTCCTCATTTCCTTGTTGTTCTTCTTCATCAAAATTATTCAAAGGAGGCTGAACATTATCATCAACATTCCTCCTTGGGTGTTGTAGGATTTGTTGAGGCTAAAAATGCCTCCTGAAGGGAGCCTGATTTCTATTAGCTTCTTTTTATTGGCTCTAGTAGCTAGCTTATTTTCTACCTCTAATTTTGACATCTTAGAGGCAAGTTCCTTTATCAAATTGGAAATTTGATCGATCTTTTCTTCTGCTGAAAGAGACTTTGAAGACGAAGGCTTTTCTGCGTTTCTTCCTTCCTGCCTTTTCTACACTCCAATTGCAGCCTCTTGCATAGTTGTCAGTGTTTGTGCTTTTTCAGCCCTCAACCATAAAGCAAACTCAGAATCTAAAGCATTTCCAAATTTTATTATAGTTGTGGTTTCAGTAGGTTTAATCTCTTCAGGAATTTTTTGATAAATCTTATTAAACCTCTTAGTAAAATCAACTAAAGACTCATCTGCCATTTTCTTCATAGTTCCAAATTCTGTAAGATAATAAACATAGTATTTCCTATCACCCCAATGCTTCACACATATCTCTTCTAATTCATAAATTCATTTAATTGAATTTGGAGCCAAACTTCTAAACCATTTTCGAGCTTCACCATCCAAGCTCTGAACAAAGAGTCTTGACCAGACATCTTCATGTTCAATATTTTGATTGTCATAATAACTATAGAAAGCTACTAAATGTTCTTCAGCAGAATCTCCTTCTCCCTCCCCAGTGTATTTTGGAAGATATTTCAAGTAATATCCTTGGGGAAGTGCATGCATGTGTTGAGGGAGAACAAATGGTGCATATCTCGCAACCACTATCTGCTGCATCCTTGTAAGGGCAGGTTGAGCCATATTTTGCTGATGTACAATTGATGTAGCTGTTTTGGAAATAGGAATTACAGTTGGTGAATCCTGATTCTGATTTAGGATAGCAGAAAATTGTGGGCCTATAGCTTATTTTTTAGTCTTTGGAACTGAGAATAGTGGGTTTTCAAAAATATGAACAGAGGATGTCTTGCCTCCTTCTTCTCTAGAAGAATCAAAATCTAAAGTTGTCTCGTGAGGGGATGGATTTAATTCAACTTTATTTTGCTGAGCAAGTAAATCAGAGAAACTAAAAGTAAGACCTTCAGGTACAGTCTCTTTAAGTGGATGAGAGGAAGATGACCCAACAACTAGATTTGGAGAGAAAGGAAAATATTCTTGCTGAGGGGTGACAAGAGACTGGTATTCAGGATGAGTCTGAAGGAAATTTAAACTAGTCTTGAAGTCTTCTTTAGTCAAAATATCCCTATCAAGAAAAGGTGCAATAGCCAAAACTTGCTCTAATTCCCCTTCAGCCGTCACAAATTCTTCTGACTTCTTTTCAACAGTTAGAAATTCAGTTTCTCCTTCTTAGACTAAAACAATACTTATTTCAGATTTACTAGGGGATGAGTAAGAAAAACCTTCAGCTGAGCCCAGGTTAACAACATTCACATTATTTTATAGAGGAGTAGCTTCCACTTGAGATTTTTCAACAAAATATTTTGAAACTAAAACCTCTTTATATTCTAAATTAGATAGAGGTACCTTTTGCTTTAGAACGTACTTTTTTTGTACCTTCTTCACTGACTGAGATGTGGCTTCAACTGATCTTCGTTTTCCTTTAGCATCTTTGATAATTTTCTCTAAGTCAAAAACTAGAGTCACAGTTGGAGATCTTTGATTCCTCCTTGTAGAAGGAGATCTTGAAACCCTTCTTCCTCTTCGTGGAGTCGCTAGGTGAACAAATTTGCAGTCTTCTTCAGGTCACCAATTCTTGTTCACCATCAAGAACTGATTACCATCAGTTCATAACAATAGACACGGGATAATACTTCGTTACAAGGCCTTTGTCTCTCGACAGACGCACCAAAAGATGTTGGCGCTGGAATCAACACTTGGACTGCAGCAAGCGCCTGACCAGACACGTCTTAAACTATAAAGCAAATTAATGATTTGTTTTGTGGGATTGGTAGGTGGTACAAAATTTGATTCACTGAAAATATATTTCAATCAAATCCACAGTTCTACTAATGAGGGTATTGTAACTTGATGTGGTAGCAAGGTGCAAGTTTGTTGTCTATGACGAGAGGAAACTATAAGATGAGAGAAGAATCAGTAGGTATGTAAAACTTAAATCTACTGATTTAGTAGAAATTCACAAAAGTAGCAGTTTGACAATATTCCATTGAGAGAAATCTATTTCTAGTCTAACAAAATTCTCACTGAAATATCATGGAGATTAACTATCATGAGTGATGCCCTTCCACTGTTATAATATATATTTTATCAGGAATGCTTACTGTGTGAGACTAACAAAAACTGATAAAACACATAACAAGATTAAGAGACTAATAAAAACACATAACAATATGATGATTTGCAAAATGGAACTGGAAGAAAGGAGATATGGAAACACAAGTAAAGTAGACAATACACACAACAAATTGGTAATAAGTCCTCAGTAGTATTATTCCATTTCTTTCACAAAAAAATTTACAGTTCATATAAGTCAAAATTCTATAACCACCAACCAATCCTTTTTACATAGCAGTTTATCACATATATACAAAAATAATAAACTGTCATCTCCACAAAAGGAGTAAACCTGTTCCCAAAATTTATTATGATCTCGTGCAAGAGATGAGGCTTATCCTAAAACTTTAATACAAAGTTCTATGAAATAATGGAAATAACATCATCAAGGCTAACAATTCAAAGTGGTTTGTATGATGTGGCATTTTATGGGAAGACTCCTCTTTTGTTCTGGTGCAACCAACTCCATAAAAAGTGTAAACAACAATGAAAATGGTGTGTGGCTATTCCTTGAATGCTGCCTGGTGCCTTGCAGAAATGTGCTGGTGCTGAGAGTAGTGGTAGAAAATTGTTTCATTGAAACCCTACTGATGTTTCGCTGTTCCTTTCCTTCTTTGGTGGAAGACCCTTTGTAATGGCGAAAAAACCTGAAACTTTTTGGATAGAATGGCGGAGGTTCATTTTATGAGAAATTACAAAGAAACCCTTTGAAAAAGGTTTAATTTATAGGGGGGACGTGGATCGAAATGAATGATAAGTGGGAGGAGAAAACCTTTTAGACATATATCGCAATCACAAATCAAGGTCGGAGAGTTTAAAATTAAGACACAAACGGGATAAAATGTGATTTTGCAATGGGGTGATGATGTGGCAATGAAGTGGGACTGATCACAGATCGCGCATCAAAAGTTTTATTATGAAAAACGAGAGTTAAATGTTGGAACTGGCGAAGTGCGATGTGCGAAGAGACGAAAGGTGGGGCCCAAACAATACCACAAATCACACATCGCAAGTTTTGATATGAGATACGAGGGTTAAACGTTGAAACTGGCGAAGTGCAATGTGTGATGTGAACGGAGGGACGTTTCATGACAGATGGTGGGGTTGCCCTCAAATCACAAATCGAAAGTTTTGAGGTAGCGGAAGTGAATGCGATAAGTGAAATTTGCAAAAATGCAATGCAGAAAGGTAGGTGGGGCCCTTTAAATGACTTTTAAAAGCGGAAAATGAATATTTCGTTAAGTCGTGGTAATATGATAAAAAGACGTCCGAAGCATAAAAAAGGCTTTACAACGTATTCGAGGCGTATCAAAGGGAAGTATGGGTCCGAGACCATACCACAAATCACATTTTGGGGGTTTTGTAGGAGATGAGAATTGTAACATAAATGGGAGTTAAAACTGCGAAGAGACGATTGCGATGAAAGGTAAGGGGTATACAATGTTTATTAAGTGTGGTAAGTTATATCATATAATATATGATATAACTAAGGTTTTTTTGTGGTGCAGGTAAAATATGCGATAAAAGAAATATATGGTAAGTTAAAAAGGAAATATTGTATGGTTGATGATGGGTGTGTGGAGCTGCTTTTTTAACTATAAAAATTGGATTTTATGAGTTAAAAAGGGTTTTCAAAAGGGAAATGAGAGGTTCCACTTTGGATTTTTTGGGAAAATGAAAGGTGAAAGAGAGAGAATGAAATGAATGAAGGTAGAAATGAAATTCTCTCACCACTACACTTTGACATCGACACTTTCATCTTATAATCAAACTAAAAAGGCAGATTGATTCCTTAGAGAATGATGACCAGACTTTGAAAATATTTGGAAAAATTCCAGTGCTAACAAAGGCAGTGTTGGAGGACAACATGTTGAAGGAATTCATAGATACTGATATTCCCAAGCCCACAACAAAAGATTCCCAACTTCTTGATGCATGGCAGAAGAAGGTAGCAAAGGCGAGAATGATATTGTTAAAGGGAGCTCGAGATCATATTGCCTTGAGTCTCCATGGGAAGGTGAATCAATATGCTATGTGGAAGGCCTTGAGATATTTGTTTAAGAATAACAGCGACCAAAGGATGTTGGCATTGAAGGACAAGCTCATAAAGATCAAGATGGAGGAGGGCGGGATGATACCAACATACTTATTGAAGTTCACTCAATGTCGAGATGAGCTTGGAAGTATTGGTGTGACAATGGCCTAGGATGATTGGTGAGCCTAACACTTCTAGGCCTTCCCAAGAGCTGGAATAGTTACCAAGACTTTGTGAATGGGAGGGAGAAGTTACCAGACTGGGAGGTTTGTGGTCCTGCTTGGTAATAGAAGAAATAAGGCAGAGCACGAGAGACGAGACCTCCAAAAAATACAAAGAAGAAGATTGTGCATTAGTCGAAAAAGGAAAGAAATCCAAGGGAAAGAAGTGTTGAGAATTTGGAAGGCTGTAGGTTAATAAAAATTCTCTTCTTGATAATTACTTGTGAACATACTTGAGGTACTTATGTCTTCTCTTCTTTTAGTTAAGTTAATATTTCATGAAGTCAATTATCAAAACACAAGACACAAAAGTTAGGCTCCTAGAGCCAGGGCAAAACCTCTCCCTCTTGGAGAGGAAAACCCGCAAATAATTCTTCTTATTGATCTTCAAATGACAAGTACCATGACCTAGACTTAGACCCTAAACCTAGATTTTTCTTTCAAAACTTCTCTCTTCACCTTGTGATGATTGTCTTAACTTCAACACATTCTTTCTTCATATTAACAACCCTTAACAACTATCTATTAACAACTGTATCCTTCCTGCACTAATTCGAAATCTTGTGGCATCAATCTGCAATTCAGTACACCTGTTATCCTTAATTCTCTTCCTGCATTCCATAGTAATCTTCCTCCTGCATTACACCACAATCTTCTTCCTGCACCACTGCCTTAAGTATGCACTTTGTGTTGTCCCTTATCCACACTATATCCTTCCCTTATCCGCACTGTAAACTTAGAAATATCTGCAATGTAATCTTTAGAAATATCTGCATTGTAATCTCTGAGTTATCCGCAAAATTTTCACTGTAAAATCGCAGAGACAACCGCAGTTGATGATGAGCTAATGAGCCGCAGTTGACAGGGTTATATATAGTGTTCTGTCTGGATTTTAGGATGACCTGTAGGCCAACTTTCCCAATGAATATAGGCCGATATGAAGGATTGTAATTTCAGCGTTAATGTGGCATCCTTTACTGTAACTATATCTTGTCTTTCATCGTTGATTGAGGGTTGTTGTGAGCTAGTCTTCCAGCCTAGTTAGGTGTCCTTCTTCTTCAAGGTCTTGCGGCATATATTTGCTAGATGAACATGACACTAAATTATAGTTTATACCTAGAGGACACAAAACCTAATGGACATCAAGAAGAATTCCATCTATTTAATAAATGAAACAAAAATACATTTTATTATTTTGACTTCTTCTTTTCATAATTACATAGTCAATATGAAGACCGACCTAGTTACACTTTTCAGCAAGAAGTACCAAGGCGATGAGGGAAAGAGAGACTTGCCTAAGATCAAGTGTTTTCACTGTCACGAGCATGGGCACTATTCCACAAATTTTCCACAGAAGAAGGCAAGCAAAAAAGAGCCTACAATAGGATCGGGTGAAGCATTGGCTTCATAGTTTGAGCTTGATTTTACTCTCATTGCATACATGGCCAAAATTGTAATGGGATGCATGTGGTATCTAGACATCGGTGCCTCATTCCATATGACGGGGAATATATATCTCTTCAGTGACTTGGAGGAGAAGGAACTCCAGTAGAACATAGAGTTTGGAGATGATGGGAGGTATAGTGCGACCAACATAGGTACAATTACCTTTCAGAGGGAGTATGACTCCCTTTCTTAGACTGGAATAATCTTGTCTCTGTAGCGGTATTGGAAGACCGCAACTATGATGTCATGTTTAGAAAAGGAAAGGTGTTCCTTATACACATTGCCACGGGACGGGTGAAACAAATCAGTGTAAGAGTCAATAACATGTATGCTCTCGAGGTCGAGGATGCATGAAATTTTTTGAGGAGCAAAGCCATGGTTAGTGACTTGGTGGTTGAGAGGGAGAAATTATTTCTCAACATGTAGCCTCATAAGCAATCTCAAAAGGTTGTGGAGCAGCCACAATTGGAGAAGCAGAGAGAAGACCATGTGGAAGAGTCCACTCAAGCAAAGATCTCCAGGAGGGGGAAATTTCTAGCCAGATGGGAAGAGGGAGTACATGCAGCTATACCTCTAGGTGAGAGGTGGTGCGATGTGCAGATATAATCCCAAGAAGAAATTTGGGTAGGGTCCATTGAGATGGTGTGTCTCATGGATCGAACTTGGCTACGAGGAGCCCACAATACAACAATAGTAGGAAGGATTAGTTGGATTGATTCATTCATATGTCATAAAGACATAAATTAGAGTGAGATGTGTCAGATACTGGAGTGCATATCAGATTTGGCAACAATGTAGATGGCACGCATGCATATGTTAGCAGCATTTCAAAGAGTCCAGTAGACAAGTGCAGTAGCTAGCAACAATCAGAAGACTCTGATGACAAATGCATTATAATGATTCAGTTGTTCATAAGCTATTCAGTTTCAGGAGTTACAGGTGCAAAAAACACTAGAGAACTGTTGCATGCAGAACATTCGAAAGGTACCATATCAAGATAGATTGAATTCCTTTGTTGTTGAGAGGGAGTGTTGAAATTTGCAACAAAAAATAGTGAAATTGGCAACCAGAAAGGACAAAAAATGCACCCACAAAGGCCGTGGAATCTTGATGCACCAAGAATGTGGAATTTTTTATGCACCCGAATTTTGGCTGTGGAATGTGAAGCATCTAATTTATTTTTCCCTTAAATAGATTGGACAATAAATTGTAATTTCATCTCATAACAACTTGTATCAATTAACTAAGTCATGATGACTGAGTTAGCTCAATAAATTCGAGTTGAGGGTCTAAGATGAGGCATTTAGAAGGATTCTAATATTTTGGGGGTCCAGTTGTATTTGATGCATCAATGGGTGTGTGGTGTGAGTGATTTAACTCAACTTATTGAGTTATAATCAGTTTAACTAGTTCTAAATGAGAGATGAGCTAGTGAGAGGCCTAGTGAATTAAATTATATTTAATTCACAATGAGTGATCAATCAGTTAACTGATAATTCACTATAAATAGCTGCTTGCATGTCAGTTCCGAGGAAGACCCTGTTGAGACATAGGTTAAAGAGAACATAACTATTAGTTGTATTTATAGAAAATTTCCCATTTGCAATTATAGATTCATTGGGATGGCATGATGCATTGAGAAATCAAGGATGGGAATTATTCCTATTTAATAGGGGCCTAATTATCTAGGAATTGCATGACCAAGGCAGGTTGAGAATTGGCTAAGTACTAGACCGATTTTGCTTAGATCAGTGTGAGACAGTTGGCAAAGTGCTGGAGAATCTCATGAGAGATTAATCATTGTATTGTTTCATGATTCCTTGACTTAACACACAATATAAATAGAGGGGTTTTGAGCAATTCCTTTCCCAATAACATCTTGTGTTGTGTGATTGATTTACTTCTTTCTCTTACTTGTATGTGATTGAGCGATCGTGTTTTATATTCCACAAAGATTGTAGAAGGCTTCAATATCTTGTTTTAGTTCATCACAAGATCGGATTAAATCCATTGGTAGATTTTCTACATGGTATCAGAGCGATATTTTTACACTAGATATTAAATCCATAATTTCAATTAAGTCATAATTTTAACCAAAAAATAAAAGTGGTGCTACTGGTAGCACTTCTTTTAGATTTGGGAGTCAAACAAGTTTTAATTTTAACCACCCCATAAAATAAGGGTTATATGGTAGCACCACTTGACTCAAGGGTAAAAGCAGCCACTAAATTCAACCTTTGAAAAATCAAGAACTCGGTAATGTTCTTGTTAAGTTGGTAACTTTGTTGTAACTGCTATTCTTAAGGAGGAATTTCCTAATCTCATTTAGCATCAAGTTACTTTGAGGAATATGGGTGAAATACCATTATCACCCCATAAGATCAATTCGATCCAAATGTTATCTCAAATCCCTTCAAGTCTTGCCTTGATTTCATAAAATTGGTGAGCTTGTAAAGACTACAAGAGACAATGAAAACCTTTTTGATGAGATTTTTCAATCTTATCAACTACAAATTTGGAAGTATACTTTGCACTATGATAATCTTCCTCCCAACAAAAATGCATTGCTTATTTTTGAGGTTCTTGACATATTACTAAAAATGAACACATTCTATTTTGATTATAGACAACAAAACATTTGAGAGAAAGTGGTTACTGGTGAAAATTAAACCATGTAAATTTCACATTATGTCATCATGGATATAATGAAGTTTCAAGATGTTCTTCATGTTCTAGTTGTTAGACCAAATATTGGTTATATTTATTTCATTACATAAACCAATAAAAAAGTTTTTTTTTTTTTGGATCAATTTGTTGAAATGGACATAAATGATGGTTCCAGAGTGGTTTCCTCGGGATAGTTTGATAGATATGATCATATGTACAGTTGGAGAAGAATCCATCCTCGAAGAGAGAAGGGTTTATCATTATTGTAGCTAATGTTGACGACACTAGGAAGCTATGTCATTAGTGCCTCGAGCACATCAATTATGGATCTTTGTAACATATGAGTTTGCTACATATGGTTGATAATGTTCCACATAGAACCAACCAATGATCTCCGTGAGGGGTATAGAATGGGGAAACATCATCAACAGTCCTTTCCTAAGGACAAAACAAGGCAATATTTCTAGCGTCTTGCACTAATTTATAGTAACATTTAGATCTTTATGACTACATATTATGTTAGGGGAGATAAGTACTTCCTCACCTTGATTGATTAATTTTCACACTTTTTTCAGTACACAACATTAAATCTAGATGAGGTTTTTGGAAATTCCTAGTAATTCAAATCACTTGTTTAAAATCAAAGCAATAAGAAGATAAATTGTTTCAACATTTAAGGTGGATTTGAACACATAAGAAATGATTTCCAATTATTTCTCATACATTAAGTCATCTCTTGGTAGAGCATTGTTCCTTACACTATACAACAAAATGGAGCAATAAAACAAAATAACAGGCATATCATGGAGATGACTCATTGCATGCTTATGTCTAAGTATATGAAACCTTCAACATGGGGAGAGGTAGTGGCTTGTATAGCCCATGCCATCAATATAATACCTTATTTTGATGTCACATTTATGACTCCTAATGATAAAACATATGGAAACAAAAAAATCTATTTCAAATTCTTTGAATCTAATGCATAAACCATGCTCCAAATGAAAAGTGAAACAAATTAATATCTCTAGACACTTTCTATGCTCTAGTTGGTTACATTGAAACATTTCAAGAACCACCTTGATGACTCACAAGGTGGTTAAATACGAAGAGGTTATTTTAAACAAAGTTCCTAATCATATTCCACCAAGATCTATCAACTCGTTACTTCTTTCAAAAAATTCTTCAGATGGATCTCAATATGCTTCCTCTGATCACCATTTAGGTTCTTGTGTAGGTGATTCCTACCATGTTTTAATGGAACCTTCTCTTTCACAATATGATGTTGTTCCTCTCTCTTCTTATGCAATTTCTCTCTCAAATACACCTCGCATAATGTATGGGAAGAGGGTCCTATTAATATGGATTGGATCATTATATTTTTATCCATCTCGATGCTTTCAAAGTGGATAACATGGAGGAATCAATTCAAAATACCATTTGTACCGGTGGGACCTAGTTTGGAAAATTTTTGTCTTAGACCTTCAAATAGCATTTTGAGGCATCAAACGACATTTTTTGGGGGTAAAAATTTTCTGCTTTAGCACAACACTTTATTTTCATATTCTACACAAAGAGACCTTTCCAACGAGCAAGAATCACGCCAATTACAGTTAATGTGCAAAGGTTATGCCACTTAGAAGTTGGCATTCCTATTATCACCACCATAATTCAAGAGGATGCCACATAAACCCCCATTATTCATGGAAAAGGGGCTAGACATGTGATTATTATGAAGAAGACTCTAGAAGATTCCATATTGGAACTCTAGTTAAGAGTTGAGGTAGTCAAACCTAACCACTAGTAGGCTACCAGGTTTTGTTATAACTAGGACACCAAGAGGAAAATGGGTTACATTATTTTGAGTGTATTTGTTCCATAGATGAGAAAAATAGCCGAGAGGGATAGGAGATAGAACACATAGAAAAAAATTGTGCACTATAGTAGCCCACGAGCCACAAGCCATACTTCTTTGTACTTGCAACCATTTTTTATTCAAAGAAAGAGAGAAAAGTGGCCTCATCTTCCACATGGTTTTCTCTCGAAAGGGTTTCCTAGGTCATATATTGTGTCAAATTGTGGTTTGTAATTTTTTATTTCATTGTTCTCTATTGTCTACATAATTTTAATTTGCATGCATAAAAAACTAACAATAATATACTTATCGAAAAATCTGAAGAGAAATAAAACCCTATTAATGTATATTTCTAATTTTTAAATATAGTTGTATCAGATCTGTTGTGACAAACCATCCAATGGAATATCTACGATAGTTTACATATCATATTGATGTCAAAGAAGGATTATTTGCGTATATTGTGGATATTTACAAGGGATCCAAATCAACTAGGACAAATTTCATAAAACCATAATCACAGTCGACAAATATGTAAATGACCTTCGTGATCTTGCATAGGAGAGGTTTTTGCGGCTGGAAGCACAAGTTGCAGATATAAGTCATAATATGAATCTCCTGTCAACCTTGAGTAATAATCTCAGGATATTTTGAAAATATGGGGGTTCTAATGTAGAAGGAAAATTAGAGGGGATATTAGGAGATAGAGAATAAACATAGAACTAGCCAAAGGAAGGACCCAAAAAATATCAACCAAGTTTAAGTGCCATGAATCATTCGCAATCCCTATTCAAAATGGAAGAAAAGGTCGATATCAAGTCGCACCAAGGTGAGATCGACACTCTAAAGCTAAATCATTAGTTGCAACAACTAAAAGTTTATTTCAGTGTCCATCATGTTGAGGAAGAACATAAGATTTCATTTGTGCGACTAAAATTAGAGGGTCATGCCCTCACTTGGTGGGAAATCCACACAGAGACCTTAAGGTTGGAGGGAGATCCTCCAGTGACTAAGAGGGAGGACTTCAAAACCCTCAAAATATCTTAATTTTACCCTATTGGGTATGTAGAGGACCAATGTATCTAGTGGAACTACTTCAGACAAAAGAAAACGTGGAGTGTATAGGAGCACACCACATAGTTCAAAAAGATGGCCATAATGTTGGGTATCTTCCCAAAGAACCAAATGTATTCCTCAAGTATGTTATGTATAAAACTAATATGTATTAATGTTTCAATTAGGAAGGGGCACGGTCAAAAGATCATGCTCCCTCATGTAAAGGTACCAAGGTTGTATTTAAGCAGGTCTCTCCCACCATTGTAATCATCATTGAGTTTTCTAATAGAATATATATGTTTAATAACTATCAATTACAATAATTAGTCATGATCACCCCATCTAGTATCAGAGCCACGTTACGTACTCCATTACCACTGTTGATTACTCCATCCGCTGCAGGAATCGATGTCTGAGCCACTTCCTCCTACCGCTTTCTGCACCCTATTCTACTCCCTGCACCATCCACGATTGTTCTGATGTCTTGTGCTTCCATTGTCTCCAGATATCGCCCAACTGAGATCCATCATCCTTTTTCCGCCATTGACTGTGCACGTGCTTCCATTGATCTCCACTTTCCTTCATCTTAATGCATTCACAATTCCTGCTTCCCTCGAATGTAGCCTTTCTTTGCATGTTCGTTCTCCTCCCCTATCACTACATGTCTTGACCATCCATCATCCAAACCCATAGATGTCGCGGTCAACAAAGTCAAGCTCCTAACTTTATTCAATTCTTTCCATCACGTCGTGTAACATTCGTACTCCAATTTATTAAAAATAATATAATACAAGGATATATATATATATATATAAGTTAGGTTCAATATAAGTAATTAAGTTAAGTTGGATTGTTATACACCACCACACACTCGATCAAAGTCGTCAATGACGATGAGAAATTTTAGTAAAAAAATTATAGAACTTGAGAATGCGATCAAAGGAAATGCCGAGGACATTAAGAAGCTCCATGATACAACAAAAAGTATGAAGAGCCATATCCAACAAAATTATGATGACCTTCGAAGGGACCACACAACCCTTCCAAATAAGGTTGATCAGAATCACACTCAAGAAGTGGGGTTGCTGACCCTGATCTGTCAAAGATTGAATATTCCAGTTTATCTACAACATCAAAATAATGAAGCAACTCAACAAAAATATTCTTCAAATACATCAAACCCATCAACTCACCTCGTATCCCTGAATATCCACATACATCTTCCATTCCCAATCCACAAAATAGTAACACAAATTTTCAAAATATGAAGATCTCGACCCAATTTCCCTTCTTTACTTCTCTGATTGCCACATATCACCGCATATCAAAACTAGAACTGTCCACATTTAATGGTAATGAGAAACATGGTATAACATGGTTGAATAAGGCAAAAGAATATTTCAAGATTTACAATATGTACAATAACGATGAAAGAATCAAGCACACATCCATGCAAATGGAAGGCGAAGCATATAATTGGTATATATGGTGGAAGTGTTGAAATTCAACAAGAAAATTTACCACATACTAGTGTGGGATTCCAGTCGCACATTGGTGAGGAATTCAGGTACACATTAGTGCTAAATGTGGGCGTCTAATTTATTTTTCCCTTAAATAAACTGGACAATAAATTGTAATTTCATCTCATAAAAACTTGTATCAATTAACTAAGTCATGAAGACTGAGTTAGATCAAGAATTTTGAGTTGAGGGTCTAAGATGAGGCTTGTAGAGTGATTATAATATTTTGGGGGTCCAATTGTAGTTGTAGCACTAATGTGGTGTGAGTGTAATCAGTGAATTCAAATTAATTGAGTTAAAATTAGTTTAACTAGTTCTAACTAAGTGAAGAATTAGTGAGATGTCCACTGAATTAAATTACATTTAATTCAAAGTAGTGATCAATCAGATAACTGATGATTCACTATTAATAGCTGCATGCATGTCAGTTCCGATGAAGATCCAATTGAGACAGAGGTTAAAGGGAACATAACTATCAGTTGTATTATTAGCAAATTTCCAAGGTGCAATTATAAAGTCATGAGAAGGCCTTGATGGATTGCACAATCAAGGAAGGCTGAAATTCCTATTTAATAGGGGTTTATTTCTCTAGGAATTGTGTGAGAAAGGTAGGCTGGAGGAAGGAAAGGAATTGGCTAAGTGTTTATCCAATTTTTCCTAGATCAGTGTGAGACGATTGGTAGAGTGCAGGAGATTCTTGTGAGTAAGAATGCATTGTATTATTTCATGATTCCTTGACTTTATAAAATTTATGATAGATGGGTTTTGAGTAGTTTCTTTCCCCAGGAATATCTTGTGTTTTTTG
Source organism: Pinus albicaulis (assembly GCA_034641835.2). Taxonomy (NCBI): domain Eukaryota; kingdom Viridiplantae; phylum Streptophyta; class Pinopsida; order Pinales; family Pinaceae; genus Pinus; species Pinus albicaulis. The sequence continues at coordinate 806,642,387 of CM076570.1, forward strand.
ATTGATTTACTTCTTTTTCTTACTTGCATGTGATTGAGCGATCATTCTTTATATTCCGCAAATATTGTAGAAGGATTCAGTATCTTGTTTTAGTACATCACAAGATCGGATTGAATCCATTGGTATAATTTATACATGGTATCAGAGCATCAGGAATCAAAATAGAAAAGAAGAAATTGAGTTTGTGTTGAATAAGATTCAAATTTGCAGATTCATTCTTTGGACCTAACAGTTGACCGGGAAGTCTTTCACTGGCTTGAGACTTGAATATGCACTGGAGGGAAATTAGAACTATATTGCATTGAAGGACATGATGGAGGAAGTATTGGAGGATAACGGTCTAAAGGAGTTCATTGACACTGATATTCTTGAACCCACTCAGGCAGATGTTATGCAACATGAAGAATGGAGGAAGGATGTTATTAGAGGGATTTCAAGATCATATTGTCTCGAGTCTCCATGGCAAGACAACTCCATATGCTATGTGGAAGGCCTTGAAAGATCTTTTTCAAAGCAACAGTGACCACAAGAAATTGGCACTCAAGGACAAGCTCAGGAAAATAACAATGTAGAAGGGCGACACATTCCAGAAATACTTGACCAAGTTCACTCAATTTTGAGATGAGCTTGGAATTTTTTGGATTACTATGGTTGATGATGACTTGGTGAGCCTAGCACCTTTATTCCTTCCCAAGAGTTGGAATAGTTACGAGGACTCTTTGAATGGGAGGGAGAAGTTACCAAAGTGGGAGCGACTATTTTCGGATTTGGTACAAGAAGAATTTCGACAGAATACCAGGGATGGATCCTCATCCAAGACTGATGACGAGGAAAATTGTGCCTTAGCTGGTAAGGCAAAGAAGGGGAAAGGGAAGAAGTTCCATTCCAAATCCGAGACCGGCAAATAAGGCAAGAAACGAGACATGTCAAAGGTGAAATGTTTCAACTGTCATGATCATGGACATTATGCCACAAATTGTCCACAAAAGAAGAACAACAACAAGAAGGCTCCAGGAGTTGCAGCGAGTGAAGCTTTGGCCTCACAGTTTGAGTTGGACTTCTCTCTCATCGCATGCATGGTGTCAACTATGATGGGATCTATGTGGTACTTGGATAGTGGAGCATCTTCCCACATGACTGGCAGCAAAGAACTCTTTGGTAGCTTGGAGGAGAAGGATCTTCAAATGCACATCAAGATGGGTGATGACGGGAGGTATATCGCTACTAGGATTGGTACATTTACTTTTGAGAGAGAGATAGGTAAATCTTTCATATTAAAAGATGTCATGCATGTACCAGGTTTGAAAAATAATTTAGTTTCAGATGCTATGTTGGAGGATCTTGGATATGACATGGTTTTCAGTGAAGGAAAGGCATTCCTTCGTCACAAAGCCATAGGACAGGTAAAGAAGATTGGGGTTCGTGTGAAGAACCTCTACAAACTTGATGTAGATGGTTTCACAACATTGAGCAGTAAAGTAGATGAGGTGGTGAGCCAGGATACCAATGAGTTATGACATACGAGGTTAGGTCAGCTACACCATAGTGCCTTGAGGATCATGCATCATATTTCTACAGGGCTTCCAAAGGGTACACTTGCGTAGAGAGACACATGCAAGGGTTGTTCTATGGGGAAGTCTACAAAGGCCACCTTTCATGAGAAGGATAAATGATCAACGACAATCCTTGAGAGACTTCACTCAGACGTGTGTGTACCATTTTCAACTGCTTCCACAACAAAGCACAATTATTATGTGATTTTTGTTGATGAATTTTCTAGAAAGTGTTGGATTTTCTTCATGCAGAAGAAATATAAGATATTCTCCAAGTTTTGTGATTTAAAAGCACTGGTAGAGAAACATACAGGGAAGAAGGTGAAGGCTCTAAGGAGCGACAATGGTGGTTAGTATATCTCTAATGAATTCAAGAACGTTTTCACCAAAGAAGGAATTAAGAGAGAATTGATTACACCTCATAACCCACAATAGAATGGGGTTGGATAAAGAAATAACATAACGATTGTGGGAGCATCACGAGCTATGTTACATGATTAGGGCCTACCATTGCATATGTAGGCAAAGCACAACAATATTTGTGAAAAACTATAGTCCTCATCGAATACTTGGAATGAGTACACCAGAGGAGGCTTTTTGAGGTAAGAAACCAGATTTTTCATATTTTAAAATTTTTGGATCATATATCTATTTCCATGTGACCAAAGATGCCAGGAAGAAGCTAGAACCAACAACAAAGGTTGGGATATTTGTGGGATAAAAAAATAGTCCCCACAACTATCGGGTGTATTTTCCATCACACAAGATGACAATTGTTAGGAGAGATGTGAAATTTGATGAGGAGAAAGCCATGTGATTGTCCCTTGATAGGGAGCTTGACTGGCATGCAGAAGAGGAACTCTTAGTTCCAAAGGATGAACCTCAGGATGTGGATCATCCACAAGCAGAGGAATTGAGAGTGTTAGAAACCACTCAAGCAAAGCCATCCACCAGAAGTGGTAGGAAGCGCACCAGAGAGGCTGACAGATTGATGCTAGATGCGACAAAGAATGTAGGTGAACCTACATCACAACGCAGGCAAAGAAGGTCCCCAAATAGGTATATTGGTTACATCGCTCTTATGAGCGAATGTATTGTGACATAACCATCCTATTTTGAGGAAGAAGTGAAACAGCTAGTATGGATTGATGCCATGGTTGAGGAGTATAATTCCATTATCATAAACAGTGCATGGGAAGTGGTCCCAAGACCTGGGGAAGTCAGTGGTTGGATCCAGGTGGATATATAAGGTGAAGCAAGCAACAAATGAGAGTGTGTAGAAAAACAAGGCTAGATTTGTGGTCAGAGGATTCTCACAGGTATAGGTGATTGACTATGAGGAAAATTTTTCACCAGTTGCAAGGTACTCATTGATTAGATCCACCCTTTCACTCTCAACGCAAATGGGATGGCAGGTACATTAAATGGATGTAAAGACAACCTTTATCAATGGAGTTATTGAGGAATAAGTGTACATTGAGTAGCCAGAAGGTTTTGAGACCTTAGACAGGGAGTCGCATGTGTACAGACTCAAGAGAGAACTGCATGGGATGAAGCAAACACCTTGTGCTTGGTACACCAGGATTGACAGCTACTTCACCAGGTTGGGCTTCACAAAGAGTGAAGCGGATGCGAACCTATATCATAGTGTGGTTGATGGTAAGATTTTTATTATTATACTTTATGTAGATGATCTGATACTGATAGGTGATGAGAAACTCATACATTCTTGTAAAGAGGACCTTGCAAGATAATTTGAGATGAAGGACATGGGGCTCTTGCATTATTTCCTTGGCTTGGAAATATGGCAAAGAGATGGGGAGATATTTGTATCTCAAGGAAATTTTTCCAAGGAGATTTTGAGGAAGTTCCACATCGAGGGAAACAAACCCATGGAGACTCTACTTCCAAGAAACTGGAGGAAGAAGGATTCTGCTTGAGGTGAGGTAGTGGATGCTACTGTTTACAGGCAGCTTGTGGGGTCACTTATGTATTTGGTAAACACACAACCAGACATATGCTACACAGTTAACCAGCTTAGTCAAGCTATGGTTAAGTCTAAAAAGCTCTTTTGGAAGGTAGGGAAGCATGTTTTGGGATATCTCAGGGGCACTACATAGTATGGATTATGGTATAGATGGACAGAGGGAGTGAAGATTCAAGGCTTCATCGATGCAGATTGGACAGGCATTCCATCAGAAAAGAAGAGCACATTAGGGGGCATCTTCAACATAGGATCAACAATAGTTTCTTGGTACAACAGGAAATAGAGATCAGTTGCACTCAGTTCAGCAAAGGCAGAGTACATGGTATCTAGTCAGGTTGCATGCGGGGCCATCTAGATGAGGAAGATACTTGTTGGTTTGTTTGGTCATCAGATAGATCCGACAGTGATACATTGTGATAACCAGAGTTGCATAAAACTTTCGGTTAATCCAATATTCCATGACAGGTCTAAGAATATTGATATCCAATACCACCTCTCAGAGATTATGTTCAGAGGTGCATTATGTTGTTGTAGTACATTCCCACAAAGGATCAGGATGCAGACATAGTGACAAAGGCACTAGAAAAGAGAAAATTCGAATAACATAGAGGTAGGATCGGGGTAGTTGATAATCCCTTTCTTGTTAAGAGGGAGTGTTGAAATTCAACAAGAAAATGCACCACATACTAGTGTAGGATTCCAGTCACACATTGGTGAAGAATTTAGTTACACATTAGTGCTAAATGTGGGCGTCTAATTTATTTTTCCCTTAAATAAATTGGATAATAAATTGTAATTTCATCTCATAACAACTTGTATGAGTTAACTAAGTCATGAAGACTGAGTTAGCTCAATAATTTATAGTTGAGGGTATAAGATGAGGCATGTAGAGTGATTCCAATATTTTAGGGGTCCAGTTGCAGTTGTAGCACTGGTATGGTGTGAGTGTAATCAGTTAACTCAAATTAATTGAGTTAAAATCAGTTTAACTAGTTCTAACTGAGTGAAGAATTAGTGAGAGGTCCAATGAATTAGATTATATTTAATTCAAAAGTAGTGATCAATCAGATAACTGATGATTCATTATTAATATTTACATGCATGTTAGTTATGATGAAGACACAGTTGAAACAAAGGTTAAAGGGAACATAAATATTAGTTGTATTATTATCAAATTGCCCGGGTGAAAATTAGAGTCATGAGAAGGCCTTGATGGATTGCGCAATAAAGGAAGGCTGAAATTCCTATTTAATAGGGGTTTATTTCTCTAGGAATTGCGTAAGCAAGGCAGGCTAGAGCAAGGCAAGGATTTGGCTAAGTGTTTGTCCAATTTTTCCTAGATCGGTGTGAAACGATTGGTAGAGTGTAGGAGATTCTTGCAAGCAAGAATGCATTGTATTGTTTCATGATTCCTTGACTTTATATAATATATGATAGAGGGGTTTTGAGAAGTTTCTCTGCCCAGGAATAACTTGTGTTGTGTGATTGATGTAATTCTTTCTCTTACTTGCATGTGATTGAGTAATCATGTTTTATATTCCGCAAATATTGTAGAAGGATTCAGTATCTTGTTTTAGTACATCACAAGATCAGATTGAATCCATTGGTATAATTTCTACAGGAATAAATCGTTACATGCTATCAGTTGGAGGAAATTCAGAGATCCCTTCTTTAAAATGTTCCAAGGTATCAAAGAAGAATATTTCTTCACAACACTCACCAAGCTACAACAAGAAGGAGATGTGGATGAATATACTAGAGAATGGGAAACTTTAGCTACACGAGTACCTGGAATATCAAAAAAACGTCTTATTCAATCGTACATCACTAGACTTAAACCGTATCTCTAGAATGAGCTTAGGCTTCATGAAATCACATCTCCAGAAGAAGCAAGGAAGAAAGCAAAAGTCGCAGAAAAGAAGTTCGAAATAACGCAATTACCAAAAGTTGAAAGAGTTTATTCGAGACAAAGGTTTCCCCATACTTCTAACATGGAGAATACAAGCTATGTTCCACCACGGCTATGTGAAAGAGGAAAAACTAATATAGAAATTCAAAGGATGAAAGAAGGTAAATGCAAGCATTGTGGCGAAAAATGATATTTTAGACACAAGTGTGTTAAAGAAAAGGACACCAAGAACTTGTATAAATGAGAAGGAGATACTGAATCAGATAGTGAATAATTAGACATAGAATAAGTTGAGGATTCTCAACAGTTTTTCCTAGAATATGATAACAAAAATATTCTACAAGTATCATTATCTGTGATGACAATAATATCTAAGCCCCAAACATTCAAGTTAAAAGGACATATCAAAAAGAGAAATGTAATGGCTCTAATAGATACAAGAAGCACTCACAATTTTTTGGAATCAAATATTGCAAAAAGGCCCAACATCTTCAGATATCCAATGCCTAATATGAAAGTGATGGTAGAAAATGGGAAGAAGATAGAAAAAGTAGGAAAATTCCACAAGGTCAAATTGCAGATTCAGTGCTACAATATAGAATCCACATTTTACACAGTACCGCTCAGAGGAGTGGATGTGATCCTAGGTATCCAATGGCTACAAACCTTAGGCACTTACTCTGCCAACCATTAAAGTAAATTCATAAAGTTTAGATAGGAAGGGTAGAAATATAAGGTATACGTTTTTCAACCACCTCAGAATCAAATTGTATCATCCTACTAGATGATGAAGTTGATTAAAAAAGGAGCACCAACTTACATAGTGCAGTGTCATAAGATACAAATGTTGTCTTCAAATTTTATCAGTGAAGAACCACCTGAAGTTCAATAGTTAATTCAAAAGCACAAGAAGGTATCCCAAGATCTTCCACTATATATTCCACCTAAAATAGAAATCGTACACATAATAAAAGTCAAATTAGGATCAAATCCTATCAACATCAAGCCATATAGATATCCAGATCATCAAAAAAATGAAATCGAAAGATTGGTCCAGGATCTTTTAAAGTGTGGTATCATCAAAACAAGTATAATTCGTTAAGTTGCTCTGGCGGTTCTACTCCAAAAAAAGGATGGGTCATTTAGATTATGCATAGATTATAGAGGATTGAACAAGATCACAATTAAGAACAAGTTCCCTATTCCCTTTATACATGAAATTCTAGATGAACTTAATGGAGCCAAATATTTTTCAAAATTGGACTTGCGATCTGAATACTACCAAAACATAATAAGATTAAAATTCATATCAAAGACTTCCTTTCAAACTCATGAAGAGAATTACGAGTTTAAGGTAATGCATTTTGGGCTAACTAATGCTCCAACAACATTCCAAACTACCATAAATGAGGTATTCCGACCATATCTAAGGAAGTTTGTGCTAGTTTTATTTGAAATTATTCTAGTCTATTGTAAAACATGGAAGGATCATTTCCAACATCTGGAACGAGTCACTCACTATCTTGGAAGAGCATCAGTTTTATGCAAAGATGTATAAATACAATTTTGGGAAAGAAGAAGTCGAGTATCTCAGAGACATAATATCCAAGGAAGGAGTAAAAGTAGATCCTAATAATATCAAGGCTATAAAATAATGGCCCAGTCCAACTAACATCACCAAATTAAGATGATTATTAGGGTTGACTGGATACTATCCAAGGTTTATTCAAAACTATTCCCATGTAACCGCACCTTTAACAAACCTTCCAAATAAAAAATAATTTCAACCAAATCATAAAGCAGAAAAATATTTTTGAAGCCTTAAAGAAAATTATGTCTAATTCGCCTGTATTAGCAACTCCAAAATTTTCAAAGCCCATTATAATTGAACGTGACACTTCAGGTTTCGGAATAAGAGCAATGTTAATGTAGGATGACCATCCAATAACATTTGAAAGCAGGAAGATCAATAAAAGGGAATGTATAAAGTCTACATACAACAAGGAAATGCTTGCCATTATGCATGTGCTAGCGAAGTGGAGATAATATATTTTTGGAAGTAAGTTTTTAATACAAATAAACCATAATAGTCTTCAACACCTCCTCCAACAAAAAACACTTTCTACAGAACAACAAAAATGGGTCGAAAAAATTGTTTCCATTGACATGGAAATATTACATAAGAAATGGAAAGACAATGTAGTAGTAGATTATTTGTCCAAAAAATATGAAGAGTCATCATTACTTGCAATCTCTATTATAGTCCCAGAATGGCTTAACGAAATTCAAAGTGAGTATGCAAAATATCTAGAAACATGTCCTATAATCAATAATCCTGCTCATAATTCAAAATTCAGATGGAAAAATGATATTCTTTGGTATAAAGGAAGAATTTATCTAAGCCCAAATTCCAAAGTTCTCAAGGAGTCCCATGATTCACTATCAACAGGACATGTAGGTTTCTTTAAGACCTACTATAATGCACACCAATAATTTTTCTAGAAAGAAATGAATAATGATATTCAAAAATATGTAGCAAAGTGTGATCAATACTAGAGAAATAAAAATGAGAACATTATGACCCCTAGACTACTCCATCCCTTAAATATTCTAAACTAAAAGTGGGAAGAAATATCATTGGAAGTTCTCGAAGAGCTACCTGTGTTGGATGGAAAATAAAAAATCCTTGTAGTAGTTGACAAACTCACTAAGTATGCACACTTCATAGGAATGAAGAAATGAAACTCAACGAAAAAAAATTCTGAGATATTTTGCAAGAATGTCTTAAAACTACATGGGTTTCCTGTTGGGAAAAATACTTGGGGGGGGGGTGCTGGTCTGAATCAATTTAAAACTCACAATAATAATTTTATTTTCCGAAATATGTACACGGATTTACTGAACCCAACTCGCCTATGTATGTGAGTGTTATAAAAGAAACTAGTGTGTGCTTAGTAAACTTGTAAAACAACTAATTATTCATATGCTTAACTAAACCAGAATGTAAGAGATTCATTAGGTATTTGATAAACAATAAGCATGTGTATTAAGAACAGAATAAAGCATCACACATAAGCAACACACATGAACACCTTAGAAAACCCAATGTGGGAGAAAACCACCACTGTTGTCATCTCAGTCTTTAATCTTATTAATATCAAAAAATTATTACATTCACGTACTGGTGAAGACTCATGCCAGTACGTAGACACCCACATGTTGAAGGCTAGAACCTTCACTCGTTCTCCATCTCCTACTGGAAGGGATCTCAAACCTCCTGATCTCATTTACTAGCAACAACTAGAAGGGAGCTTCAACCCCCTTGATCCGATCACAAACTACTATAGGCAGGAAGCTTCAACTTCCTTACTGAAGGCTCCAACCCTCATCACCATCTGTGGACCACGTTTCATAAATTTTCACACTGGATCCACCTGTTTTAATACATCATGGCTTGTAGATCAATTGAAGCAAACACTTACATAAATAAACCAGAACAATGAGATCACTATAACCATAACACATAACTGAACTCATAGTACTATATCAACACACCGAATAAAATGCAACCCTGATAATTCATATGCCAAATTGTCTACACGACTTGACTTAAGGAAAACCGCATGTATACATGTTTTTCTGTTGATAAACCTGCGTATAGATCTTAATATACCAAAAAAATATTATTCTGAATCAACCACAGAGTTGACCAGAGTTATTTTGAACATATATTGTTAGATTACAAAACCATCATACAATTAGCAACATCAATAATATTTTCAATCAATCATGTAACCAAATTCAACTTCATCATTCAACCAAATATACTTCAGACATTATCATTCAACCCAGATCAACATGAAGACATCATTGACAAACAACAGAAATACAGCAGCACTGATCAGGTTGATCAGTCTTTTATAAACATAAACCATTTCGTTATGTATGTGACTTTGATGAAATGAACCCATGTGTATACACGACTTTACCGAGACCAACCTACGTACAGATCTGCAATTTTTGACCTAAAATTGCGCAACTCTTCAAAACTTCAAAATGACCTAGATCATAATATTCAGAGATAAAAACATGTGTCAATACTTAGATATAGTCAATCCATGAGCAGATCATACAATGCAAATTCATTTCAGGTCTCATGATCCTGATCCATCATTGTATTCATCAGTGCATAATTATTCCAGACCTATATGTCAACTATGGCCCTTATAATGCAAATATATTTGAGATTGAAATATTCATCAAAAACCCTTTCACATGCACACCTTAACACTTTGATCTTATCCTCCTTATATAGATTGAACCTTAGCCAATACCAAGAGCCAAAACCACACTAGTGCTAGTGGTAATCTTATACGGGATCAAATAATCATTACTACGCTCTACTGTGGGCTAATACCATGGTAAATACCCTTAGTATTATTAAATTAGTGTGCCAGTAGACTTTGCTTCTTTGTACCTGCGTGTATACACAACTTGGCCTTGATGAGCCCACATATATTTCTTGAAATATTCACCTTTACCAAACTTCTGATTCTGACCTGCAAACCTCTGACCCATCATTTTGTCATTCTATTCCATCATTTTGTCGCCTTTGAACTCATCCAGTTGTCATATAATTTTTATGCTAAAAGTGGGTTTCCATCAAGGACAACACATGCATCATACTTCCAACAATCCCCCCCTTTGGAATTGATGGCAACCATGTTGGTGTTTGATCACATCAACATAAGCATTATTCAAATAGCAAGATACTCTCCCCCTTTGACATCAAGGGAAAAGGGCAGACCAATGTTGAATACAAGAGCTCTATAGATGTGATCTGTGCTATATTGGCCATGCTCCCCCTGAGCACATGTTGAATCTTTAGAAATATTTTCAATGAAGTACATTACTCTATAACTCAACCAAGTAGGTATGTTCCTATCACCAAGGACTCATACATACATCACTCACCCAACCAAGTGGGGTCACATATTTGACTCAACCATCCAACCAAGTGGGTTTACATATTTGACATAGCCACCCAACCAAGTGGGATTAAATATTTGACATGACCTTAAAAGTCCATATATGACTGAATGTGACAATCTTTACATCATAGGTCTCAACATGACCTTTACATCCAATTACAGATTTGAATTTTATAACCAAGACCAAAAGACTTGAATAATAAGATACCATTGAACATAATTCAGCAACCATAATGCCAACAATGCATTATACTCTGCAAGGCTAATGCTCCCCCTGAACCTATGCTACATGTTCATTGTCAACAACTCATTCATCAAAGCATCTTCATAAATCAGATAAATATCAATGAGAAAATCATAACTCAATACCATATCAGCAGATTGCACCGATAAACACCGGACCAATCAAATCATAATTGTCAGCAACATGTTAGAGTCTATTCTTGAGTCTAACCCACTATTTTTCTGTCAAAGAAAAACATACGCGACTGTCTGCAAACAAACTCACATATATATGCGATTATACTTCATGAAACTTGCGTACAGAAAGCAACCTTCTGAATTTTCACATGTAGACTGAGCATACTAGATTAACAACAAAGTGAGGTAGAGACAACTCCCAGTTTATATCTAAGATATTCAAATGCTTCTCTGGGGAGAGGTTTAGTAAGTATATCAGTAACTTGTTCTTTGGAGGGAACATACTCCAATTTAACCTTTTTCTCAATCACTTTTTCTCGTAGAAAGTGTTACTTAATAAGCATATGCTTGGTTTTGGAGTGCATAACATGATTTTTTGAAATATTAATAGCACTTGTATTATCACATAGGATGGAGATGGGTGGAGAACATTTAATTTGAATATCTTGTAATGTCTGGATCATCCAAAGAAGTTGTGTGAAAAAAGATGCAACAACCACATATTTTGCTTCCGTTGTAGATAAAGCAATGGAGCTTTGTTTCTTGTTGAACCAAGATACCAATCGGGGCCCCATATAAAATGCACCTCCACTAGTGCTATTCTTCTCATCAACATTTCCAGCCCAATCTGCATCTGTGTAAGCATGAAGAGTAAGATCTGCATGATACCATAGACCAAAGTATTGGGTTCCTTAGAGATATTTGAATATACTCTTTACTACCTGAAGATGTGATTCATTTGGATTGGCTTGGAAATGTCCAACAATCCCAACTACATGCATGATATATGGTCTAGTACTTGTTAGATAAAGCAAACTTCCAATCATAGACCTGTACTCTGGTTGGTTTATTATGCAAGAATTATCATGAGAGATGAGGCTACATCCTATCATCATTGGAGTACATACATGTTTGCAATCTTCCATCCCATACTTCTTCAGAATCTGCTTGAGATATTTTGTTTGTGAGAGAAAGATGCCATATTTTGCTTGTTACACTTGTAAACCAAGAAAATATGTTAGTTCCCCAAGTAAAGACATTTCAAGTTCTTGTTGCATAACAGAAGCAAATTTTTGACTCATAGATTCTTCATTACTCCCAAAGATGATGTCATCACCATAAACAACAACAATTAGTAGTTTATCATCCTAAATTTTTGTGTACAACTTGTTGTCTGCGGATCCTTTTGTTAAGCCTTGTTGTTGAAGATACTTGTCAAGATGATAATTCCATGCTCTTGGAGCTTGTTTTAGCCCATATAAAGCCCTTTTGAGTTTGCATACAAGGTTTTCATCATTCCCAAAATGAGTCCTTCTGGTTGTTCAATATATACTTCTTATTCTAGATCACTATTAAGGAAATAATATTTTACATCCATTTGATAAAATTTGAAATGTCAAAAACTTGAAAATGCAAGAAACATTCTTATGGCTTCAAGTCTGGCTACTGGTGCAAATGTTTATTTAAAGTTTATACCTTCTTGTTGAGCATAACCTTTACAAACAAATATATCCTTGTTTCTAATGACTTCTCCAATTTCATTCAACTTATTTTTGAATATCCATTTTGTCCCAATAACATTTTTATCATGAGGCCTTGGAACCAATTCCAAAGTTTTATTCTTTTCAATTTTATTTTGTGTTTGAACAGTGGATAATAAAGCTAAATAACTAGGAGATCGTACAAGGGTTCTTCTTGTTTGTACCCAAGATTCTTTTTCTCCTAGAATTTGAGTTTCTGGATGATTCTTTTGGACATACCTGGAAGGAACCTTTTCTTTATCTGACATGTCTTTTTATTTTGCTTCATTAGTTTCTTTTTCTATATCATTGCGATTTGATGTGGAAAATCATTCATAATCATCATCGTCTTTTGTTGTTGTTACCTTTTTGGGAACTGTGCATGCTTCATTAATCACAAAATCAATACATTCAACAATTTTCCGAAGTCTCTTATTGTAGCATTTGTATCTTTACTTCTAGATGAGTAACCAAGAAGTATTCCTTCATCTACTCTAGCTTCAAACTTACCAAGTTTTTCATCATTATTTTTTATGAAACATTTGTTTCCAAAAACTCTAAAATGCTTTACAGTGGGAGGCTTACCATACCAAAGTTCATAAGGAGTTTTATCACTATTCACACGAACATGAGCCTTGTTGAGAATATTTATTGTTGTATGTGCAGCTTCATCGAGCCAGAAGGTGTTAGGATTTCCACACTCATCAAGCATAGCACGAGCGATTTATTGAACTATTATATTCATTCTTTCTATCACGCCGTATTTTGAGGAGTTCTCACTACATAAAATTGTCTTTTTATGCCATCTTGTTCACGAAAATCAAAGAATTCATCTTATGTGTATTCTCCTCCTTAGTCAGATCTAAGGCATTTTATTTTAGATCTAATTCATTTTCAACTAATGCTTTGAAGATCTTAAATTTAATAAATGCCTCAACTTTGTGTTTCAATCAACCGATCCCACACATTCTAGAAAAATCATCAATAAATAAGATATAGTATTATTCTCCACGAGGTGAATTTTTCCTTACAGGTCCACACAAATCAGTATGTATAAGTTCAAGAGGCTTAATTTCTCATCCTACTTTGGCATTGAATTGAAGTCTGGTTTCTTACTGAATTGGAATGACTTGCGTATGGTACTTTCTAGTAGGGTGATGTTGGGTAGATCACAGACAGCTTTGAGCCTACTTGATTTGCTTATTTGAGAAACGATTATATGTCCCAACCTTCTGTACCATAACCAATTTTCCTCTGCTTTTCCTAGGTAACATTTTTCTTAGCCTCCTTTCAATATATACAGATTTCTCGAGGTTCTTGTTCCTTTTATTATGGTCTTTCCTGTGTCAATTTCATGAACCACACATTCTTTTGATCAGAATACCACCTAATTTCCTTGGTAACACATTTGGCTAACATCAACTAGTTATGCTTTCATCCATAAACATACATAACATTGCCAGCTTTAACCTTTTCTTTTAGAAAAACAGATCCTTTACCCTTAATGATACTAGGGGAGTCATTTCCAAAAGTGACATTCTTTTCTTTCTCTAATGCATTTTATGAAATGAGTTTATCTTTATCACCTGTCATGTGTTTTGAACACCCGCTATAAATGTACCATTTAGCTTCTTGTCCTTCTGCAAATAATGATATGCCACAACTTTCAGGTTGTAAGTCCTTCTTTTTCCATACCTTAGAATATGTTGATATTTTCTCCTTTTGAGATGTTGGCTGTAATTTCTTCCCGCATTCAGATTCCTCATGTCCAAAGTTATTGCAAAATGAGAATTCAATTTAATCTTTAAGAGGAGAGAAATTGTTATAGGTATTCTTCTTGATTAATGTCTCATTCATTTGTTTTCTTGCTTCTCTAGTCATGATGGTTTTGTATGAAACACATTGAGCAGCGTTGTGACCAAAATTATGACATGAGAAACATTGTCCATTAAAGGAGAAATTTATGTAATCATAAAACCTTATAGTGTTGTTTACCTTTTGATTGATGCTTATGTTATTGTTCATCCTTGAATTAGAGTGAACATGATTTACCTGTGAAGTGTCTTTATGCTTCTGTTGAAGATTGAAACTTTGTTGACTGGATTTTGCTGCATTTAGATAGCTTCCAGTTGTGGCTGAAGATTTTTCTGTTTGTGATGTTTCACCAATGTATCCAAGACCTGTATTCATATGAGGAGAGCGTTGAACCTTGATAATTTCATCTAAGGTTTCAGATCCTTTAGAAAATCTAATATTTAGAGTTTTTATTTTCTCAAATTCCTTCCTTAGACTTACTCTTTCACATTCTAACTTCTCATTATGCTTCTCCTTTTCTATGAGTTGATTCTTTAGAGTATTTATGGCTACTTTGCTTTCTTCCAAGAATATTTTAAGTTGAGTAATTTATTCAAAGAAATATTTTTCTTCTAAAGCATCCACAAATTTGTCATTAGACTCACTAGTACTTCTTTCAAATGCTATGAGAAGTTTAAGATCTTGATTAGATTCTCCTTCTTCACTATTTGAAAATCCATCACTATCTTCACGAGTATAATAACTTTTCCTATTGTCAAATTGTTTCATATTTCCTTCTGCAATATCCTTTCCCTTGTCATGGTTGTCATGGTTGGATGGAGGGTTTTGGTCAGTCACAGAAAGAGCAACACTAGATGGTTTACTTTCTGACTACGAGATGATAGGCCTAATCACGCCATCAACAACATGTGATTCTTTACCAAGAGGTCAAGGAAAAATGTTAGAGGGTCTCAGAGCATTTGGGATTTTCTCATAAAGCGTGCCCGATTAGGTATAAATGAGATCCAAGTATTGGGAACGAGAAATTAATTTCTCCTCAGTCACAACTCTTCCCTTATCTGCATCATCTGTGATGGATGGTAACAAAGATTTAATGAACCATTCTACTAAAAATTGATCAGGAACATACATTTTAACCAATCGACGACGATGTCACCACTCATGAATATGGTCAGAAATATGAGTAGCATTCTTTTGTTTAAAATTGGTCAAAAGTTATGTTCCAGTCTCATATTGTATGGCTAACTGGAAATGTGTTAGGAATGTAGTGGCTAAGGCGCTGAAGTTATTGAACGAAGCTCTAGGTAATTCGATATACTATTTAGTTGCTGAACTAGTAAGCACGTGTTGGAAAAGACGCAAACGAATAGAATAATCATTAAGGAAGTTCAAATAACACCACAAATGATAAGTCATGACATGCATTGGATGGGTCCGTAAAACTAGAGATTCTGGGTTAGATCGCTAGTGGAGTCACCAATTTGTTATGTGGAATCTATGATTGCGGACAAAAGTATCTTCCCTATACCTAGTGGCTTGGTCTAGAACAACAGAAAGCAAAGAAAGTATTTTTTTCCTTACAATAATTGAATAATGAGATGAGGCTTACCTGGAATTTGTCGCAAGCTTCAATCTCTTCTAGTATTGTATGCTCCAATCCTAGCTCTGATTGCTATAATTAGGACATGCACATACAAACAAAACAAGCCAAATTTATATGATATCTATGTAGCATTATCCAATCACTTCATTCAATGGATAAAAAAAACATTGAAACATATGAACATCAACATCATATATAGGAAACAATGTACTCCTTGTATTAATAGAAATGGATAGAGTTAGAACCAAATATAGGAGCAAATCATGTAGAGAACTCCCCAAGTTGACTTGCCCTTCCTTGCCACAAGTACACCTCTATGTCACCTCAATGCATGGAATGATGACTCTCTTGGAACCAAGGCAGCAGCATGAGGGTAATCAATATCCAAAAGCCAACTCCTAGCTTGTGGATGGTAGTAAATATATAGGAGAGGATGCTAGTTTAGGAATTATTATCCATTTACACATATAGGCTTGAGATCCACTCTTTATGGGAGGTTGAGCTCAAGGGATAAGGGGTAAAATATCCAAAGTATGATGATATGGGATTCAAAGGTCTTATCCAAGGTGAATGGTTGAAACAATTCCTGGAAGCTTCTAGAAGAGGAAGCTTCGGGATTATTTTTTTTATTTGTCATGAATTTATAGAATCAGCACACCCCAACAAGGGACAAACTACTAATAATTAGTGCAGGTGTAGAGTGGAGCAACTTGCACTGAACGTAGTCTCCTAAGGAAGCAGGGTGTGTTGAGCCTTAAAAACGTGGAAATGAAGTTGTTAATCCCATAAACTCAAGGATTATGGAGAGTCGTGCCTAGGTATTTGTGCAAGTAGGATGACAAGGTGTTGCTAGATGTCGATTGATCTAGTTAACAAGACTATTGACCATATATGACAAAATGACCTATAACATTCCTACTCCTCATCAATGGTTGGCCCCAAGGATGTCTACTCATCCTCCTCCATCATGGGCTCAACATTATCCACCAGCTAAATCTTTAAAGATGGCCCATCATGTGCATTGTGCTCCACTATGTGCTATTAATGTTGAATTGGCACAAGTTGTTGCTCATCAATCTCCTCTACCAAACATGGCTGCATATCTGAGTTGTTATCAACAACTCCCCTTGACTTCTCATGCTCCTCAGAAGTGTCCATGGACTCAACTATAAGAGAAGAATCCCCATCCTAAAAGTCAGAAGGAATCTCCTCCTAATCTCCACCCGTCATCTCCTTGGTGTCACCCATGCGTGAGTGGTTAGGTCCCTAAGGTCCCTTACAGATGAAGCAAAAACCCTTCCTCCTCAACTCATTCTTAATGCATGATCCACCAAACCTGAGCAACTCCTCCCTAGTCAACTATCTTCTGAAAAACCCAATGTTCTGCTCATCCAACCTTTCAGATAGTTCATAAGTAGCAGGTGAGACCAATTGTTCTCTCCTCCAAATGGCCAATAACTCAGACTGCAAGTCTCTACAAATGACATCACTGTCTCACATAACTGAAGACAAAATGGAAAACATGTTTGTTTTGACCGTGTCAGGATGATGTTTCTTAATGTTGAAGAATCATTAGAATATCTGATGGATCAAGTCTTCAAATTCTAGATCAAACATGATTTCATATGTTCTAACCATGGCCATGATTTCTAGAATCTCAAGCTTCTTCCCAAATGTAGAACCCACACTATTGTCCAAGTCTTGAAAAGTCTCTACTATGAGTCTAAAAAATCTCCTCAAAACATCATCATTTTAAGAAGGTATATGTGCGATTAGTCTCATGATGTTATTGAGACAAGATGCAACTGGAATTCTGACCCCTTCACAAGGTTCCTCAAAGAACTTGTGTTCTACGAGAGAAAACATAGTTTATTTTAGAGCCCAAATTAGTTTCTTCCCTTCTAACTAGTTCACTTCAGAAAGAAGTGCATCTAGTTCATCTAGTTTGAAAAAGACTTTCCTTGTGAGCCTAATGTTTTTTAAATCTGTCCAAAGTAAAAGGATTTATGTCCAATCTCCATCTCTTTCTGCAGATCCCTTGGCTGTTCTTTTTGAAGAATGGCATAGAACCCTCTTGATAAATGCATGTTTTCTTGCTTGGGTTCTAGTCCAATGATGCATGTGGTTCAAGGAACTAATTGATGTGTTGTTCCATCTTCACAATTTGTTTAAGAGTTCCTCCATGGTTTAATCCAATGATGAAAAGAAAATTTGTGATAATGAGGCCATTTTTTTTTTTAGTTTGTTGAATTTCTCAGTGGGGTGTTTGGTCAAACAATTTGATAACACACTGTTGTACGTGCAATTTCATAGTTTAATTACATACACAATGTACCCACTTGTCATGATTATGTTTTAGAACGATATAAAATGATTTATAAGGTACCCAGAAACATAATTAAAGTTGCTATAAATTTGGGAACAACAGTGAGAAAGTAGGGGAACCTGGTGTACAAGTGTAGACAGACTTTTTATCTGAACATTGTTCCCACAGTGCAACAATTTGGCCAATATAAAACAGTCCCCCTGAGAATCAAAGTGCTGAAGTAGATACACCAGTGATTTAATCCTCCTCTTGAACTGATCAATTCACTCCAATGACAATATTACAATCCAATGGATATTAAACTCCCACTTTCCCAAACAACTGCAATTTTCTGAATTCTTTCACGAACTTGTTCGGTTAGTCATTTTGACAAACATATCATAGGCGCATTGCTGTAGGTGTTTCTGAATATTTCCGGTTCTCCAACAGTGGTTTTTATGCAAACTGATATATCTAGAGTTGGTATTTGTATTTAGTATAAGATAGAAAACCAACTTAACCAAAGTATAGAATGCACTCCTCTTATTTACATATCAGTCCATAACCCACAGAATGAATGCAGGTCCATTTATGTTTAACACTTCCTTAGTCAAACATTTATCAGCATTACACTCAGAAATTAAATACACAGTGGAACCTAGAAAGGGATGACGACTGCACAATCATCTGGGTTTTGTGTCAATCCTCAAGTCAACTTCTTGGATCCATGCGACTCAAGGACAATTACCCTGCGAATAGATAACACATACAACAAGAGTATGTTATCAATACCTCTCCAAAAGGGACTCGCACATAGGTTATCAGTCTAGTGCTTGTTTTTCTTTAATGATTGTCGTATGTAACCCTGTGTACACAATGATGAAGGTACACTGACTGTGTCCAACAACAGTAGAAGCCGCTACCTTCACAATGTCTAATGTCCTCTACAAGAGATGATTCGTGTTCTATGCCAATAGAATGCTCCATGGACAATTCCTTGTGAAATACAAATAGTCCAATGCTCAGAGCTTTTAATGGTCCCAACGCACAGGTGAAACTAACCCATCATTATCTGAAAAACATGCCAATTATAGGGTGGTTTTCTTAGCAGTTGAGACAAGTATATTTGTTTCCACTCTCACCAGGAAACTCATCCAAACGAGGAAACACAACTAGCATTTCCAAGAAAGACTCGTTCACTGCTCATACTCAGAAAATCGTCCTCAAAGAATGTGATTCTGCTATAATAATTCGGCCAAGAGCTATATCAATTTTCCACAGGTCTGTAATTCAATTTCTTTAATGCCAATATTTCACACGACCTCTCCAAGCTATAAATTGTTTCCTTGGAGAATCAATATAATTCGACCAAGAACATCTGAGAATTCGACAGCAGTGTCTTCCATCTGTGGCCCAAACCACTCCACACTTGGCCTTTTGGTGGAACGGATTTCTGGAAATTACGCACTGTGTAAGCCCCACTCGTTGGAAGCAAAGAAACTAGACTCTAAACTTTAATCAAACAATGGTTTGACGTTCACTCCTTGGAAGCAAAGAAACTAGACTAATCAAACAATGGTGTGACGTTCAATGATTAAATTTGAAGGGTTTGTCTTAATTTCAATTAGAATGGCATATATTCATGTGGCACTTCCATAATGAGAAGCTTTAAAAAAAAATACACTTCAATCAGCAAAATTATATTATCTGTACATTTCATTTTCAAGTAAATTTATTCCTATGAAATAATTGAAGTTTTAAAAATTTGTATATATATATTTTTGTTTTTAAAAGTGTTGTGATAGTGGATGGTATGATTTTGTTAGTATAACATTGAACTAAAGAAAAATGTGTATTAGCTTAAAAACTCACCAACAATTAATGAAGTCATTCATTAGGTGGCAAGTTTAGCAAAACACAATCAAAGCATAAGGAAATTCTATTTAGATTTTGATTCAAAATAGAATAAAGAAATTTAAGATTTGGTTCAAGCTAAGATTGTTAGTGAAAAGAAAAGTGGCTTAAACAAATAAATCTATTAAAGTAGTGTTACTAAAACTTTTTTTATTTAAGATTCTATAACAAATATTCTACTTTTCATTTATAAATATATCACAGATTTTTTAAGGGATCTCATAGTAAAGTTAAGTGTGGAATAATTGAAAAATACTTTAAATGAAAATATTTCAAGATTTTTTTGACAATATTTTTCATCTATAAAATTCAACATCTTCACGAGTATTCCTCCACAAGCCTTTTACACCTACACATAAATATGTGAGTTCATTTAATTTAAATAGATTCAAATTATAAGAATTGCAATAAAATGTAATTATCCAATTGTAATTTACATCTAAAAAATTTCTGTAAAATTCTAGCCAAAAAATATAGAAGTTGAGGCAGTTTGACTTAACCCATAGAAAACACCAAAGTTAACACTATAATGAAATCACTAACTACATGCCGCTTCCAAAAATTTTCCCGCAGTATTTTGGTATAATTTGAAAATTAAAAAATGATAATAAAGTCACTATTAAAAACTACCATCTTACCTTAATTACTGATTTTTTGAATCTATCCAAATTATTGCTATTGCACAATCTACCTTGCGATTTGGTCCAGGTTATCACAATTACACCATCTGAACAATAGAGTATTCAAATTGAATCATTCTTTTTTTCATCAAATTATCGGCAAGGAATTCAAAATAGGGCAATTCAATGACCACATAGGCAACCCCTCTCTTGACACACTTAAATTCCTACACGCTTGAACTAAAACAATGCATTCGTCCCTTGACGGGCTCAAAATTTCCCATAGATATGAAGGTAGTGTCTAAAGACAACATAAATGTCAGTGATCAATGAATGAACAATAGTCAAAATGAGACTTCTTAGCCTCCGAAACCGTAAAGGATTCGGCCCTGCCTTTTTAAGGAGTAAACAACATCCATGGTTGTCACAGTCTTCCTCCTAGCATGCTTTGTGCATGTCACAACATCTCTAATCACATTTTCCAAGAAGATCTTCAAAACACCTCTGGTCTCTTCATAGATGAGACCGTTGATACGCTTGACGCCTCCTCTCATGGCGAGAAGCCTGATGGCAACCTTGGTGATGCCCTGAATGTTATCCCTGAGAACTTTCCTGTGCCTCTTGGCACCTCCCTTCCCCAAACCCTTCCCTCCCTTTCCACGCCTAGAAATCTTTCTCGCCACTTGCCGCTGCTTTTAATTGCAATGATAGAATGGAGAATAGTGATGAATGGAAGAAATGCAAGAGGAGAATATATATATATATATATATATATATATATATATATATATATATATATATATATATCCAGAGACTCTCCCTCACTCACATCTCGTTGCTTCAATCCTAATGCCTTTCATCAACGGCTCAGAGATCTTGATCCGTTGCACCCTGATCGATTTCTTGAGAACCATCAATGAAATTTGATCAATGGCAACAATCAAATCGAGGAGGATTGAAGAATTCACCCTCGACTTTGATCAAAGGCGCCAACGCTTGGTAAGGTCTAAAACAACTTCATTGAACTTTAATTTAATTCTTTACGTAGTTGTTTACTGCCAAATATAAACGTTGAAATCAGATGTTTACCGCCAAATGTAAATGCTGAAATCAGATCCATGAATTTTCAAAAAGGTCCCCCAGCCCTTCAGAGAGCATTTTAAAAATATTATTTACATTTTTTTTAAAACTGGCAGAAATCAAAATTTAAATTTTTTTTTAAGGGCAATTTTCTATTAGCACTTCTACGTGCTAAAGGCCCCTGAACGGGTTGTGACGTGTTCAATTTTGAATACTGGTGATGATCCTTCCAAAATGGAAAAAGTGAGCTCGCGACTGGATTTGTAATATAACTCGACCTATGAAACAATACAACCCTTTGAAAATTCCAGATGATGTTCACGACGTTGGAATTTTTTGAATGTTTAATCTTTATAAACCTTGGCTATATATTAAAAGTTCAGCTTCCCATCAATTAAAAATTGCAAACCATCCTATTAAAATATTATTCCATGCCAAACATTTGGCTTTATAAAATAATTGTCCTATGGCCCTTAAAATTAATCTCAATATTGGCCCCTTTTTAATAAATCTTGGCCCACTCTAATATTTTGATTAACGAATTTTTATTTCCCAATATTGGATTCAAATTGATCAAATAATTAATAGTTATCCGACAATTTGATCATGAGATAACAATTTCTTTAGCATTTTTACGAACACTTAGTCATGCAACTTTTCCAAATCCAATAATGGCTGGAAAAAGTAATAAAACTTCGATTTTCCTTTGAATTTTATCTGTAATAAAATCATCAAGCTAGCAGGCCGACCAACTCTGATACCATTGTAATATCTCAAACGAGATATTTGACTAATTTTGTATAAATTTAACACAACCATAATTTTTCCATAAAATTACCAGTTATTTACAAAAGATTGCCATGTAAAATATAACCAATAGAGTGCATGAAATTCAATAATACGATGAGCAGAAATAATCTCAGCTTTCATTATAATAAATAACTGGAAAGGGGGTATATGATGATAGAACTGAAATAAATGAGATAAATAATCTGGTCACCAAAATAATCTCCTTTAATGCTAAAATCGGCTCTCCAAAACTGAAATGAGATGCAACTGCTAAACTCTCCTGTGAATTATGGATAAATTCACCAAGGGGAGATGGGTACTCTCCCAATTTCACTAAATCACCTGATGGTTTCTATCCCGGGGCTACAAAATGAAGTAGAGAATTGGGTTCTCAAACCTCTCATACAAGTAGAAAGATCAAATCCAAGATGTCCCCTAATGGCCTCCTCCTCCTATTTTATAAATCTGATGGACTCCTCTAGACCCTCCTATTTTATTATTATTTTAATCATTGAGCACATTTCCCTTTTTTATTTCAATTAAAATATTATTTTTAATGTGGGAAAATGGTAAATTGGCCACCATGCCTCCTCAAGTCACGGAAAATCACTTCTAACCATCCCATCCTGAAGATCTTCTCGTTCTAGTTCCAACGAGCTATTGCACTAAGGTGTTCGTCAAGTAATCCTCTCAAAATTCCACCTTAAGTGTAATTAATTGAGTTAGGCCCAATAATAACTCGGTTTCTCAAAAGTTGTCAGAATGTAATGGAATGAAAGGCAAGTTGTGTAGATGATGGAATATACCAAGAAAATGCCATCGGATCTCATAGAAGCTACTCAAAACCCCATGAAACATCTCCAAAATACCCTACGCCTGCTAATGAATTAAACTTGAACCTGTGACCTGTATGCCTCCAACCATAGAAGTTCATCCTAACCATGCCATAAAGAACACCAGCAAAAGGAACATCACATTTTTGGAGCTGATATTTTAGCAGCCCTTGAAGACACTTGAAGATTACTTATGTAGACATGAAGAACCTTGGAGACACCTTCAATGAATTGTTGAAGTTTACCTTGTAATGAACTAGACCCTGAAGTATCTTGTAGGCCATTTGCAAAATATGCTAAAGTAGATCTTGGAGTTATTTGTAAGGCATTGTTGGAGTAGTAGCATTGTTGAATAAAACATTCAAGACTTGTTGAAGACGTTTTTGGAAGTCTTGAGGAAACATTGAAGCCACATTGAAGAATTGAAGTGAGTTGAAAGGATTGGAGTCATTACACTATAGGTTTTAGCCATGTACAGGAATTATCTACAAACAAACTCTTAAAACAAGAAATAAACAATAGCGAGAGCATAAAACATAAAAAAAATATACACAGAGATTTTCCCCTAGATCCCAAAACAAGGACTACCAGCTTAATTTTTCATTATGTTCCTTTCAATGTTACAATACATATATATACATGTCGAAGCATTCATAAACCCCAATCCAATAACTATGGATTAGAACATAATCGTAGTTCCCTTGGCTGGATCTACAAAATACTATGGACATAAAACCATCATGCCCAAAACCATGTGCTAAACTCATGCACAAAACCATAGGTAAGTTCGCCCACCTAATATAGGGTTGGAGCCTTATGAAAAACCAAGTTTGATCCTGGACTTGAGGATTGGATTCCTCACTCAAAGTTCGAGCTTTGGAAAAGTTGAAGAATTTATTATACAAGTTGGAGCCTAGTTGTTTGTAGGAGGATTGGAGTTCTCATCATTTTTATTAATACAAAAAATTCTCATTGTACATCTTGTGTTCTAATTTTAATTGGTATAATATAACAATTGTGAAGATATATTGATTCACTTCCCTTTCATTATTTCCAACAATTGGTATTAAAAAAAGTACCTTCAAGAAAAACCTAACAACTCGAAGTTAGATCTAAGGAACACAAATGACAAAGTCAAGAAGGAAAGGATCCAAATATTTTGAATATATATCCTCCTTGGTCACAAAATCAAAAGTAAATTAGGTTGGAAAAGCTCCCTCGTTCGATGGAACAAACTATGTCGCATAGAGAAATAGAATGGAGTTATTTTTTATGGCTCTTGGTTGTGATTTATGGGAATCAGTTGTTACTGGAGACACAACTACATATGAGTCAAAGGAATACAATACAAAAGCAATGAGTACCATTCTAAGTAGCTTACCAGATCCTATAAAATTCAAAATGCAGAAATGTTCATAAACAAAAGAGCTTTAGGAGAATTTTCAAGATATACACTCAAAATTACTTTTACACATGAACTTAGATATAGAATATGGTTGCCAAGAGGACAAAGATAATCAAGAACCAAAGAAGACAACTGAAAACAAAATTAAAGACACAAAGAGCAAGGAAAACCTTAAAGATGAAGAAGACTCCCAAGTAAAAAATGAAGCAAACCTCAAAGGAGATCTTGTAGTTGTCCTTGCAGAAATATCCAAACTCAAAGAATAAAATAGAGAACTAAAGAAGCATATACAAGAAGTTGAAGATAAGAACCCAAATATTACAAAGGAAGAATTTTTCCTCCTAATAAGACAAGTTAATGAAGCCGAAAAAGAAGGAAAAATCATGGCAAACTAACTAAAGGAAAAGCATGAAGAGATTAACAAACTTGAAGTATATATCATCTCTCGCAAAGTCCAAGTAAGAGAAGCAAAGAGAATGGAAGAAGTAATGGAGATTCAAGTGAAAAATAAATAGGAAGATTATGAGAAGCTAAAAAGGAGATTGTCTCTCTAAGGAAAGAGGTAAATCAACTGAACAAGAACTTGAAGAGTTCTCAAGTCTTGGATTACATCCTAAGTTGTAAAAGATCACCACTTGGAAAATATGGTATTGGATATGTAGGTGAGCCTTCTAGCAAAAGTGATGCAAACCTTAAAGCACCAAAGAACAATAATGTGGAGAAGCTTGAAAGTTGTGCTAGCACCCCCTGTTCCTAGTAGAAGCAAGGAGAAGAGTCAAAATAACATTGGAAGAACCTTTGCTCCAAGAAGATATGTTGATTCTATAAAAAAAATAAAATAGAAATGAATATCAACAAACAACCTCAAGGCATAACAACTTTAGAAGTGCACTAAGACAAACCTCATCTTCCAAGTATAAAACTACATTTTTTGGTCATTGTTACTCTTGTACAAATTTTGGGCACATGGCAAAAGATTGCAGAGCATATGACAAAGACATCTATAAGCCCCCCCATAAGTTCCCCAAAAGTAAAGTTGCAGGAATATACTCCAATGTGTTCATTTATAGAAATTATGCTCCCTCATTCAAGTCCAGAACGAAATTATTCAAATGTCATAATTTTGGGAATATAGCTTGAGATTGCAACTTGAATTGGGTTCCTAGAAAATCCAAAGAGTTACCAACCATCCATGGAGAAAGAGTCACAAAATTTTGGAGAAGGAAACATGTTGAACTAGAAAAGGAACATTTTGACTATGCCTTGAATGTTCAAGGCATTAATCCTTGCTTCTGATCAAATATGGGCATCATAGGAAAAAACCATGTTCCTCTAAGCTTTGATGCTAAGGTTCTGTCACAATCCCCAATTTTGATTTTTCATTTGAGGGGATTAATGGAGTTTATTTGGGAGATGCTAAGCACAGCACAATTTTGTAATCTGGCCATTGGAGACATTTTTGGCGTATGGGACTTAGGATAAATAGAAAATTACATCTCTAGTGGAATGTGGGGGCCACAAGAGAAGGAAATCCGACCCAATGGAGCAATTCACATTAGTGAGAAGAGAGAGAGAGCGAGAGGGGAAGGGGTGTGAAATAGTAGAAGGTAGGTACCACCAAGGGAGAGAGGGCCAACAATTATAAATAGAGCTTGGAGGCCACCATTTGGTATCTTTGATCATTTTACAATTTAACTCTAGTTCCCTTGCGCTGCTTATCCAAGACAACCTATGTTGTTCAACACAAGGTATTTTTGAGTGGGAATTCCACTCTCATTTCGAAGAACTTCGAGTGTCTCCATAATGAGGCAATTTGGGGAGCTCAATTCAGAGCTTCCTTTGGACATCATTGCAAGAGTTTACTTAGAAATGCACATTTCTTGGGCGCAGAGGTATTTTCGTGGAGAAAATTGTGGAACTAAGAGTGGGTTAGAGGCTCCGTGTTTTTGCAGAAAATTCTCTCACTGTTAGACCAGAGTTTGGACAATGATTTTCTGGGATGGATTGGAGGCTATCACTTGGGCCGATTTTTCTATCTTTTGACAGGGATGCAAAAGCTAAATTGTGGTGCTTGGGGGAGGAGATTCCTAGGGAATTTCCCTTTGGGAATTTACAGGAAATTTCCTCGTTGGAGTATGAAACTCTGGAGTGATTTTTAGGGCTAGAGGTACTTGCTTCAGTGTGGGGTAAACTTGCCTTCCTAGGGCCTGCATAATCATTTTCTGGGGTCAACTTGTAGCAACAAAATCACTTAGAGCTAGTGGGATTTGAAGGCTAGAATATTAATTCTCTTCTAGGAGAAAAATCACAAGAATTTGCAGCTAAGTGGAGTTTTGGAGCAGGGATTTAACAGAGATTTCTGAACTGGGTGTTGGGCTAGCAGTTAGAAGAGAACACACCAATTTTGGGTAATTTCGAGCTAGTGGATTTAGGCCAAAATCTTCTGGGTTTTTGTGGGTTTGGTGACATTAGCTCGGGGTTAATTTTGTAGAATTTTATGGGCAGTATTTTTTTCCGAAATCAGTGTTCCAGACAGCAACCAGTGGTAGAAATCACTGGAGGTGTAACACCCTCCTCCCATAACTACCCAAGTAACCAACCAATCGGGGTAAACATGTGAAAAGAGGCTACTATGATCTAATTCAACCTCCTAGGTGACCTTAAGGAAGTGGAATCGAAGGAAATACATCACACAAACCTTCCACATCAGCAAAAAAACTCCTAGGAACCATCCCAACCACTCAGGTAACTAGCCCCTGGATCCCACTGAGGTTTTTTACCTTTAAACCCCCAAACGCTCCCACGGTATGGGAATAGGTGCATCTGGGAGGCTCTAGATGCTCCCATAACATAGGCATGTGTGCATCCAGGGGCTTCTTCCCACAAACTTGTGCTAATGTCCCCTAGATTTGAGCTACTTTTTTAGGCCCAGAGCCTAGGACACCACTCAAAATTTAATGACAAGTTCCTAAATGAAATATAACAACGAAACAATGATACATTTGGAAAAAAAAAAGGAGGACTTGGCTGGACCCCTACTAGCCATGGCAGGCATTTCATTAAACATGTCACCAATATTGGTTTTTAAACTCATGTGGTGATCATTTTTTAAAAAACTTTCCGGATTATCCACATTGCTAGAAAACGAGTGTCACTCGTTTTCTAGCAATGTGGATAATCTGGAAAGTTTTTTAAAAAATGTCACCAATATGTAATCTATAGGTTTAAAAAATAGATCTGAGCATAATGGTCTCATATTTATCTGAGAATCGCTAAGAAGCATTGTTCCCTTATATCATTAGTTGCATTATCATCTATTAGGTCATAGATACATTTTTCATTCACTTACAAATCAAAACATGAGGAGAGCCATACATCGTTACTATCATAATACATGCTTATAACCAGCATAATAAAAACATAAATATTAGGGATACATCAGCCATATAATTCACATATAAACTAGTACATTTACACATAAGATGTCAATAAGAGAATCTCTTATTAATGGATGCAAAAACCAACCCGAGATGGGACTACCACGTTCCACCTGACCATAGATTGGCTGAGCTGAATCTCTCTTCATCCAATCACCCCCGTGTCATATTCCAAGCATGAAAGTGGGACTCAAACCAAAAGAACCAACCAGGGCATCTCGAGGATAAACCCACTGCAAGGAAAAGACCCTCTAGCGGATGTTTTTGAGGAACCCCTTATAAAAATACCCCAGACATCCATTTCTAGTGAAGGTTACTAGAAGAAGTTGGCGGGCGGAGGTGTTTGCGGATGTATTTCATCCGGTGTGCTTATCACTGTAAAACACACCAATGCGTTCAACATGAGAAAGAACCGGTGCGCACAAAACATTGGCACACCGGACACTGTGCGCTCCATACACACCCACCCGGTGCATTTTATTACTGTAGTGCCCCGGTGCTTTACAACACTTCCGCACCAGTGCCTCATAAAAAGCGTGTGAAAACAGAAACCGCCCCGCGTAGAATGATGAAAACGCAACGGTGCACCCATAAACCCCGTGCACCGGAATGGGGTTAAATAATAATAAAAAAATTACGGCCAAAAAACCGCACAAAACATTGGCACGTTGGATACCGTGCACTCCATACACACCCGCTCGGTGCGTTTTGTTACTGTAGTGCCCCGGTGCTTTATAGAGCATCCGCACCGGTGCCTCATAAAAGGCGCGTGAAAACATAAACCTCCCAGCGCAGAATGACAAAAACGCACCGGTGTGCCCATAAACCCCGCGCACCGGAACGGGGTTAAATATAAAAAAATTACTTCCAAAAAACCGCACAAAACATTGGCACACCAAACACCGTGCACTCCATACACACCCGCCCGGTGCGATTTGTTACTATAGTGCCCTGATGCTTTACAGAGCATCTGCACCTGTGCCTCATAAAAAGCACGCGAAAACAGAAACAGCCCGACGCGGAATGATGAAAACGCATCGATGCACCCATAAACCCCGTGCACCGGAACAGGGTTAAATAAAAAAAAATTACGGCCAAAAAACCGCACAAAAAATTGGCACACCGAACACCATGCACTCCGTACACACCTGCTCGATGCGTTTTATTACTGTAGCGCCCCAGTGCTTTACAGAGAATCTGCACCGGTGCCTCATAAAAAGCTTGCAAAAATAAAAATTGCCCGACGTGGAATGACGAAAACGCATCGGTGTGTCCATAAAACCCCGCGCACCAAAATGAGGTTAAATATAAAAAATTACGGCCAAAAAACCGCACAAAACATTGACACACCGGACACCGTGCGCTCCGTACACACCCTCCTGATGCGTTGTATTACTGTAGCGCACCGGTGCTTTTCAAACCATCCGCACCGGTGCCTCATAAAAATCACGTAAAAACAAAACCGCCCGATGCGGAATGAAGCAAACACACCGGTGTGCCTATAAAATCCTGCGCACCGAAACATGGTTAAATAAAAAAAAAAAAGTAATGGCCAAAAAACCACATTTTTCACTTTTGTCAGTGCTACAGAACTCTCAAGCACTGGTACAATTTTTCCTTGTCTGAGCTGCCCTGACATCGATGCTCCCATTGCACTCGTTGCACGCATTGCTGTTGTGCATTACCCACCAATCTCCAGCTTGAATTTTGCAAAACGGTGGACAAATTTTCTTTTGCAAATTCTACAGCCAATATGCCTCCTCGATGAGAAAATGTACATGTATTTTTCTTATTTTTCCATAATTAAGCCTTTTAGTGGATTAGAATTTCAAATAACCTTAAAATTAACCATTTAAAAGGAAAAAAAAAAAAAATTGTCGTGCGGTGCGCTCGAGCCTTTCGGCTTGCACCGACTTGCGGTGCTACCTGTAAATTTACAAGCCGCAGCACAACCGGTGCTAACGGTTGCCACACTGGTTCTGTGGTGGTACCGATAGGCGCACCGTGTTATTTTTAAAAAAAAATTGAAAGTGCGATGCAGTTGTTTACAAGGGCTTACCGTTGACAATGTGGAATAGTGGCAACATGGTGCGTTGACTAATTATTCGCCTCGGGGCTGGATATTGTCAATGCACTATGTTGCCACTATTCCACATTGTCAACAGTGCGGCCTGGTAAACCGGTGCTAACAGTATCCGCACCGGTTCCGGGGTGGTACCGTAGGTGCACCGTGTTATTTTAATTTTTTTTGAAAAGTGCGGTGTGGTTGGTTATCTGGCCGCACCGTTGACCTAGTGGAATAGCTGTGGCATGGTACGCTGACGAAAATAGCAGCCCCGGGACGGCTATTTTTGTCAGCGCATGGCTTTCCATATTTCGCCTGCATCAATGGTGCAGCCTTGTAAAAGGCCACACCGTTGACTATGTGACGATGGCAGGAGGTTGGTCCGCTGACTTAACTATATGCCCCAGGGCATAGTGTTTCGTCAGCGCACCACCCTCCTGACACCGTACATAGTTGACGGTGTGCTATAAATTTTTCTAGAGCACGGTTTTCGGGGCGCTTAATATTATTAGGTGCACCGAGGCTAGTGCGCTCCATAGAAAGACGCATCGGGACCTGTGCATGACTGTGTTTTTGGCGCACCGACTATTTTTTAATTTTGTTTTCAAAAAAAACATTATATATGTGTATTTCTAAATACATGTCTCATTTAATAAAAAAATTGTGTTTAATATGTCAATCATTCAGAGACGTGAAAGGAGAGAAGAGGGGGAACAACAACAACAATAGGCGGAGCAGTATAACATGGTTTGCCTATGGGAGGCAGGAGAGAGATGTGTACCCTCGCCCTATTACAGCAACTACACAGGGGCTCCTAAAGCAGGTAGGCCTCCTCAAGTTCTATGAGGAGGCTACTTCCCTAAAGGGCCATAGTTTGTTTTTGATACATCTTATCCGAAGGTTGAATGCCTAGCAATAGGCTTTCTGGGTTGGTATCAACCAGTGGTACACGCCCACTAAGGAGGATATATACTTCATTACAGAGCTATCGAGGAGAGGGGTGGATTTTCCCTCATTCCCATAGGTTCCAGCTGGCTGTGTAGCAGGGAGTCAATTAGTTTACTCCCAGAGATACATTGGAGAAAATGTAATGTCTCCTACAGAGTTTCAGGTTGTTGGAGGTCAATTATATATTGGTGCATTTGGTAGGGAGGAGGTGCAGTGTCTCTCACTTATCATTTCGACCATTTCGCACAACACCAGTGATGGGCAATGCATTAGTTGCTCTCTTCTATATTATGTTGATTCTTTAGTACAGGAGCCATGACTTGTCAAGTGGTCTGCCATTTTTTTGCGGCAATTCTATACAGCCTTAGATAGATTTCATGCTCATGCACAAGGGAGGGTGAACTTCTCTTTTGCTTCAGAGCTTTTTTTGTTTATTTTTTGAGAGGTTTCCAGAGACGAGGCCTACTTTTTTCAACAGCCTCATAGGATGACATTTGAGGCACGTATGCACATGTGGGGGCAGATGATGCCCAAGAGGGGTGACACTGAGTTTTTCGCGAGGATATCACAGGATGCACTGGAGTTTCTAGCTAGTGTTGATGAGCATCCCTTCGTTATGGTCCCCTGTCCTTACGCGGGTTTGGATTGGCAAGGGTGTGCCAACATCCTCTTCATAATTGATGAGCCGCCAGATGATAGAGGTAATATTATTGTTTTATATATTTAAATTTATTGTAGCATGTTCTTTAAATTGTTTTTATTAAATCGTGTAAGGAAATTGTCTAATTATTGTTGTGTACTTGTATATATTTTGCAAACATTGGCTCTTTTGATGGTGAGGAGATGTCGACACCACCACATGATCCAGGTGTGGATGTCGATGATGATCAGGGCATGCCAGATGTCGAGGATCATCAGGATGTCGATGCTAGTCGCGGTCGACTTAATGCTAGATATTGGATGGAGTTGGGCGACCAACTCAGTGCATTGATTATTGAGGCGGGCATCAAGCCTGCTCATTACAGAGACATAGAGGCCGATGATAGGCTATTACAGATGTGGAGAGGCATGCCGCGTGACATGTACAACCTGATGCGGCATGTCGTAGGAGTTACAACAGCTTTTACGTGACTGACGAGGACTGTTGAAAGATATAGGCGTGGTCGAGACGCAGCAGGTGATGGAATTTCCACGAGCAGTGACTCTTCATCTCATGATTGTTCACCTCGCGCCGCATCAGATGAGCATGAACCTCCACTAGCATCTAGCAACAGTCATCATGGAGATGAGGCTGGACCATCGGCCACGTCCAGTCAGCAACCTGCAGCATCCATCAATACTCATGATCATGAGCAGGCTAGACCATCGACTGTCGAGGTTGCACCATTGACTGAGAAGGCCTCCACTAGTACTGATATTGATGTTGTACTACCACCAGATGATCCATGAAATTTATATTACAATTGTACATTTTTAACATTATTCAGTTATATATATATATGGTCCATGTATTTTATGTTCATGTTGCAGTTGTACTTAATTTACATGTTAGTGATCATCATGATGTGTATATTGTTAGGTCATGTTAGATATGTTCATTTAATGTGCAGCTTGCAGATAGATATGTATATGATGATAGCATGAGTTATTTGACATGAGATGTATATTGGATGTTTGTGTTGTGATGATGTTAATATATAATGTTAATTGTGTTTTGCTAGATGATCATGATCACGATGATGTTAGCGATTTTGAATGTGTTTTTTAGTCAAATATGATGTTTGTACTATGGTTATCATAAACATGATTTTTATTAATTAATTTAATACTAAATGATCATGATATTGTAAAATTGTAATATTTGTAATTCTAATTGTATGTAAAATTCTAAAATTGTAATTGTAATGCTATATATGTAAATTTGTAAAATTGTAATTGTAATTATAAATTTTTAATTTGTAAAATTGTAATTGTATATATGTAAAATTCTAAAATTGTAATTGTATGTGAAATTGTAACAGTGTAATTCTAATTCTAATTCTAATTCTAATTGTATGTAAAATATTTGTAAACTTTTAATTGCATTAATGTGAAATGAATTTATTAAAAATTTTAAATTTGTAAATTTGCAAATTTTAAATAATTGTAAGATAATAAATCTAGAATAATATGATTTATTGTAACATAATAAAGTTTAGAAAATAATGCAAATAAATTCATGTACTTTATAATTATCATTATTTTGTTATCATGATCTTAGATACAAAAAAAAGAACTAATTTATACAGTACGCCATTGTTTTTTAGATCAACATAATTGAAAATTATCAAGTGAATTATTGATTTTAACATTAACACAATGCAAATTACCAATTAATTCAAAATACATATTATAATGTTTTGAAAAACCCATCTTAAAAAGTATAAATATTGATGAAATAACACATGTACCATATCACTCTTGGTTCTCATGATCACCCTCATTATCTTCCAGCTCGCATGGTATGATAACACTATTTTTCTCAAAAATATGTTTTGATCTAGGGTCATGTGTCAATACGAACCACCAATCCCTATCCAACACATCTGGGTAAAAAAACACCTGGTTGCAGTGTTTAGGGAAAACATAGGGCTCCTTAGCTTCATCCCACATCTTTCTAGAGTTGATATATATCAGCCTACTATTGCGATCTTCCTTTACATTATTCCGATCAAAGGTGTCCCACCACTTGCACCTAAAAATAACACATTGGAAAGAAGAGAAATCCACTTCTCTTGTATCTTTCCGACGTAACCTAACGTCTCTCATACTAGGTTTTGATCACGGTGACTAGATCAACTAGATTGACCAAACTCGACTTCCACTCCACAATCTTGTGTGATGTTTCCAACATCAACATTTTCTGTGCGAAAATGGTGTCCATATGCCCACATAGATGGGAACAAATGCACCTACTATAAAAAAGTTTAAAAAATCATACTAGCATGTGTCTTGTAATAACCCAACAGTTAAAATATGAAATTTAGATGTCTTAATATAAGTTTCAAATTTACATATAAACTAAAAATATTATTACCGAGTTTCTGCACCCAATCCCTACATTTAGCGTATCTTCTTCAAAATGCGGGTAATGACTGGTAGCACCATATTTCTCTCTAACTTGGTCAACAACCCAACTGTTGGGGCATATTTTTGGCATATTTTCTTTTAAATGATCGGGATAAGGCACACTTCTACCATTCAACCGTCTAAATTCTTTCCTGTCACTATCCCATTTCATCCTCTTTTGTTCGTAAAATTCGATTTACAGTTGTGTCGCTTCATAATTGTAAAGAACGAATTTATTAATTGCTTCAATTTTTGCATTCGCTGATGAAATCAAACCAACATTATATACTACTTAGAGATCAAAATATACATTATATCGAAGTTCAACATGAATATTAATTACTTTTTGTAAATTTGAAAAATTATAAGTTGCATAATCTTTATCAAGCGCTTTTTTCCACTCATTTGGAGAAACTCCCCTTCTCTTTTGTCTTCATCCCTTTCATCATCCCAAATCACCGCACCTGGTCTGTTGTCGATCTGCTTGATGTACTCACTGGCATAATAGAAAGACTCATACGATATGTACCCCTCGGGTTTTTCCCTTTGTCGAACACAACCTTTCAATTTCTTCATGTACCTCTCTAAGAAGAACATCCAACGACAAGAAACCACCCCAACTAATTCAACCTCATCTACTAGGTGGATTAGAAGATGACCCTGTAAGTCCATGAAACTCGTCGGCAGTTCCTTCTAAAACATACAAACAATCTCAACTATCTCTTGACGCCACCGTGGAATGCTAGCCACATGAATCTCCTTTGACGTGATCCAATGTACAAATGTAGATAATTTAGATATGGCACGTCCTATGTCTTGAGGGAATTCATGTTTCACACACCCACGCACGAACAAAGGATAATGACACTGAAAAGTTATAAACATGTGCAATAATATACAAAATTAGTTATGTTTTTTGATCCCCACATGAGATAAAATGTATTAATATAACAAATAATAAAATCATTCTTTTGACATTATACATACTCTTAGAAGATTCAAATGGTCATGTGATTTCAACCCCGACAAATGGTCATCCACGGTGAAGCAGCACCGTAGTGAAGACCCGTATGAAGTTGGCACCCTCACACCCATTATAACTTCCCTTGCCAAAGAAATATCATCTTTTTTTTAAATCCATGGGACATCACCTTCTTTGAAAAATGATGAATTAGAGGGACCAGCACCTGCCTCTGATCCCGTACTTTCTAATAGTCTTGGCCAATGTTTCTTTTTAGTTTTTGAAGTAATAAGATCTTTCCTAACAGCCAATGTGTCACTTTGTTTCGATGATATGTGCCTCCATAAAGAAGATGAAACATTTTTAAATATATGCATGGGATCTAATAAGTGGGTAATCTTAATATGCTCCCAATATGGGAGGTCATAAAAGATAGATTTCCTTTTCATCCCAATGGGAAATTTTTCAACATAGGTGTCGAAGAAATATGGATCATTGAACATAGGCTCCCCATTTGAACCGAACATTTCTATGAACTCCTTCTCCTTCTCTCTCTCAAATGCTCTAAGCCATTCAGTTGGTGTCATTATTGGAGGCCTTTGGGTTCTCTCTCATTTACCATTGAAAGTGGATGTTGCTCTTCTGTAAGGGTGTTCTTCTGGTAGGAATACCCTGGAGCAATCATACACTGGCTTTCATAGGTCCTTGGACCATCTAGCTTTCAAAGAAGGTCCACAACATTTACATCCAAAATACCCTTACAAGACCTGCGAGATTATATTTGTATACATTAATTGATATGCATGGCATGTTAAAGAATATCATGAAGATCAGAACAAATATTACAACGAATTAAATAACTAATATGTGAAAGAATATTGTTACGTATATAAACAAATCAATAAATTAAACATATAATTTACCAGAGCAAACTCCTAAGCCTGAATAATCATGTGTCGTGTAAGCACATATGCCATACAATGTAAAATTCCTCTCTGCTGTGATGGGTCTTGATACATCTTATACATTTATCCCATCCCATAATTCCTTCAATTCATCTACCAATGGTTGTAAGTAGACATCCATATTCTTCACTTGTCTTCTACCATGGACTATGAGAGCCAACATAAGATGTTCATTCTTCACGGACAACCATGGGGGGATATTGTTATTGATCACTACTACAGGCCAAACAGAATAGTTGGTATTCTGGAGGGAATATGGGTTGACGCCATCCATGGCTATGCTAAGTTGTAGACTTCGTACTTCATCCTTGAATTTTTCGGGCCATGTATCCTCTGTATGCTTCATGGCTATTGAATCAGTTGGGATTCGCATAACTCACAACTCACTTCTGTGTGAGGCATGCCATCCCTGCAACATAGCTAATTCTTTGCAAAAAAAGAGCCTTTGAATCATTGGGATTATAGGCATGTGCCTCAATATCTTAAAAGGACCAGTATGTGATTTACCCTTCTTTTTTATTTATCATACCTGTCATGCCCACATTTCGGACACATCTCTTTCTCTGCATATTCTCCTCTATATAGAATACAATCATTTGGACATGCATGATATGATATGTACTCAACACCCAACATTTTCAACAATTTCTTTGCCTCTTCGCAGCTACCGGGCAAGACATTATCACTCAGAAGAACCTTATCTTTGAATAACCTATAGTTGGTGATCATGGAAAAATATATTAATAAATGTAAATTAATGCCAATATAATTATTAACGTTCATAAAATTTACCATTTGTAATGTTCATTGCAGTGTACTGATTATATTACAAATTTATATAAGGGAGTACTTTATGGTAACTTACCTCAAAAGTTCCGAGAAACATGCATTCGAGAAGCCAAACTTTGCTTTCAAGTTGTACAGTAACATCGTTGTCCCCAACTGGGTAGACTTTAACTGACCGCCAAGTCCAAAGAGAGGGGTGGTGGAAGCAAATTTAAGGCTTTCGAAAAAGGTGTCAGCGATATGAGCATCATCCCCTAGTTGATCATTGTTTTGGAATGTATCTAACAACATTGTCTCCATGGCAGTCGTATCCCTTAAGTAATCATCCATACCAACCTCTATTTGATTGCCTCCATTGCCAACTTGTGAAAAACTACTATTGTTGTAATCATTCCTAATTGGTGAATCTGGACGTAGCGGGAATTGAATCGGTGGTTGATTCAACCATTCTTGGTATCGTTCCTCTTTGATTTTTTCTCTTAATTCAGTATTCTCTCGATTTGACATTGTCGTGGGGTGCAACGGAAGATGGTAGGTAGGTCGTTCATCATAACTAGAATCCTAAAAAAAAAAAAAAATTGAACATGATTAGTACAAAATATATGATATCAATTAGTAACCACGTTGACAATATTGCATAATTATAAATTGGTTTGACGTTGAAATAATTACATATTAATCAATATATATATATATATATATATACCAAAAAATTATGATTATAATTACCCTCATTGTCCCGGGATTATGGCTAGAAGATGCAATATTGTTACAATTGGCAGGGTGAAGCGGTTGTCCATTTTCATCTACCAAATGCGCCTTGCGGTATGCAGCTCCTGACAAGAACTTCCGACATTTTGGAGCAGTTTGAATATTTTTTGCATCTGAACTCGATGTTGAATCTGCATGAACCTGCAAATTTGTATACATTATAAATTTAATTAAGTTGTGCATGATTGACTGCATAGATAAAAAACATAAATTCAATTAGATAGTGAAAATATAAATAAAATCTAAAGTAAATATTACGTCTCGAGATGGATAGGGGGAACTCCGCGATGGACTTTGAGAAATATTATGGAACGAGCTAGATTTTGAAGAATGTTCCATTCCGTATAATTATGATATTTTCTCCCTGCTTTTGAGCAAAACAACAATAAATTTTGGTGCACACACCTAAATGTAATTTCGGTGCGTAATGTACAGATCATCGCACTAGTGTGTTTTTGGTAATGTGCACTGGTGTTGCTTTATACCCAGACGCACCAGTGTGTTTTTGGTAATGTGCACTGGTGTTGCTTTATACCCAGACGCACCAGTGCAATTCGATTAAGGGACACACTGGTGACGAATAACCGCAAATAAAAAAACGCAACTTTATTTTCTTTAAGTGAAAAAAAAAAACGGTAAATTGAAAAATGGGCGCCAAAATATTTTTGAAAATATAATTTCATAAACAGTTCTTTAAATACTAAACACTTTTCATTATTTCACTATTTTTGCAAAAAAAATTCAAATGAGAAGTAGTGTCTACATACCGGGAGTGCATGTACTACTAGAGCACTGTGGAGTAGGGAAATACGTTCGAACAAAAGTATTCAAACAATCAAAATTCCAAACCTCTGATGATTCAAACCCTGTAGCATAGAATTTCAAACGATGTGAGTAAAGTTTATTGTTTTTTTTTACTTTTTCTGCAGTTTTTTTATGTAGTAAAAGGAAAAAATCAAAGTTTATTGTTATTTTTACTTTTCCTGCAGTTTTTTTTATGCAGTAAAAGAATAAAATCAAAGTTTATTGTTTTTTTTACTTTTTCTGCAATTTTCAAAAACAAATTTTTTTAAAAATCCATTTTTAGAAACAAAAACCCTAGACTCTTTTTGTTTCTGTTCGTTCTTCTCCCTCTTTCTGTAATTTCAGAATTAGGGCTTTTCAATTTAGATTTATAGGGTTTGTATAGTCATAAGACATCCAACCCACGAGACGACTTGCATAGTCGAATCGGTGCGCCCTGCGTAACATAGCACACTGCGAAAGTATAGTGATAAAAAATAAAAAAAATAAAATATGTTTTTATTAGTGCGCCATATGTAACATATGGCATCAGTGCACTATTTCATTATGACGCACCGCGAATGTGTTGTTTCGCCAAAAAAAAAAAATCCATTTTAAAAACAAACCCTAAATTCTTTTTGTTTCTGCCCTTTCTTCTCCCTCTTTCTGTGATTTCAAAATTGGGGTTTTTCAATTTATATTTATAGAGATTTTATTGGTAAATATAAGCCTAAAACATCCAACCCACGGGATGATTTGCATAGTCGAATCTCAATCCATGTCGGCCCTTGTGTAAATTTAAAAATAAAAATAAATAAATAAAAATAAAAAAATTTATCAGTGCGCCCTGTGTACCTGAGCGCACCAGTGCGCTCTATTATCCCAGCGCACCGCGAAAGTACTGTGATAAAAAATTTAAAAAAAAAAGTAAAATATTTTTTTCTCAGTGTGCCATTTGTAAAATATGCAGCCGGTGCGCTATTTCATTATAGCGCACTGCGAACGTTTTGTTTCGCAAAAAAAAAAACACTTTCAAAAAATACAAACCCTACATTCTTTTTATTTCTGCCATTTGTTCTCCCTCTTTCTGTGATTTCAGAATTAGGGCTTTTCAATTTAGATTTATAGAGTTTGTATTGCTAAATATAGACCTAAGACATCCAACCAACGGGACGATTTGCATAGTCGGATCCCATTCTATGTTGGCCCTTGCGTGAATTAATAAAAAAAAAACAGATTTTTTTTCATTGGTGCACCCGGCGTAACCTAGCGGACCGGTGTTTTGTATTGTACAAGCGCACCACGAAAGTAATGTGATAAAAATTTAAAAAACAAAAAATTTTTATCGGTGCACCATATGTAAAATATGGCACCATTTTATACTACAAAAACTAACACTGGACGATTTTTATTATTTTATCATGGTTAATTGGTGCGGTGGTTAACATGTAACAAACCGGTGCTCCTTGTCGACATAGAACATTATATTGTTTGTGCGGTGTGTTTCTAAGACACCCACGCACTGGCGTCGATGCGTACACCATGAATGGTGCACTGGTTTCTTGAGATTTTTTTTTTACTTGAAAAGTTGAAAATTTATTTATAAATATATTAATGAATGATATGGTACAGGTTTGAAATTGATAAATGAATGACTGACAAGAGATCAAGTAACAAAAATATTGATAACACATCAAGAAAAGCAAAAAAGACAAGTTCTTTGTAAATTCTTTAAAAAAAATATTATTTTTGAACTATATGTAAGTTTAACTAATATGTATAATGTATTGTTTACTGTGTATCATGCAGAGCCACAAAATTACGAGCTCGATATGATTATTTCTGATCTAGTACGAGAAAAGCGTAAAAGCTTGATGGAAAATTCGCAAAATGAGGAATGAGGTGAATGAAAAAATACTATCGATCCAATATGAGTTTCTTTTTTAATTTTCATTAAAATATAATTAAAATTATTAGATAAAATGTGTCAAACAGTTTATTGATTCACATCTATTTAATGTTCTACATGGACCAACAGCTTAGAAAATGAATGTTGT
Organism: Pinus albicaulis; assembly: GCA_034641835.2. NCBI lineage: Eukaryota > Viridiplantae > Streptophyta > Pinopsida > Pinales > Pinaceae > Pinus > Pinus albicaulis. The sequence goes on from CM076570.1 coordinate 806,683,012, forward strand.
TCTAAGAAAAGAAAAAAAAATAGAACATGAAAATGAAAATGAATTGCTCCTTAGCTCATATGGAGTGGTGTTGGAGGTTAACGAAAGGGGGAAAATCTTTACAAAAGTTTAAGGAATCTAGTGGAACGAATGTATAACGTTCTTTCCACTTGCAATACAAAAACTAATCCAATGATTCCAAGAACCAAATTTTATCTAAACTACAGGAAGAGTTTCCAGAGAATTGGTCAATGAAACATGTCAGAATTTTAATAGCAAAAACGTACAACGAAAAAAAGAAGGAATGAAAAAGTAGTATTCCTTTAAATGTTTGTCTAAAATTATTTATAAATATCACTTTTGTTATATTTACTTTTCATATATCAATACAAAAATTAAATAATTTATTGTCATGTTACATTTTCAGAAAGATTATGAAAATCTCAAAATATCAACGAGCTAATATCATAAATATGCCAATAGGAATGTCCAAAAAGGTGTACAAGGAGATGGTCAAAGAAATGGACAAAATTGCATCGTAGGAGGAGCCATCTCAACAACAACGTGCTTCAAATTATGTAATCATTGAATTTTTCAATCATTAGGTACAATAAATAAACAATTTAGCATTAAATATTAATTTTCAAGTATTTTCTTGCAGAAAAGAAAATGGAACCCATTCAAGACATAAAGCAGATGACAAGGAAAAAAAGGGTTGGATATCTAATTTTGGTGAGTAATTGTTACTTCCTTATAACAACTTAACTAGATTTCATTTTTGTATTTTTTAACTTGTTTTAAAAAAATTATCATTGAATGTCTTCAAACAGATGCTAACATACAAAGAAGAACCATCAGAGGAATTGATTGAAATTGAGTTAAGTATGGGTTTTGAGTATATGATGGCATATTAGAACTTAATTGTGGAATTTGTAAGCATCTATCTATATTGTTTTACTTAGCTCCGTCTATAAAAATAAATTAATTAATTAATTAAATTAAATTAAATTAAATTAAAATAAAATAAAATAAAATAAATAAAAATAAAAATCCTTTTATATTAAATATATGATTTGTTATGGGGTATAAAACTTGCAGGAAACAAAGTATGGAACTGTGCCAATAGATGAAATCTTGAAAAATGGCATGTTACATGGTTTTGAAAGAATGTGTATAGTTTATGAGTCAATTGTTGCAATGGTACGTCATTTCTTTTCGATTTACATTGATGTATATTATTTAATATTGCAACTTTCATTATTCTCACCAATCTATATACACTCATTACAGTTTATTTTTATGTTTGTAGATGGAAGGTGAAGAATAAGAAAAAAATCAACACCGTGAACAAAACATTCCTGAAAATAACCCAAGTCGTGGAAGTAGCTCTAGCAGTGACAGTCATTCAAGCGCAGAATGATGATCACTATGTTTGGATATCAAAGCAAGGCGTTGTATTTTTTGAAATATGTGTGTGAAATCAGAGATTTTCTTTAATGTAATGGACATAGTGTCCCAATGGAAAGACAAAGGGATACCAATAACTGTCCCATTTTGTATGATAAAGAATGTCTTATATATATGTGTGTGTGTGTGTGTGTGTGTTTTAATTTATTCTATTGTGTTCTCCATTGTCGCTATTGCATTCTCCATTGTCGTTCTCAAATGCACTAATAAAAATTTAATGCATATGAATATTGTTATAAGATATATATGTGTCTACTTTTGAAGAATAATTATTTTTAAAAAACCACAATAATTATGATATGATATAACAAATTAATCTAAACATCACATTCAAATACATTAATAAATATTTAAATAATGTGAATATTGTTATAAGATGTGTCAACTTTTGATGAATAACAAATTTAAAACAATCACAATAATTGCACTGTCACAAGTCGATGTTTCTAAAAAATACAAAATGAAAACCGGTGCGTGTCAGTTACTGTAAAACAGTACGTTTTTATTCTTAAGCGCACTGGTGCATTTTAATGGCCTATGGGCACCGCGCAAATACTAAAACCAATTAAAAATATCAAGGCGTTTGTGCGGTACGGCGCACCGGTGTGTTTATGTGTCTATACGCACCAGTGTCGTTGTACGACCTATAGGCACCGCACGAATACCGATACCAATTATAAATCTTGGTGCATTTGTGTGATACTGCGCACCGGGGCGTTTATGTGTCTATACGCACCGGTGCATTTGTACGACCTATGGGCACTGCACGAATACCGATACCAATTATAAATCTCGGTGCATTTGTGTGATACTGCGCACCGGGGCGTTTATGTGTCTATACGCACCGGTGCATTTGTACAACCTATGGGCACTGCACGAATACCGATACCAATTATAAATCTCGGTGCATTTGTGTGATACTGTGCACCAGTGTGTTTCTATAATTCTACACACCGGTGTGTTGATACGACCTATGGGCACCGAACAAATCCCAAGACCAATTAGAACGGCCTCGTGTGTTGTTTCACTAACACTATGCCCAGTGCAGTTTTATACCTTAATAGCTCGGTGCATTCTCTTTCAACCACCCCGGGGCGCCTGCTACATGTACGCATCGGTGCGTTAAATCCTGAGTAGCGCACCAATGAAAAACATATCCATAATAACCTCCGGTCGCCCATTTTTTTTAGTTGTGTTGAATTTCCATTAAAAGCTCTGCCAAAACCTCTGTAACCATAAACAGATGCTATAACAAATGTTTTTTTGACAATTTTGTCCAATTTTATAACACTGAAAACCTCCTTTATAACCTCCGCTAGAGGGCCTTTTCCTTGTAGTGACCACCTCACCCTCATCAATAGAAACTAGGCTTTACAACAATTTGTCCTGGATCACTAGGCCAAAACAATAAACATGTAATAACAAGATTTATCATGATCTCCACCAGATCACTAGGCTAAAATACACATGGATGCCACTGTATTTCTCTACCTACATTGTCAGGAATTTTCCTGTCTCCTAGTCTCTTAGGATTTACCGCAATCTACATCATATCACTAGGCCCTAAACTGAGACCCACTCTCCAGGCTTTACCATATATCCCAACCAAGGATTCCTAGGCCTGATGGAGAGCACCTACCTCTCAGGTTTTACCGCAATCCACACCGGATCACTAGGCCCTAAATCGAGGCAACACACTATCCAAATTTACCACAACTCACAATGTTTTGGTTGAGTTGGATTTCCATATGGATTCGAAGCTTAGTGAGGTGGATCTTTGAATGATAGAACACATGCAAGACGCAATTCACTTCAGGAACATTTCCACCACTTGGGTCCGCGAGATATTTCTGGGTTTGGTTAGAGCTAGTGTGGAGAGCCTACATTTAATTTTGCAGAATTTTTGGGATAGATTTGAGGGACAAAATCTCAATGCACCTACAACAACAATGGCAATAATTTTCTAGCCTAGCACAGAACATGGTGGGAAGCTCATATGGAATTAGGGAACCTTGATCATCACCTAGGTTTGGATTTTCCTGTTGTAGCAAGCCTAGGTTTTTATATCCCTACTCATTGTACCCCATTTGATTAATATAATAAAATGGCTCAGCATTTTGGGTGTTATTTCTAGTGTAATTAGATATTCATCCATGTGTATACATTTTGATTGCATATTTATGATTTCACTATTGTTATCACTTAATATTTACATCAGGAATATTGCATTCTGCCTATTAGAAGAAGGAATATCATGCTTGAAATTTTCAATAAAATAAATGCATATTGTCAGGAGGAGCACAAGTCAAGATACTAGATCATGATTGTACTATTAGTGAATTCATTCACAAGGCAATTGATGCACCGGTTGATCTTGTTGTTTGTAATTTTATCACATTGATCCAAGATATAAGGGATTTAACCCATTAAGAAAAGATTACAAAACTAGGAAATCATTTGGGTTCCTTACTAGTTCATCCCTCAACAAGCAAGATGCTTCTATTTGCAATTTATTGAACCTCCTTGAACCTTCTTTGACAATAGCTATGTTGCAAGTTGTAGAAAGCCTTTTGTTTTACTAATGGCGTTACATGAAAAAAATCGATCCTTTGCAATAAAGATTGAGTTTATTTCATGCTATGGTGGCTACATTGATCATTTGGCAATGGTTTAAACATTTGAGTAGTAGAGACAAGAAAAAAGGAAGGGACAACAAGTTGCATTCTATGCAAATAATTGTGTTTCTCATGGAACCATGGTTGATGGTATGAAGTTGTGGAATGATCTTACTCAAAAGGGACTAGTTTAAGAATATTTACATTCTTGCATCTTGAATTATCAACATCAAGGTATTTTTGCATATGGTATGAAAATATGCATAGACATGGGTCACTAATCCACACTTATTTTCCAACACCAACCATTGATCATTGGTAACATTATCTACTATTAAATATGACTAGAACCCTAAAGATTCATTACAATGAGAGCAGAGGAGAAAGTTGATATCATGTATCAAAACATCAAGCATGCACTTTCAGCCAACATGAAAATGAATGATTATTTTGTTGCACTTTCACTTACACAATCATATAATTACGAAAGACAAAAAAAAAAGGTATCTAAGTTTTTTTTGAGGTAATGGGTGTGGCTCGAACTTTAGAAAGTGCATATTATTAGACAACAACAGTGCATGGTTTTCATTTATATTCCCCACAAGTTTTTTTTAGAATATTCTCAATTCAGCCCATACACACCATCGTATTATACCATGCCAACAACACTAATGATACTTACCTTCCTTCTACATAAATTTTCATAGAATTATGATAAACCATTAGATCATCATCCAAAAAAGATTCACTACTTGCAAAAGTATGCTCATACAATCTATGAGCCAACAAAGGAGAAACTTAAGGCATGCCAACAACCAGAGGCATTGATGATCCAACCAATATGCCTAGCTATATGGAAACAAGCCTTATATGTATGCCACACTTAGAGAAATTTCTTAGTGAAGGTATTGTTGCACAAGGAAGGAAACTTGCAGTAGCTTATTCTTGTTAATATTTTTTTTTAGTATAGAGGAACTTCTGAGATCTCTTGTATAACATGCATGTCAACAAATTATATAACCAGAACATTTATATGCAAATTTATTTGAACGTATTGAGTAGGAGGGATCTTGTAAAATATTCTCATGCATATTTAATAAAGACTTCTTTGTTGGAGACTAAAAAGTATATTGCATCAAAACAAATTGTTGGTTATTCAGATCTGCCTTGGAATCTGTCCAAAAGTGGAATTGTACAAAGGCACATAAGAAGGTGACAAGGAGTTTAGCCCTAGTGTAAGCTCATCCAGTGTTTTTTTGGAAGCACTTGCTGATAATGACGACCCTTTTCTATTGATTTCAAAGGGATGTAATATGAGGACAGGGGGAGCAACATGATGACAGGGGGAGTAGCACATAATGAGATTTTTTTTCCCATCAATAACAAAGGGGGATATTATTAGGAAATTAATTTCTATTTATGTCAAAAGTTCCTCATTTCAGCATGCCATATGACCGTAGAGGACTTCAATCCCTTTCAAATGAGCATTTAATTTCCCCCTAACTCCTATTCATTGCAAATATTTTGAATTTACAAGTCGAAGAATCTATTTTGTCAAGCCTACATGAGTCATCTTATATGAACACCCCCAAGAGACGTGACCCTTCACAATAGGGTCAAACCACTATAAATTGGCATAAAACCTCCTCTTCATCAACCAACTTGGTGAAGCACAACGAAATAAATTCGAATCTAAGATAAAAACAAGAAATTCGAGGTAGATGAGGAGTTAGTTTCTTGGAGTTTCTTTGGATTTTTTTGTTTCTTTTTAAAGACATTTTTCTGAGTTTTCAGCCTCCACTCAAGGACAAAATTTGGTATGGCTGGAAAACACCTCAACACAAACATATACCTTGGAGAAGTTACCTTTGTATAATTTTAGGCTTAATTCTATCTATCTTGTGAGGAATTTCGGGCTTGGTTTTGGATGTACCTCTGTGATTTTTGTGGTATTTTGGAACATAACGTTTCCACATACTTTGGAACATACCACTATGTAACAGACCTTATTCAAGATCATACCTCGACCTCTTTGAAGTAACATACCTCTACTTTTAGTGCAATTTTAGACCTTGTTTTGTTGGGTAAAAACTTGTCCCTATATAGAGATTACCTCAACCTTATTGCAAAAGTAAAGGAGTAGAAATCTTTGGCCCTCTTGGATCAATATTGTAACAATAAAAACCAAACTCTGTGGGACACATTCTAGGGAAATGAATGAAGCCTTGAGGTATATTATTTGTGATTTTTCTCTATGGAGCAGACCCAAAATTTTGTGGCTATTCTCTGTGAGTAGGCTGAAATTCTGTGTGGAAGAGGCCAAGATTGATTGTCACCAAGTATGTAATCAAAGTTGTGGAAAGAAGCCAAAATTCTTTGTCATCAAGTCTAGTAAGACTACCTAATATTGATGTTGGTAGTGAAGTGAGGAATTATTTTATAGCAGGTTCCTAAGCAGACCTACACAACCTTGTTGTGCATACTTTGGAGTAGATGTTGATCCTTGTGCAAGAAAACTTGTTGAAGTAGCTAATAGAGGACTTAAGTTGATCCTTTGGAGTTGTTCTTGAATGTCTTGTTGAAGACTTGAAGGCAATGTTGGAGTAAGAAAAATTTGAAGATTTGTGGCCCTAATTGAAGTTTCCTTTTGGATGTTTATTTCTACTTGAAAGTATTATCAGAGTCAAAATTATAAGCAACTTGAATAAATAATGAAGGTTGGTTTGGAACTACTATAAAGACCATTTTGAAGCAAGATTGAGGGTATTTTTGGATTTGATATTGTAGTATCCATTGAATACACTTGAATATTCCTTGTGTAGATATGAAGAACCTTGGAGACACCTTCAATGAATTACTGAAGTTGACCTTGTAATGAATTAGACCCTGAAGTATCTTGGAGTAAATTTGAAGCTTTTTCTAAAGAATATATTAGAGCTATTTGTAAGACGGTGTTGGAGCAATAACATTGTTGAAGAAATCCTTCAATACTTGCTGAAGAATATTTTGGAAATGTTGAGGAAGCATTGAAGCCATCTTGAAGAACTGAAGTGAGTTGAAAGGATTGGACTCCTTACACAAGGTTGAAGCCTTGTGAAAATCTAGGTTGGAGCCTGGAATTGAGGATTGGAGTCCTTAAGTAGACCAAGTTGGAGCTTAGATTTGTAGTGAGGACTGGAGTCCTCACCAAAGGTTGGAGCCTTGGAAAATTTAAAGAATTTATTGTATAGGTTGGTGCCTGGTTGTTTGTACGAGGAATGGAGTCCTCATCATTTTTATTAATAAAATTATTTTCTTGTTGTACATTTGGTGTTATGATTTTAATTGTCATAATATAACAATTGTTAAGAAATATTGATTCACCCCCTCTCTTATTATTTCCAAATCATCTTGAAATCGTTGGTTCCTACTAATGTTTCTGAGATTATGAATTTCGTTGGGGAAACACAATACCTGAGGAAGTTCATAGCCTCATTTTTAGCGATTAAAATGCCACTCCGCGCCATAACAGCAAGTGGAAAGACTTTCCAATGGGAAAAGGATCAGCAGAGGGCCTTTGAGGAGCTAAAGAAGATGATTAGTCAAGCACCAATTCTGACATTACCAAACTTGTAACAACCCTTATAAGTGGAGACAGATGCAAGTGGGTATGTTATGGGAGAAGTCTTGATGCAAGTAGGAATGCATGTATGCTACCATTCTAAAGTATTTCATGGGTTAGCTCTTAAATACCCTACATATGATAAGGAGCTCTATGCCTTGGTTCAAATCATGAAGAAGTGGAAGAACTATCTAATGGGAAAGGAGACAATGATCCACACATATCACTAACCAATATAGTACTTGCAATCCTAGAGTAAGCTACAATAGACCAAGCATTAAAATTGAATGGGGTTTCTACAACTATTTCATTTAGTGATTAAGTATAGGAAGGATAGCACAAAAAAGTTGGCCAACATGCTTTCAAGGCAACCCACATCAAAGATAAAAAAATTGAGACGCTTTCTGGAGACCTAGCCCATAAGACTCAGATCGACGAGCTGATCATAGTGGTACCATTCACTTATAAGCCCACATTTTTTCAGGTGGTCCCAAATCTGGGCTAATGCATGTACGGAACCCGCTCGCAAGTAATGGCTGCAGAAAAGGTGAACGAAAGAATCGACCGCCTCAAGACAAAAATTTCTACACTTTATGGCCAAATCCAGGAAGCTTTTTCTCTATTTGCATCACATAGCAAGGAAGACACAAGTGGGGAGGCATACGAAGAAGGTGAATCTAGCCATCACCTTCACTTCCATGGAGGGTCCCACTTTTCGGGTCAATGGGTGCCCAAGCTAGACATGTACAAATTTGATGCCTCGAACCTGACAGTGTGGTTCCCTCAAATGGCACAGTAATTCCTCCTTAATAATATCCATGAAGATGAAACTAAACTAAGAGTGGGAGCACTTTACTTGGAACAAAAAAAATGGAAATGGTGGCAATGGCATCAGAAATGTTACCCATTGACGTTATCTTGGAACATCTTCTCAAAAGCCCTTTGTGACCGTTTTGATCATGATTCTCATTTCTTGGGACGACTCACTAATATCTGACAAATCGATACAGTCAAGGAATACATCGCTGCTTTTGAAAAGTTGGCCATCAGTACTGAAGGCTTATCAAATGCCTTTTACTTGGAATGTTTTATCAATGGCCTGAAGGAAGCAATCCAAGCTCATGTCTAGGTGCACCACCCCTCTATTTGGTTGGACGCATGTCAAAAATCCTTAGAGGTGGAAGTTTCCTTACAAGCTTAGTCCAATCGCCTGAATTTTGTCACAAAGCGACGTACCACCCAGGCCATGGGCCCCACCCCAAAACCTTGAATAATTTCAGGGGATTCTTGGGTATCGCAGGTTACTACCGCAAATTCGTCAGCAACTATGGACGCATTTCACGTCCCCTAACTAATATTCTGAAGAAAAATCCATTCTTATGGATTGACACCGCGCAGCCAGATTTTGTGGATCTCAAACAAGCTACGTGCTCCACTCTAGTTTTGGCTTTACCTGACTTCACCAAATATTTTTTGATTGAATGTGATGCTTCCGGTATGAGCATTGGTGTAGTATAATTAATTCAGGAAGGTAGACCATTGGCCTTCACTAGTAAACAAATCAATGGCAAACATCTGGGACAATCCACATATGAGAAAGAAATGATGCCCATCTTACATGCAGTAGACACTTGGCGCCCATACTTATTGGGGAGATGATTCCAAATCCATACTGACCATCATAGTCTGAAATATTTTCTAGAGTAGCGTCTATCCTCACCACAACAAAATAAATAACCGGAAAAAATGTTGGGATATGATTATGAAATCATTTACAAAAAGGGACGTGACAATGTAGTAGTTGATGCCTTATCACAACAATTTGAGGATGAGGGCACCCTTTAATCACTCACTCTAACCCAATCAAATTGGATTGAAGATGCTCGTCGGAAATGGTTCGCACCCCTCCCTGTCCAGGCTCATTAATAACTTGAGAGACAATCCCAATGCCTCAACTAGCTACTCTTGGCAGGATGAGGTTCTACGTTACAAGGATCGAATAATTCTCTCCCTAACCTCAGCTATCAAATCTTGCATCTTGGTTGAATGTCACTCCTCTCTAATGGTCAGACATTCAAGATTTCAGAAGAATTATGTGTGCGCGTGTTGTCCTTCTTTGTATTGGCATGAAAACTGACATTCTTACTTTTGTATCTGAATGTCATGTATGCCAACGCAAAAAAGGGGAAACAATCAAGCAATTGAGAACCTTACAACATTTACCCCTCCCTGCTTCATTATGGACATACATCTCCATGGATTTCATTACTAGCCTCCCAAAGTCCGGAAACAAATAATTTATCATGGTGGTTGTTGATAGGATTTCCAAATATGCCCATTTTTGTGCTCTACCCCACCCATTTACCCCAACATTGGTGGCGCAAAGTTTCATGGACCAAATATTCAAACTACATGGCATGTCGACTTCTATTATGTCAGACTGTGACCCCACCTTCACTAGAAAATTTTGGCAAGAACTTTTCAAGCTCCAGAGCATGCAAATCCAACTCAGTACAACTAATCATTCTCAAACTGATGGTCAGACAAAGGTAGCCAACAAAATCTTGGAGACTTATCTACGTTGTTTCACTTCTGAAAAGCAACATCAATGGGTCCAATGGATACCTTTAGATGAATGGTGGTATAACACTAACTATCATGAAGCCACCAAGATGACACCTTATGAGGTTGTATATGGACAACTTCCATCGTCACCAGTGTCTTATCTCCCTGGTTGTTCCAAAGTGCAGCCAATTGATCAAATGCTACAGAACCGTGCCTCCATGATCGTTCATCTCAAAGATAATCTACATCAGGTGCAGAACATAATGAAGCAACATATCGATCAACATCGATACGAACAATCATTTCAAGTTAATGACCAGGTATTCCTACGACTCCAACCATATAAGTAGATATCTCTCAAAGAAAAATGATGTCAGAAACTCGCACCCAAATTCTATGGGCCTTATCAAGTACTTCAACGTATAAGAGTCGTTGCCTACAAACTGGCTTTGCCAACCACTTCACAAATTCACACAGTATTTCATGTCTCGTGCCTCAAGAAAGTGGTGGCGAACAATTTCAAGGTTCAAACAAGTCTGTCAGACTTAGATGAGGAAGGCACACATTGGCTCTAACTAGAACAGGTCATGGATACTCGCGAACGTCATCTTCATGGCCGCACAATCAAGGAAGTACTAATCAAGTGGAAAGACACCTCGCAGGAAGATGCGACATGGGAACCGGCCACTATTCTTCAACAGTTTCACCAACTTCAGCCCTGAGGACAAGGCTGCTTTTTATGGGGGAGGGCATGTTAGGGTCCAACCCTAACCCATTTATTTATGTAATAAGCCCATAAGGGCCTAGTCCAAGTCATAGTTAGTTGGTTGAGTCAATAAAGCCCGTAAGAGGTTACATGTTAGGGCCCAACCCTAACCCCTTAATTTATGTAATAAGCCCATAAGGGCCTAGACCGAGTCATAGTTAGTTGGTTGAGTCAATAAAGCCTGTAAGCGGTTATCCACGTTAATAATAATTATAAGTGGTTGACCCACATTCTAGAAAAGGGACCACAATTAGTTATAAACGAGCCTTAGTTAATAAATAAGGTGGTTAACCCATGATTATGTCAAGGATCACTAGTAGTTAGGGTTTGGATGTCATTAGGCTATAAATAGCATTAGATAGAAGGAAGAAGTATTGTGTCGTATTGTAATTGAGCTCTGCTATGTTAGAGGTTGCCCCCTCGAAGAGGCAAGTGAACATTGTATCTTGTTTCTGCATAATGAAATATCTATGTCGCTTGTCTATTTTTTGGTGATATCTATTTGTCTCGGCTATTTTGTTTCATATTTCTTGTGTTTTGGATCGTCTAACAGGTCAAGTGCATAACAGAGAAGGTGCTTGATATTTTATTTTTCAAGGTGGGAAGGGTCCAATGCAGATGCAACAAGGAGATCAGCCAGATCAGTTCTAGCTATTGCAGCAGGACCATCACCTTTTCTACGGGGGACCACATTATCATGGCAGTAGGTTCAATGTCAACAAGTTGCATTCAGATGAAAATAGTAGAGTAAGTTGTAGTCAATACTCAAGAGACAATTGCAAAGTTAGTTGTAGTGACACAGGCAGTGTGAATTGCCCACTTACGGGGGTAGGTGTAGTTCTAGCCAGAGAAATTGAGATTCAAAGGGACTTGCCCTATGGAAGCTTAGCGCTTCAAGATATGAGGAGATCATTACATAGTCACAATGATAGCAACAACACAAATGTAGTAGTGTAGAGGCTTCAACAATGTAAGATCATGGTATGGTTCAGCTACAAGTCAGTGACAGATGAATTAGAGTATGTGCAGTAGCTTGGTGGATAGTGAGCGCTAGTTGTATCACAGATTTCAGACAACAACAACATGGTCAATCCAACTACAGGATGAAGAGGAGTATGATGGAGAGAACACCTTCCTCGCTAAGAGGGAGTGTTAGTTTTTGAATGGATTTTGGAGTAGCATCATACATGTGTTCTAGTCTCTAATGATGCTAAGAGGCTAAGAAACACAAGATATCCAGAACCCATAAAATATTTCGCAAGATATTCTTGTGAAACACCTTAAGTAAGTTAATTTTCCATAATTAAAATATTTCCTAAGTCTAACTTAGGAAAAGTGGTAAATTAAAGGTAATTAATTAAGGATGTTCGAGATTTCTCTAGAGACTTCTATTAATGAATTCTAATTGATCTAAGTCGTCAATGGAGATTAAAGCATGGTCGTTGAAGGCTCAATGAGAGATTATAAGAGTAGGATGAAGGGGCTTGGAAAAAACACATCAAGTGAGAGCGTGCATCAAGGGATCAAGGAAGTGAAAATTTCACAGTGCACAGTGTTTAGCGAGGGAAGAGTTCGAGCCAATAGAGCATTAATGAAAGGGTTTCAACAGAAATTGGAGAGAGATTTCCAGGGTAGATTTCCATATATTTCTTGAGGCAGAGGGAAGGTTGATTTCTTTTGTAGGAAGGTCATACCAATGGGTGTGAGTTCTCCAGTGCGCATATTTGGGCAGTAGATCACTTTTCCAGTTGCCAGGAATCAATTCCAGAGGGCAGAGCGAGTTGTCTAATGTGAGTGCAAGATCAACAAAACCTCAATTTTTAGCAAGTGCATATTTCCCGCAACAACATTTTTTGTGCGAATTTACCAGAGGAGACCAAGTTTGATTTTGCAAGGGAAACAAAGGGTTTCTAGGTTGATCTGCCATTTAGAGTGGTGGAGAAATTTTTCCAGAGCTTTGCCAGTGTTTGGAAATCAAATCATTGTAATATCTTATTTTCTTAAGATAATAAAATAGAAACCCTCATCCATTGCATTGGTTTTCCCTTTGGGGTTTTTTTGGGGACGTTAGTACAAAACATTGGTGTCATTTTATGTGTGTATCTATTTCTTAGTTTTTGATTTATTTCCGCAATGTTTATTTTAATTGTGAAGATTACAGCAGTGATTTATTTTTTATTTGTAGTTAATTAAATCGATTTGTCTTTAAGTGTGACTTTTTGGAAATTTTTCTGGTTTATTTTTCGATCTAATTTTTATAGAATTCGACAGGGATTCATTGAAATCACAATTTTGACGGGTGAAATCTTCACAATCACAGTTCCCCATGAGTTTTTGAGGGTGTTGAATCCATATATGCAGTCAAACAACAAGTTTAAACAACACAAATCATGATTTGGCCATAAAAAATTTCATCGGATTCCAAACAGAAATTGGTTGGAAACTCCAAAAAGTCGCACTTAAAGACTACTAATTAAATAGAAAAATACAAATAATCTGCATTAGTTAGAATAATAGTTTCCAGTTTATTGCAACTGTGGAATTTTCACATGGATCCACTTACAGATCTGAAATGTTGACTCTCAACATCAAACATTGTGGATAATTTGTCTTATACTCTGCAAGTGTGTTGATATTTTAAGGTTCCTTATACCTTCCTAGGTGGGTAAGTAGTTAGAGAAGGCTATGACATGACTACTCAAAGACCCAGTACATTACTAGTCCTTTTCCTTTTGAAATCTATATAGTTTTGTGTGTTACTATAGAAATTGTTTTGTCCCACAAGTCAATAGTACAACTTAGCTTAGAGGTATCCATTGAATGGAATATTGTCCATTTTCTTCTTAATTGAATTTTTTTGCTCATCAACACATTAAGTCAGTCAACTTAACACTCATTGTTATATTCTTAAAACTAAATCGAGAGGTTTAATACCTCCCCCACAAATCTATAAATATGTGAAGTATGTTCATGTTTATGAATTTTTTTTTCAAATCCTTTACTTCCACTCGAGTGTTCATTACATTAAGCCACTGCGTTATCAATGGATTTCTTCTCATCCCTCTCTAACCTTGTATCTCAAGGTTTCTATGTAGCTCTCCCTTGTGAAATTTTGGTTTATCTTGTCCAAACCATCAATATACTTGTGAATCACATTCTATGTACTTAATGTTCACTCTTATACACCACATGTTTAACAATGTTCACCAATACCAAAAATGATTTGCCATAATACCAAACATGGATTCTATTCTTGTTTTCCCAACTCTAGGAAGACCTGTGTTTATGTCCTATGTGTAAGTGTGTGTGTTAAAATGGCACACAATCTTAACATGTAGAGAAGAAAGAACAAATAAGATATAGAATTTTGACTTGTATAGGAAACAAGAAAAATTAGAATACAACACTATGTGTGTGCATTAATAGAGCTTATGTTCTCCCAACCATCATCTCTTGAATTCTTTCTCATAGGCCTACCAGATTTATGGAAGACGAAGTCAATGCTATTTCAACCATCTTCTAACTTCTAGCTCATAGAATCATCTCTATATTTGAGTTTTGACCCTATTTCTTGCAATATAACTATCTTCTTACACAATGGAACATTTTCATTACCTAGCAATGACCATTGTCAAGATAACAAAATTGTATGATGAATTTTTGACAAAGAACCTTGTTTGCAAATTTAGTTTGTCCAACATTTCGAGTGGACACACCACTCATCATCAAGGACATAAAAGCTTTGAGATTATATGAACGGGTGTTGTGAGGAGAATAAATAGAATGGGGAGAAAACTAGTCATTATGAAAAAATTGAATTAATTATTAAAAATTATTAAAAGTTAGCCAAATTTCTTGAAAAAAGGAAACAAACCAAAAAAAGGGAGAAATAAAACTCTTAGGAGTTATAGGAGAAAAAAATATTAAAGATATGATATGGCAAAGTAAAAAAACCTAAAATTAAGATTTTAAAGAGACATAATATTAAATATTAATTTTTTTATTTAATTTACAACAACAACAACAACAAAAAATTGAAAACAATAATGAATTTTAAAAGATTTAAATAACAATTTGGAATTAAAAGCTTCTAGATAATGTGACCAAGTGACACTAGGAAAATAAATAGAATAGGGAGGAAATTAGCCGTTGCAAATATATATATATATATATATATATATATATATATATATATATATATATATATATATATATATAATGAGTCAAATTTCTTGAAAAGGGGAACTGAAAATCAAAGTAAGTGGAGCAAGAAATTAGTCAAGAGTTTATAAAAATAAAATAAAATATTAAACATATTTTAGAGCAAGGTAAATGGTTCGAAAATTAAGATTTTAAATAAACTTGAAAATATTAAAAATTACTTTTAATATTAATTTTAAAAATCTACATCTTAAATTAAATTTTTAATTTACTTTTAAGAAGAAGAATGAGAGAATAATAGTGAAATGAAATATTTAAAAAGAAAACTGAAATTCATGATTCAAAATTTTTTAAATTGACAATAAAATTAGATTGTAGAATTAAAATAAAATTTTAGATTGCCCACTAAAATTAGAATGCAAATGTTTATTTTATTTTTATTTTTTTAAAACAATAATAAACAAGTGTAATATGCAGTGTTGCTGCTTAGTACCCACCTCTTAGGCAAAAAGTAATTATAAAATTACAAAGCTTGGATTTTAATCAATGCATAAGGGTATCAAAATGGTTAATGGTCCTTTATCCAACATATGAACATTATTTATATTCTTAGAAGTTAGTGAAGTTCTTTGGAAATGGAAAGTAGGGCTTTACAATGGTAAGAAACACATAATTCCTACATTGGAGTGCCCAATTAATGCAAATTTTGATTTTAAATTTTGCAATTTTTAGAATGTATACACACCTTACTTGAAAGGAAAGTATGTATGAAACATGTGACTCCTTAAGGGAAAGCATGTGTACATAGTAAAACTCTCTTTAAAGTTGAATTAAGTGGAGTAAACATAGTAGACTAGATATACCTTAGCCAATACAATCAGTAATGGTCAATTACGACCAAATAATGATAACCCTATAAGCATTATGCTCACTGATTAATCAAAAAGGAGTTTGATGTAGAAGTAGCCTCCGAGTTTTAGAAATCATATCGACCAAAAATAATATATGGTCTAGCTTGTTGTTGAGTGTTTATTTGTTGTGTTTTTTATTGAACCTCATCTCAAAGAGAGCCTTAGTGTGCATCACTTATCAATTTAGAGAACTCAAGAATTATAAAAAGATTACAAGTTATATGCAACATGGTATATTTGGAAAGCCAATTCAGATTTATTTTTAAATTAAAATAAACATTGTGTTGCAACATTTTTTTAATGTTTCTAAATAACTCCTACCTTTAATAAAAGATATCATTTTTATCCTAAAATTTTCTAAATTGAATAATACTTTTATACCTATTTAATTCAAAATTATTTATAATAAACCTTTATATCAAAAATATATTAAAATAATAAATATTTAGAATAAATAACACTATAATTACCTCCCTTAAAACTAAAATAAAAAATACCCAGATATAAAAATATAAATCCGCCCCTAATTCAAAATTATTAAATATTGAAATATCAAAATAAATTTTGAATAATAAATTTCTTTTAAAAAAAAAAAAAAATCTTATTAAAAAAAAAAATTTAATTAAAATAAATATATATTTCTTTATTATTAATTTTTTTAAACTATTTATATGTAAATATATATACAAAGCATTTCATTTTTTTTTCAACCGATGCTCTTTACTGGAAAAATTTAAATCATTCGGGGAAAGCTAGTAAGATCCTATAGTGTGGAATCTCGAAGTAGGGTAAGCAGCCCAGAATAAGGTTTTTGATTTTTTATTTGAAGGGACGTTAAAAAATAGCAAATGAAATATGACTTCGGGTCGATTCGAATTGTTAGTTTAGCCTATGACAATGAACATGTACTTGCGATCTTTTGGTATTTTAAATGTTTTATTTTTTTATTTATTTTTATAATATTATTAGATTTTGATAATATAATTGTTGTTGAAATTATATATATTGGATTTTGGTAATATATTTTTATATCAAAACCAAAATAAATGGTATAAAATTAAGTACCATCTTAAATGTTTTATCTTTTTATTTATTTTTATAATATTATTGGATTTAAATGTTTTATCTTTTTATTTATTTTAAAATATCATTGAGTTTTGGTAATATAATTGTGGTTGAAATTATACATATTGGATTCTGGTAATATATTTTTTATATCAAAATTACATGTTTATATAGTTTAAATTATATTTTTAAAATATAAATTAATATAATTTAAAAAAAAAAAAAAAAAAAAAAGAAAGAAAGAAAAAAGTATACTGAAATTTGAACTTTCGCAATTTTAAATCAAATTTTATTTATTCATTTCAATTATAAAATAGTTTAATAATAACATGTCAAATCAATAAAAATTGTTAATGACATTTTAATTATAAATATTTTAATGATAGCATTTCAAACATTCACAACTCATAAAATTTGATTGAAATTTAGCCATAAATATTGGCATTGATATGTGTAGTGGTATATGTTTTTATTTTTTTTAAATATTTTATTTATTTATTATTATTATTTTCACAAATACTATTTATAACCTCATAAAATTAGTCACTTCACTTATATGAACCAATAAAAAATAGAAATTTAAATTTACAAATTTTCAAAATCTATTTTTAATTTTCAAAATATTAAGTTTAATATTTAATTTTTTTCAAAACTTTAACAGACATTATAAAATCTATTTGAAATTTTCAAAACTAATTGAATGTCAATTGCTTTTGACTAAAAACAATAACAATATAACCTGCCATCAATAACAATATAACCTGCCATCAATAGGTATAAAAAGGGGGACAAAAAGAATAAAGATAATAAATATAAAACTTAACAGGAAATCCAAGAATTATTAACATTTGAAATTAAAGAAAAGATAACTAAGTTCGAACAAAGAAGGGGCAAACAAGAAGGTGACAAACCAAAGAAAATAATTTTTGAGATAGGTGATGGATAAGAGGCTTCCAAGAAGGTGACAAACCAAATAAAAAAAAATTTGAGATAGGTGATCAATAAGAGGATTCAAAGAAGGTGACAAACAAAAGAAAAGAATTTTTGGAATAGATGATGGGTAAGAGGTTATACATATTGGATTTTGGTAATATATTTTTATATCAAAACCAAAATAAATGGTATAAAATTAAGTACCATCTTAAATGTTTTATCTTTTTATTTATTTTTATAATATCATTGGGTTTAAATGTTTTATTATTCTATTTATTTTTATAATATCATTGGGTTTTGTAATATAATTGCTGTTGAAATTATACATATTGTATTCTGATAATATATTTTTTATATCAAAATTACATGTTTGTATAGTTTAAATTATATTTTTAAGATATAAATTAATATTTATATATCAAAAACAAAAACAAAAAAAAGAAACAGTAACTGAAATTTGAACTTTTAGAATTTTAACTATAAAATAGTTTAATAATAACATGTCAAAACAATAAAAGTTGTTAATGACGTTTTAATTATAAAATATTTTAAGGAGAGTGTTTCAAACATTCACAACTCATGAAATTTGATTGAAATTTGGCCATAAATATTGGCATTGATATGTAGTGGTTTTTTTTTTTTTTTTTTTTTTTTTTTTTTTTTAAATAGACAAATGCTATTTATAACCTGATAAAATTAGTCACTTCACTTATATGAACCAATAAAAAATAGAAATTTATATTTACAAATTTTCAAAATCTACCTTTTATTTTCAAAATATTAAGTTTACATTATAAAATCTATTTAAATTTTTCAAAACTAATTGAATGTCAATTGCTTTTGACTAAAAACAAAAACAATATAACCTGCCATCAATAGGTATAAAAAGGGGGACAAAAAGTATAATGATAATAAATATAAAAGTTAAAAGGAAATCGAAGAATTATTAACATGTGAAATTAAAGAAAAAGATAACTAGGTTCGACCAAAGAGGGGGCAAACAAGAACGTGACAAACCAAAGAAAATAATTTTTGGGATAGGTGATGGATAAGAGGCTTCCAAGAAAGTGACAAACCAAATAAAAGAATTTTTGCGATAGGTGATGGATAAGAGGCTTCAAAGAAGGTGACAAACAAAAGAAATGAATTTTTGGGATAGGTGATGGATAAGAGCCTTCCAAGACTGGTTGAGCCTATAACCATCTTCCCTACTAAAATTGTTAGGGTGTCTTTTGATTTTGAGAGCTTCTCGAATGATATGAGGATTATGATAAGGAACATATGCTGAGATCTTAGCTTGATCAAAACAGATAAGATGTTGAGTTACGATTGAGTGCTCGAGAATGGTTGGCTTGGACATGCAATTATGGGCAATATCTACTATGTGGTATTCAAGGCGAGCTTGGAAGGATCGACCAATTTAACCAATGTAGGATTTATCACAGGAACAAGGAACTTGGTAAACACCAACAAATTTGGTTTATCTTTGACTAACCAGAATAAGTATTTAAGGTTTTTGTAGGGTTCAAAAACGACTTTTATATTTTTCTTAAATAAAATCTTAGCAATCCAATCTATAGATCCTTTAATATAAGTAAAGTAATGACAACATTAGGGGAAGACGATACCAAGTATTTAGGTTTATTGTTTTGACATTATGAAAAGCTTTATTTATTTGAGATGTGTATCCGTAGGCTTTGAAGGCTTGCGCTAGGTGGAATTTTTATTTTTATTTTTATTTTTTACACATGGTGAATCGGTAATTCTTTAGAGTAATCTAGGGGAGACCCAAGATCAATCCTCATGGTCGCCAATATAACACCAAGATATATCTAATGTTCGCAAGTCGTATATACTCATTTATGACTCAACAAGAGCCGAGACCCTCAGAAAGGGGGAGCCTAATTTCTTGAGCCAAGATCATAGCAAGCCACATACTCACGAGATTTGAATCATGCTTCTGTTTCACCCAAGAAAAATTTCCGTCAAACCACACATCACTGTATTAAATTTTTATTTATTAAGGAACTAAGGATCATAAATTCTAAGGGCTCTAGAAATAAGGGTCTTAAGGACACCAAATTTTTGGGAAGAGTGACGATGAGAAAGGGCGTGAAGATATCTATTAGTATGGGTTTTCTTCCTATAACCCTGGTGGGTTAGCAACCATTGGGGAAACAAGCTACAAGGACATCAAGAAAGGGAAGAGATTTATTCGATTCTATTTCCATGGTGAATTGAATATGGAAAGAAATACTATTAAGATAGACATGGAATTCATGAAGCAAACAAATGCCACGATGTCAGATGACAAAACTGTCATTTACAAAGTGAAACCACCACTTTGGCTTTAGATGCTAAGAGTTTAAGGCCAAGGTTTAAAAGTGTTCCAATAGATATTAGCCACAACTAGTGATAAGGAGGATCCTATGGTAGTGCCTTCAATTAGTTCATAAATAGTTCCTTTGAATGAAAAGAAAGTGGAAGAGATACATAATTTATAAGGTTTAGGGTTTCATAATCTACAAGCTTAGACAAAATTAAGATGGCCTCGAAAACATGAATCGTTGTGAATAGGGACACTATAAAACCAACCATTATGTCATCCTCATACATATGAATCTTCTTTGTCTTGAAAACGAAATCAGAGGAATCTTTAATGAAAGAGGGGAGAGATCAACAAAAGATTGGAGCGTGAGTAGGGGCCCCTATGGCACTGAAAATGGTTGGGTGGAGTGTCCACTCGAAACATTGGACAAACTAAATTCGCAAACACAATTCTTTTCCAAAAAATCATCTTACAATATGAATAATTGTGAAACTCTGCTTAAGATTATTAAAATTAACAATATATCAACATCAAT
Organism: Pinus albicaulis; assembly: GCA_034641835.2. Lineage (NCBI taxonomy): Eukaryota > Viridiplantae > Streptophyta > Pinopsida > Pinales > Pinaceae > Pinus > Pinus albicaulis. The sequence goes on from CM076570.1 coordinate 806,703,939, forward strand.
TTACACTCATTGGTCAACTCACAAGGGTTGATTCAAAGCAGGACAACTTAATATTGCCAAACTAAGTTGTGAGCATGATTAGGTTGAACCACAATTGTCAAACTCTTATGACTATGACTAGTCTATGTAGGATAGATCACCATATCAATAGGGATAAAAGGAAAATACTCACAATTAATGTTGCTTTTCCCAAGTTCTTGTGGTTTTTGCTCACTATATTAACCTTAATCTTCGTTTTGCTTATTACACTATGATATTTCAACATCACAAAGAAAAGTGAGCTGCTTCTACATCAAAACTTTTTTTATCATTAATTTTGTAATTTAATGTTTATGCTTATCTTGCTTTTTGATGCCATCTTCAAGGGTTCCATAGAAGAAAATAAACACAATGGATCATAGAAGAAAAAAAAGCAATGGATAAAAGCATTAGTATTTCTTATGTTATTATTCTCCAATAAAATAGTTTAGGATACCCAAAATAAGGATAATCACTTTTGCAGCCAAGAACAAGGTAGAAGGCATCTTTGAAGAAAATAAACACAATGGATCATAGAAGAAAATAAACACAATGGATAAAAGCACTAGTCTTTCTTTTGTTATTATTCTCCAACAAAATAGTTTAGGATACCTAATATAAGGATAATCACTTTTGCAGCAAAGAACAAGGTAGAAGGCATGTTTATCATAAGGAACCAACATAAATGGCATTGACATTAATCATGATTATCTTCACTTTTGCTAACTCATTGATGATAAAGGTTGCTTTCTTCCCATCGTTATGATTCTCAATATTCATCTTTATTACCAGGGTTTATTGATCCATGGCATTGCCCACAACAGGACATCTCACATAGATATATTTATGTTTGAATATGATTTCATATACCCAAAGAATGCTTTTATGCAAAGAATTCCTAAAGAGTACAATCCTGGAACCAATGACTTTGTACTTTAAAAATTAATATTTCAACAGAAGGATGGTTTTCCTGAAATCGAAAAGCAATTTAAAAATTCAAAATTGTTTGTCATATGCTTTCGAGAGGGGGATGAAAACGAGACAAAAATACTATTTCATTGCAATTCCAGCTTTTATAAGAAGTCACAAGAGATTTATTTCTACTAGGATGCATATCGATGTTGACAACACATTTTTCTTTGCAATCATACAACAAAATAAATAAAATTCAAAGAAACAGAATAGATAAGCTTTTAGTTAACCGGCTCTCAAAATGCGTGAAGAGGATTTCGTATTATTATATTTATTCCATTCAATCAAAAGCAAATTTGTAATTAGTAGCGAAGTGAGTTTTCACTTTGTCCAAAGCTTTTCCACGATGTGAAATCCTATTCTTCTCTTCCTTTGGCATCTCAGCATATCTGCACAACATACAATATATCATTGAATTACATGTCCATATTTCGTGTATAACAATATTCTAAAGGGCCAAAATTTTATAAAGGACCAGTATATCAAACAAAACATAGGTTACTAGACCTTACGTCTGTGTGTAGCCATCAGGTTGAAATATAGGATCCCACCCAAAATTAGGCGGACCCCTGGGGGGCACTATTTTTCCCTGTCACGTTTTAAGTTGACCATTAGCAAAATGGAGAACATACAGTACAATCTAACATTTCTATAATACTCATGATTTAAGCTAAGTTGTATCCTTTCTATCATATTTTCTAAACATTGATATTACTTGTCTTTAATCATTTTTTACATTATAACACATCTTACAACCATAGCTGGCTGGGGATGATACTTATGCAACAAACCCATACTACATAGTACTAATATCTCATCGTCAAAAATGAAAATATTATACATCATCTCACTAATTAAGTGAACTTGTAACAACTCTCCCCCAAGTGGCTTTTCTGGGAAACCACCATAAAAGCAGCACTTGAAAATTTTTGTACAGCCTAAAATGGAATCCCATATACAAGCTGACATCAAGGTTTCTGAAGAAAAAGTATAATCATGAAAATCGTCACCGTGTAGGTATAGATCTGATTAGTGTGTAGAAGGTTAAAAATCAAAGAACATGCACTATAAATTTCATCATGTCATTAGAAAAGTGAAATTTGTGGATGTGCAAGACAACAACAGTTTGTTTGCATATGATATGGGCTAAGGTATTCTTGAAGGTGAAACTAAGGTAAAATGACCACTTTAGACACAAAAACAATGTTAATATGATAGTGTTCATCAGTAAATCAACCTTCCGTAAGGGATTTCATATGTTTGTTTGATGAAAAGAATAAACACACACACACACACCACATTTACAATTTCAAATTAAAATGTTTACCCACACTTGTATGTTTACTTCAAAGTTCAAACACAATGCATTATCAATAGTGGAATGCTTAACAAGATATACAAAAATACCACAGTTAACTGTAAAAAATGTGATTCACAACTCATTTCCAAGTTCTTGTTTAAGTAAATGGAATGGGTAAATGGCGAAAACATGGTACATTAGTGAAAAGCCCAATGTAAGCAAAACATGGTACATTAGTGAAAAGCCCAACGTAAGGACTTTGGCGAGGAGGGCACATAGCACCATTGCCTGATCAGCAGAAGACCGTTGGCAGGAAGAATGCTGGGGTTACCATGACAAACAAGACTTGCCCTGATTGAATAAAGGCACACTCAGTCAAAATGAAGTTGGATGGTCACATCTTTATATAGGGAGCAAGTAGGAGTACCTTGGTGCACGATCTGGACATGTGATCTAAGGACTCTCATCCTTCACTTACAGAAGATGTTAGCTCAGAAAAATGAGTTTGTGTAAGGCAATGCGAGACAACATGTTGGTTGGATGAGTTTGCATAAGGCAAACACTAGCCTAGATGGCACAAGGCATGAACAAAGCCAACTTGGACAACGGTGAGTTGGGGTGAAGACAACCCAATGGATGAGCAATTCAATGGACATGTAATGTCTTGGGTGCATCTATGTGATGAGTTGGTTATGGAGATAGTAGGGCAAACAAGTCTGGTTGTAGCAAGGAGTTCAAACAAAGAGTCCGTGTAAGGCAGAGACAAAGGCCAGTCACAAAGCGACTTAGTTGGGTATTGTGTTTTGCATTGTATGAGCTATGTCTCACTTGTAAACTCCATTGTAACATAACATCTTTATTGTAAAAATGTACGGGTGTTAGGCATAGTTTGTGCCACCTAACATACATTTGGCGTCGTTCCATTGTGTGCAGTATGTGCATGTGATTGTTTAAGTTGAATGCATAACAGTTAATCATTGTAAGTTAAGGTGTTGAATTGCTAAGTTTTCATGAGTGTTGAGTGTGAGTGTGATGCAGGGGTGAGCACAACTGTGAATGCGCCCACCCATTGGCACAAGATTAAGCTTGGCGAGGAGGGCACACACACCATTGCCTGATCAGCAGAAGACCTTTGGCAGGAAGAATGTTGGGGTTACCATGACAAACAAGACTTGGCCTGATTGAATAAAGGCACACTCAGCCGAAATGAAGTTTGATGGACCTTGGTGCACAATCTGGACATGTAACCTAAGGAGCCTCTCTTCCCTCACTTACAGAATATGTTAGCTCAGCAAAATGAGTTTGTGTAAGGCAATGCAAGACGACATGTTGGTTGGATGAGTTTGCATAAGGCAAACACTAGCCTAGATGGAACAAGGCATGAACAAAGCCAACTTGGACAACAATGAGTTGGGGTGAAGACAACCCAATGGATGAGCAATTCAATGGACATGTAATGTCTTGGGTGCATATATGTGATGAGTTGGTGAGTCGGCTCAATTTTTCACCAAGTTGTGCCACACCCCATGAGTTGGAATGGACGCCACCATATGGCAATATGAAGGGTCAGCTCAGCTAGAACACGAAAGGACACAATGGTTCGTGGGAACTGACAAACATAAATATATAGTGAGAGGTTGGACGAGCCAAACACATAACACAACAAGAGAACGTGGAGTCAAAGAACAAAGAAGGAAAACAAGAACAAGTGCACAAGAAGAGTCGCACAAGTGAACAAGTAGCCAAGCGAATGGACAATGTGTGACCAAGGGAGAAAGTATTTGGTTATGGATATAGTAGGGAAAACAAGTCTGGTTGTGGCAAGGAGTTCAAACAAAGAGTCTATGTAAGGTAGAGACAAGCCAGTCAAAAATCAACTTAGTTGGGTATTGTGTTTTGCATTGTATGAGCTATGTCTCACTTGTAAAATCCATTGTAACATAACATCTTTATTGTAAAAATGTACGAGTGTTGAGCATAGTTTGTGCCACCTAACATACATTTGGCATCGTTCCGTTGTGTGCAGTATGTGCATGTGATTGTTTAAGTTGAATGCATAACAATTAATCATTGTAAGTTAAGGTGTTGAATTGCTAAGTGTTCATGAGTGTTGAGTGTGACTGTGATGCATGGGTGAGCACGACTGTGAATGCACCCACCCATTGGCACAAGATTAAGCTTGGCACGATTGGCTTAGGGTTGAGTATGGGTGTGCCCTATGTGAGTCGTAGTCCAAATGGAGCATGTTTTGGTTTTGTTAGACCACTAAAATAAAATGTTGTGGTGTTGCAAAAACTTAGGTGTTGGGGAACTCAAGTGCACCAAGTCAATTAAGATCCAGGGTAGACTACAGGCATGTGACAAGTGATATCAGAGGTAAATTTGGATAACTAGAAAATTTTGAACATGATAAAAGGTTGTGTGAAGGGTTTCCAGGACAAGTGAAGGACAATTGTAGATTTGTGCACAACAAGTTGGCACAAGTGCAACGCTAAGGCCTTGGCACAACAGGTAACCAAGGCATAACACAATGAAAAAAAGTATATGAAGTTGAAGAATGAAGGCGGAAAATAGAAACAAGTGCACATGAAGACTTGTACAAGTGAACAAGCAACCAAGCAAACAAATAAAGTGTGACCAAGGGAGATAGGCTTTGGTTGTGATGATGATTAGGTGAGCATTTGGTTGTATTGAGGAATTTAAACAAAGAGATCTTGCAAGGTAGAGAGAAGGGAAAGTCAAAAAGCAACTTAGTCGCATATTCTGTTTTCTATTGTACAAGCTACAAATCACTTGTAAACTCCATTGTAACACAACATCTTGTATTTTAAAAGTGTATGGATGTTGGTCATATTTTGTGCTGCCCAACATACATTTGGTGTCATCCCATTGTGTACGCTTTGTATATGTGATTGTTAAGTTTAATGCATAACAATTGATGATTACATATGAGAAGTTAAGTGTTGAATTGCTAAGTGTTGAGGGTGAATGTGATGCATGATTGTTCTAAATTTTTCATAGTTTGGCCCCTTAAAACTATTATTGGCTTAGGGCAGAGTATGGGTGCACCCATAGTGAGGCATACTTTGGAGAGAGTATTATTGAGTTTTGTTAGGTCACTGAAACAAAATGTTGCGGTGTCACACAACTATAGGCGTTGTGCAACTTGGGTGCGCTAAGTTGATGAAGATCCTCAACAAACTATGGGTGCATGACACCCAACTTACAGAGATAAATGGCAGAACTCCCAAAAGCACATTGGTTGTTATAAATAGATTTTAATACAGTAGATAGAACAAAAGATAAATAGGCATGCTTCTTGTAAGACTAAGCTCTAGAAAGAAGGAAGCTTGTGGTAGCTTAAGAGCCAAAGTTGGCCTCTATGATTTAATAAATTCAAGAGGAACAAGTTACAACTCATTGAGTTGTGGTTCATGTGGTTAATATTTTTGGGATGTTTTTAGTCAATACATGCAAGTGGCACCTTTCTCGCCGTGATAATTTAATATTACAATGAGGCTAACACAACTCACAATTCATGGAAGCTATCCTTCAACTAAATAGTCGTGACTGGACTTTATCTATTTCTCCAAAGTCACCCAAACTTTGCACATGGCCCCACAACAATAAATCACTAGCTTGCATAAGCAAGACGGCCCACAAGGGGAAAACATGTTTTCTAGGAGGTTTCAACTTTGGTAGGGAATATAGGAAACCCAATGCTTTAATAACCAACCCAACCCCCATTTGTACAAAAAGTAGTGGTTGGTAAACCTTGTGCAATGCTAACATATTCTTAAGAAAAAACAAAAAGAACAATTGCAAAGACACAATACATGAGCTTTACCTTGGAAACCCTAATTGGAAAAACTAGCAAATACAGAGTTGCAACTCTTTCTCATAGATGGATAGTCCATAGTACCATTCCACCCTAATCCTTCAAGAAATATTAGAAGAAAGTGGGTATAAACTATGGGCTAAAAACCACCTAAAACCCGTCAAAGACCTTGGGCCCCACCATCCCATGGATAGTTTATCTATATGCAAAGAATACAACACTTATCTGCCAATCTCCCACTTGTGGAATACTTTACAGAGGGGAGTGCAAGCACGCATAAAATAAATTGCTTAGCGAAAATATGCCCATTGATTCCCTACAATATAAGAAAACTTCCCTCTTCACCATACTTCCCCTCTCTGAATCTGATTGACTCCACTCAGCTCAAGTTGCAATCACCACCATACTCATTAATGCAAGTTTGACTTCAAGAAGGCGATGCAACATGAGGAAGTTAGAGACATATCTTCTCTCATCAACTTTGAGTAACTCCAATTTGGAGTATTCTCGATATATTACTTGTGACTAGTGATGATTGGTGATGAACTTTACAAACTCCCTTGCTTACCCTATGACCTCCTTAATCCATTATGTCTTAGCCTCAATATCTTCTAAGATCATAGTCAGATTGCATTCGTTGCAAGGAGTCCAAAATATATGATTGTTTTTGCTTCAACAATCAAGCCTACAGTTTTTCAGACAAGTGCATTATTTGTGATAACTTGCACCAAATTTTCTAGCCCCGCCACCTATTCAATACCATAAATTAAAATTTATGCAATTCTTCTTTCAAATTATGCAACATGTGCTCAGGAACCGAGTCATGGCAATAATGAGTGAGGTAGAGTTCATGTTAAGCTTTTGCCCACATGCTAAATTGTATGTCCTTGACCATCTTTTGCCTTTTGATATTCTTTTTATAATTTTGTTATGGCCATGATATGCTCTTTCTATTTCTTTTAGTTGCATCAACCTCCTAGAGAACAATTTCTAGGCCCTACCCAGGAGCTTTTGCCCACGTGCTAAATTGTATGTCCCTAACCATATTTTGCCTTTTGATATTCTTTTTATAATTTTGTTATGGCCATGTATGCTCTTTCTATTTCTTTTAGTTGCATCAACCTCCTAGAGAAAAATTTCCAGGCCCTACCCAGGTATGTGGACATATGGGTGCCAATCCCAAAGAACCAATGGTCAGTTGAACCCAAAGAATGGAAGTGATATATGGGCTTGTAATGTAAGATGAAAAGAGTTAAGTAAGACAGGGATAGATGGAATTGCATTATCTCAATCAGGGCTTCCCAAGTAGTGCCCCTCCTATACCCATTGGGCCATTAAGGGAGGTCCCACTAGACTACGATCAAAGATTAACCCCCCATTTAAGGTGAGAGAACAAGATCACGATCAAAACCCATCTTTCTTCTAGATTGTTGAAAAGTGGGGCAGTTATGGGACGAATTTCGATAGGAACAATACCCCCAAGGAAAGCCCATCTTGCCCCAAAGAGAATTTATATTGGTTAAAAGGGAAAATATTGTTATTGATGTGTCTAGGGCACTCTTCTTATTATCTAATGTGACACAAGTCATTAAAGCATATGGTCAATATATTTAATATTGCTAAAAGAAAATTTTGAATTAATGATTCCCTCCAAATTAAGATCAAGTTGGTCTCTCAATCGAAGGGCTTCATTGGCACCAAAGGAACCTCATCGATTTATATAAATAAAACCTTATAGTTCATGGTTCGAATGCACATACAACAAGCTCGCACTTATCTCTTAGGCACGAGTATATCTTGTATGGTTCGTTGACTAATCTCTGAGGTTCACTGGCTCGCACTCTGTAATGGCTCATAAGGTTCATTGACTTATTTCTGGGCCTCTTTGTGATTCACATACATATTTGTGGCTTGTTACTCTCTGTAGCTCGTGGCTCGCATATCACCGTGGCTTATATATATATATATATATATATATATATATATACAATGGATCGTTTTGTTGAGAAAAAAATGCTAGTAGAATTTAGGGTTTGATTCCTCTTTCTTGATAATTACTTGTGAATTATGTTGGCTTCTTTTATTTCTTATTTAGTTTATCTTTCATCAAGCAATTACCAAATTATATGTGTATGAAGATCACAAGAAAAAGAGACACGAGATGTAAGCACACAGCTAGGGCAAAACCCGTATGAGGGGAAAACCAGGTCAGAACTCTTCCTTCAGTAGATACATAAAACAAGATGAGATAATCCAAGACTCTTTGACCTAGACACAAATTTCCTCCAATCACCAAGTCAGCCCTTCCTTTTTCTCCAAATGATAACATCCCAGCAGCAACTTCGACCTAGAGTTTCAACCATGCAGCAACAAAATTTCGACCTTCCCTGCAACAAAACTTCGACCTGCAGTAAACTTCAAATCTTCGACCCCAGCAAATGCCTAGTAACTTCACACGTGTGAGAGATAGATAGCCCAAAACTTCGATTTTGTCTTCCCTTGCAATCTTCTTCCTTCTCTAGCAACTTCACACTTATTCTGCTTCTTTTTCTTGTGTATCGAGCTTGTTGAGCAAGTGATGCAAATGGATCGAATTACTTCTCTATATATAGCCTCTTATGTGGGTCGAATTGCCCTAATGTAGGCCGACTTCATCAGGATAGGGACAACTTGGTGTGGAGGTGTCAAATGACCTATTTTACTCAAAATTAATTCCTTTTACATGATACAAAAGCCCAAGAAGGGTCTAATAAAATTGAAAATGACTATATTGACTCAATATAAAACCTAGAAGCATACAATGGAGGCTTTGACCTAAAAATGATGACCCAAGCATGAAACCCATGCTTTAATAAGTCAATTTTTTAATAATTAAAATTTCTTTTGAGTCTTGACAAATATATTACATTATACAATTATGAAGACTGAACCTAGTTACATTCTTCAACACTCCCTCTTAACTAGGGAGGAATTCATAATTACATATATATATACAAGTACATGGAAGATCTCAAAACACATGAAATACGAATAGTTCAGGCACACTCATTGCCACGAACTAGATACCTGACCAGGGTTATTTATCCGGGTGAGACTAAGATGGACTAAAGCTTTCAGCTAGTCTAGGTACCATCAGACTTACTGACTAATCGTCAACCCGGGGATCTAGGTGAGTATCCATGGTCAAAGCTCCAAGACCAATGCCACCCTCCCTCTTCAGGATCTAGACATCAAATACACACAGGTCAGCCAGATGTCCTCCCAAGCATCCACCATTAAATGCTTCACATCTCCCTATCAACTAAATCTGTAATGTCGACCAACCCAAGCATGCTTCTAAGATATTCAAACTTTTTATTCGGAAGAGACTTCGTCAACAAATCAACTACCTGTTCATTTGTTGGAAATTGGAATATATTGCAGCGTTACAACCCCATCTTGTACCAGGTTCCTAATGTAGTGGTACTCGTTGTTGGTATGCTTCGTTCCTGCATGGAATACGGGATCTTCAGACATCTTCATGTTGCTTTGATTATCGCAATTGATCACAATAGGATCTATAGGCTTCCCAAACAAATCTAACAAAAGTTTCCTCAACCACACAGCTTCCTTTTCGACTTCACATGCAGGCACATATTCTACTTCAGCACTGCTTAATGCAACAAGATCTTGTTTTCTACTCATCCACGAAATCATGGCAGATCCCAACCTAAAACATCCACCCGTAGTGCTCCTTCCATCAGTCTCACTGCCACCCCAATCTGAATCTGTAAAAACTATTAACTTGACTTCCTTACTATCATACTTTAGGCAATGATGTATTGTGCCACGTAGATATCTCAGGATATGCTTGGCAACTATCTAATTGTCATGACAAGGCTCCAACTGAAATTGACTGAGGATATTTATGGCAAAACATATATTAGGTCTAGTATTTACCAGATACATCAGAGAACCCACCAACTTACAATAGCTAGTAGGATTGACGAGACTAGACTCGGAACTTCTCAACTTTTTGAGATTAGCGATCATGGGAGTAGTCATAAGCTTGGAATCCATCATACTGAATCTACAATATTTTGATTATGTATTTTCCTTGCCCCAGATATTGTGAAAATTCAGAAACCTCAAATCCTACTGCAGCAACTAATTAAGTTTCTTCTATTTATTAAATAAACTAAACAAATTATTTACTGTCTTCTACGGTAAATATCGAAACTAATACACTACAACCTTCACAATTAAAATACTGTGGAAGAAAAATAACGCTAGAAAGATAGATGCACACACACACAAATAACACTGTTATTTTCCCGGAAAAACCCAACTTGGGAAAACCAATGCAGTAGCTGAGGGTTTGATTATTATGCAGTAGTTAATCTGAGTATAAAACTATGGTTGTTAAATCTAGAAAACCATACAGAGAAATGACTGACAAGTCTAATGAGAAAAATCTCTCCCACTGGCAAACCAACACTGACCTTGGCTCAAGATGAGCTGCTTTGCGCTGCCTCTGCACAGTCACAGCATTAGCCTACGCAGCGCTGCATCCCCACAACTTGGAACATCTTTCCCTCTCGCTATCTAATCAGCTGTTGTCTGGAAGATGGATCGTCCTGGCCTCCAAACTCTCTGGCCGGCTTCTGGCACTGAATCAACTCTTCTCCCCAGCAAAATACAGATTCTCCTCTGAAGCACTGTGCTGCCTCTCTACAATGCATTCACCGGATCTGGAAAATATTCCTCCGACCTTACTATCCCTGCCCCTCTCTCACTGCTTCGAGCTCACTAACTCTCTCTCCGGCAACTCAGCATTGCTACTATGGTAATCGATCTACTAGTGAATTCGATCTCTGCCAGTGTGTTCTCCAAGCCCCATCGAGTTTCTTCTTATAATATTTCGTTGAGACATCAACGACCATGATTAAAACTTAATCGATGGCTAAGATTAACTAAAACTCAATCCATGCCTCTTTCTAGAAGATTCACACCTGACTTAATTAATACCTTTTAATTAATCATATTTCCTATGTTTAGGCTTAGGAAATATTAAAAAACTAATTATTATTTTAATTAAGCCGTCTCTAGGTGGAATTTCCAGAAATGATTTCTGGGTATTGGAATACTCAATGCTCATGTATTCTAACCTCTCTGCAAAATCTCGAGGCTAGAACACATCCGATGCTACAAAAATTAACACTCCCTCTTCGTGAGGAAAGTGTTCTAGTACTGCAACTACAATTGTTGCTACAATACATTGCCTCTGCACCATCTCTTGTTGCGTTGCTGATGTATGATTACTGTTGTCCATCAACTACTGCGCAACTCTGATATGAATTGCATCTGTGTTGCTACTGAATTTGCTGCCAACTACGGCATCTACACTGCAACTCCCTCTCATATATTGTTGCTACAACTGCAACATCTGCAACTGAGAATTGTCCATCATACTGAACCAACTGAGTTCAGTGTGATGCATCTACCACCCGAGTCCTGACTGCTGCTGCTGACTTTGCACTGCTGCCAACTCTGAACTGCGTTGCTCATTCTCTGACGGAAAATAGCTACTGCATCTGTCACTCTGCCATCTGACTGCACCAACCGCCATTGGTCCATCCTGCTACTGCTTCTATGGGCTCCTGTAGCAAAGTATTGATCCAAGAGGTGAACTCCTCAAGGATCCTACCCATTTGTAGCTCTCTGGAGCTACAAAACCAAATCACCCCACCTCACTCCTGGAGGTATGTTAGTAATCATGGCAAACTCTTCCTCCAGTCTAGAGGACAACCTATCAATCTCCGCTGATGCAGCCTGTTGATCTTCCTTCTCCTCTTTGTCCTTCTCCCTGAGAGGACATTGAGTGTTGTAGTGACCAAGTTCACCACATCTAAAGTATTTGACCTTGGAAAGGTCCTTCTTCCTCCTGCGCTGCTCCTGCTACCCCTTTGATGCGAGGGCCACATTCTCCTCTTCCTTCACTTGCTTCGTCCTCGCTGCCACTGATGGTGCTCTTCACCAAATCTCTCCTCATCTCCTCTTGCTGCAAATCAACCCACATTCGGTTCCACTCTGGTAATTTGTCTCTGCTCAGGATACTCTGGAGAAAGACCTACCAGTCTTCGGAAACGCTGTTCAGGGCTAACCGCATCAATTCTATAGGTTGAGGTGTTGAACCTATAGCTGACAGTTGGTCTCGGACATCTTGAAGCCTAGTGAGGAAGGGATCTATATGCTCCCCTTCTAGGTACATCTCAGCTTCTCCTTAAGAGTCAAGATACAACTTTCGTTGCTCGAAAGATCCCTGATATAGCATAGCGAGTGCATCCCACTGCTAATTAGCGGTATGCGGTATCTTTGCCAGCTCCGTGAGACACCACGTGATCTCAAGCTCGATCGAGAATCAACCTCTTCGCTTTCGCCATATCCTTCTTGTAGGCCTTCAATTGATCTAGATCTGTGGGTATAGCTACCATGTTATCAATATAGGCCTTGAGATAGTATTTATTTAAAAGACAACAAATTCTTGCTTTCCAAATCACATAGTTGGAGGCTTTGTTCAACCGATCTTGCTCTCTCAACCTTGTTGATGCCATCTCTACCAAAATGTCGAACTCCTCTTCTCCTCTGCACAACTACTACTAGGCTCTATGCACTCCCTGCTAGAGAGGTAAAATCTGCTCACAACCACTGCTACTTTGCAATGAGAAATCAAACTTCTTGGCTAGAAGTTCCCTGAGGAAAGAATTCCCTCAGTGTGTGCTGTTCCTTCCTCCTGACACTATTCTGCACCAGCAAACTACTGCAAAATAACTGCGTCCCAACGGATGATCTGCTCTGCAAGGAAAACGCTGCTACTCCCTCTGCCTTTGACAATCTTCGATTTGGAAAGTTTATTCTCTGTCAACTCTCTCAGAGAAATAATTTTTTCCTCAAAAAAATTTGCCCTTCTGGCCAATGGACTGCGCAACCTCTGGGCTTTCGTGCAGCTGCTTACGCAGTGCTTCGAATCTCCTTCTTCCTGTCTGCAACTAAGCTCTTCCTGCTTCTACCTATGCTCTGATACCATGTGAAAATTCGGAAACCCCGAATCCTACTGCAACAACTGATTAAGTTTATTCTATTTGTTAAATAAACTGAACAAATTATTTACTGTGTTCTACAGTAAATATCGAAACTAATACACTGCAACCTTCACAAATAAAATAATGCTGGAAAGATAGATGCACACACACAAATAACACTATTATTTTTGGACTAAGTCCCCGAATAAACCCAACTCGGGAAAATCGGTGCAGCAGTTGAGGGTTTGATTATTATGCAGTAGTAAATCTGAGTACAAAACTATGGTTGCTTAAATCTAGCAAACCATACAGAGAAATGATTGACAACAAGCCCAGTGAAAAAATTTCACTCCCACTGGCGATCTAACATTGACCTTGGCTCAAGATGAGCTGCTCTGCACTGCCTCTGCGCAGTCACTACGTCATCCTACGCAGTGTTGTGTCCCCACAATTAGGAACAACTTTCCCTCTCGCTATCTGTTAATTTTTGGTTAACGATGGTATTTTCTATGCTTAGAGCAATTTACTTCAATCTTTTGTATTAGCCCAATTCAATTTCCTGTCTAGCAATCACATTAACATTGACAGTAAACGCTGATAAAACATAAACAAATAACTAGAAGACAAGCCAAGACAAGAAGACGCAATATTTTGGCAGATGTCAGGGAAAAACCACAATGTGGGGAAAACCCTTTGATAAAATATTCTTATTATTCTTCAAATTTAGTAGAGAGAGAAAGTACAATTTACAAATTTCCTTCAGTCAAACAATAGTTAACAAGATGACCTAGCCAACAAAGTAAACGTTGGTCAAACCAGCGATATTCCTTCTTCAATGAAGCTCGGTCAAACCTAGTCAAACTCAACCTCCAAAATCATTCAAAGTCATCCCAAAATAGTCCTGAAATATTCGGTCAAACCTAGTCAACGCACTGGTCAACTTTGCGGTCAACCCAAAAGTCAAACTTGCCAAAATTCTCAGATTTCGTGCCCAAAGTTGCGGCCTATCAAGATCGAAATTTTGCCCAAGAAAACGAAGTCAAATCATCAAAGTTGACCCAAAGTCAATGCTGCTGTAGAAGCCCTAAAAACAGTGTGAAAATTTGTCCTTCCTTTCACACGTGCAGATGAGATAGAGAGACTCCTTTAGGTTGTACGAACCAATGAGAGAGGAGAGATGTGTGCAATGAGATGATGTACAAATGAGGATTGACCCTCTCCTTTTAATATCCATCAATGAGGGGTGGAGACACATATTTTGGGGCTTGTGAGCCTACATTACAATTCTGGCCGACCTTCATAATTTGCACGTGTGAGAGAATAAATTCAAAATCCAACTTCTGCTCATCCAAACAAGATATCTTTAGATCAATCTTGCACCTCTCGAAAAGAGGAATCCAACAAAAATATCATCTCCATCATATGAGCAATCCAAAGTGGAGTTTGGCCCTAGTTTCCAAATTTAACACTCCCTCTCAACTAGGGAGAACTCCACCCGTCAATCCATCTGTCAACCTGTGCAATCCTGTCATCCTGTACCATCATGTACCATCCTGTCATCCTGTGTCATCATGTTGTCCCTATACTCTGCTTTGTTGAACCATGAAGAAATAATGAAGAAGATTTGATCGAAAGTGAGTCACAAGTCCTTGCCACTCTCCACTGACCCGAAGTCAGTGTAGAGGTAAAAACCTAAATCAAACTTGATCCCAGATCAAGGTGTTGGACACAACCCATCCTAGATATAGAGAGTACAGTCATACACGATGCATCCATCGGTAATGCTATGGTCTCTATCCTCATTGACCAAATGAGAGGTACTTCCCATGAGTCCTGGACTACATGGGTAGGATGTATGTGGGGCATAAATCAAGAGAGGGTGAACTAGCTCAATATCATAACGGTGGGGAAATAGCACACCAACAAGGAAAGGCGAACCTTGCCCTGTGGTTGCTTGTAGCTCCAAGAAGCTATCCCCAAGCCCCCTAGAGCTCCCAAAGCTCAAAGTCCAACTCAAGCTTTTCACGAAAGGTTAGGAATTTAACCTTCCCTAGGGGCTTCGTAAGAATATCTTCGACCTGCTCATTAGTCGCAATGTGATGGAGCCTTATGGCGCCTCGTTGTACCATATCCTGAATGAAGTGGTACCTGATATCAATATGCTTGGAGCAGTCGTGGAGCATGAGATTCTCTGAAAGTCGAATCCCACTTTGGTTGTCACAATAGATCACGGTGGTATCCAGCACATGCCCAGACAGCTCACTAAAGAGCTTCCTCAACCAAACAGCTTCACAACAGGCCATACTTGTTGCAATGTATTCGGCCTCGGCGGTGCTCAAAGCAACCGATTTCTGCTTCCTTCCTGCTCATCCAAGGGATCAAAGTAGAACCTAGAGTGAAGCAACATCTAGATGTGCTCTTACGATTCACCACACTGGAAGCCCAGTCAACATCGGTATATCCATGGAGCCTCACATTCCCAACAGTGTATCTTAGTCCATGATTGATTGTGCCCCGAAGATATCTCTAGAGATTCTTAGCAACAATCCAATGAATGTGATGAGGCTTGACCATATATTTACTCAACGTGTTCACTGTAAAACATGTGTTCGAACGTGAGTTCACTAAGAACATCAGGGCCCCTACGAGTTGACGATACTCGGTGGGATTTCCCAAATCGGGCCCAATAGCACTTCCACACAACTTCTTAAAGTTGAGTTCCATCGAAATAGTCATGGACTTACAGTCCACCATCCCAAATCTTTCTAGCAGCTTCACAATATATTTTCCTTGAGAAAGGAAAATCTCACCTGGCTTTTTCCAGACCTCTAGGCCTAGGAACTAGTGCATCAGTCCTAGGTCCTTCATCTCGACCTCAGAAGCCAACTCCCTCTTACATTGATGAATAAGAGGGTCTACACCTGTCAAGAAGAGATCGTCCACATAGAGAACCAAAATGAGAGGCTTGTCATTATCAACCTTAAAGTAAAGGTTTGGATCAGCATCACTTCGAGTAAAGCCCAGCTTCATCAAGTAGCTATCGATCCTCTCATACCAAGCCCTGGGGGCTTGCTTCAACCCGTAGAGGGCTTTCTTCAACCCGCATACATGTGTATCTCTATCTTGAACTTCAAACCCCAAAGGTTGTTCGACATAGACCTCTTCTTTAATCGATCCACTGAAGAAGGCAGTCTTGACATCCATCTGATGTAAACTTCATCCTTGCGATGCAGTAAGGGCAATAATCGGAAAAATGGTGGTGTAGTGAGCAATGGGTGCAAATATTTCATCATAATCTATTCCTTCATTCTGCGTGAAGCCTCGAGCAACAAATCTTGCCTTGAATTTTTCAACGCTTCCATCGGCTCCATGCTTGATCTTGTAGAGCCATTTCGAGGTGACAACAGACTTGTCCTTTGGTCTAGGGACCACATCCCAGACATCATTTTTCATGATTGACTCATATTCTTCATTCATTGCATCCTTCCAAACTTGGTGCTTCACGACTTCTTCAAACGTTCCAGGCTCAGATTGGACAATGGTGCTCATGGCTACTAAGTACCCTTGGTACCTATTCAACTTCTTACTTTCACATAATGTTCCCCTTGGAGCAATATCTCTCTCGACATCTTCAAGAGTGTCTCTAAGCCATGAGGGTCTTCTTTTATTTGAAGAAGTGGGCTCACTAGGAGGTGGATCTATAGGATCCATCGGACCTTCAACATCGGGCATTAGTTCATCCCTCGGTTCTTCCTACTTTCCTACTTCTTCTTCTTTGTCTTCCTTTGAATAAGGAAGATCTCTAACGTTCCTAAGGGAAGCTTCTTCATCGAAGGTGACATCATGACTTATCTCCACTTCTCTTTGACCAAGCACATAGATTCTATATGCCTTAGAGGTTTCCTTGTAGCCCACAAACGTTCCCTTCTTTCCAGAAGCATCCAATTTTCTCCTCTTTACATGAAAATATACGGGACTTCCAAAAATTCTAAAATGAGAAACATCAAGTTTCTTACTAGTGAAGACTTCTTTGCGAGTTTTGGAGTCCAATGCTTGATGTGGGCATCTATTTTGAACATACACAGCAGTTTTGGTAGCTTCTCCGCATAGGAACTTTGGAAGACCTTGGTCATGTAGCATGGCACGGGTAGCTTCAAGAATGGTTCTATTCTTTCTTTCGACAACTCCATTTTTTTCGGGAGTATATGCAATAGTGGTCTCCCTCTTAATGCCAGCTTCCCTGCAATAATCACTGAACTCATTTGATTCATTCCATTATCGGTCCTCAAAATTTTGATCTTTTTCCCTGTTTGATTTTCAACCAAGGCCTTGAAGGTGCGGAACCATTTGAATACTTCGTCCTTTTTCTTCAAGAAGTATATCCAAGTCTTGCAGGAGAAGTCATCAATAAAAGTGGCATAATATAATCATTTTGCCAAGGATGTTACAGGCAACATACCAGATAAATCAGAATGAATTAATTGTAGAACGTCAGTAGTCTTAGTGACACTTGATGGGAATGGTCCCCTTGTATGTTTCCCTTTGGCACAACCTGACATACACCATCATGATCATCTTTGAAATCGAGCATACTTGTGACCACCTTCCTTGCTTAGGGAAGAGCTTTATAATGAAGGTGTGCAAACCTCCGGTGCCATAGTTCGGATTGAAGAGTTGTGTTACATGTCATGGCACCAAACGGACTTGTTTTAGTGGCAGCTGATGCATTTGATGGAGCCTCAGTGATCTTTCCCTACACATAATCCACAACATCTTGTTCCTCCAATGTCAGGTCCAAGGACATTTTCCATGCATGATAATCAAACTTATCATTGAGCTTGTCATCAAATTTGAAGTATGATAAGGAAGCCATTGACCATTGTCCTTGTCTAATCAACTTTCAGTGATTGCTCTTCTCACTCTTGCTTGGGCTTTGTCTTCACCTCAGCACGGATACCATGTTAATTTTTAGTTTACGATGGTATGTTCTATGCTTAGAGAAATTTACTTGAATCTTTCTTATTAGCCCAATTCAATTTCCTGTTTAGCAATCGTTGACAATAAATGCTTATAGAACATACACAAATAACCAGAAGACAAGCCAAGACAAGAGGACGCAAAATTTTGGCGAATGCCAGGGAAAAACCCCAATGTGGGGAAAACGCTTTGATCAAGTCTTCTTATTATTCTTCAAATTCAGCAGAGAGAGAAAGTACAATTTACAAATTTCCTTCAGTCAAACAACATTCAACAAGATGCCCTAGCCAGCAAAGTCAACGTTGGTCAAACCAACAATATTCCTTCTTCAATGAAGCTTGGTCAAACCCAATCAAACTAGACCTCCAAAATCAGTGAAAGTCATCCCAAAACAGTCTTGAAATATTTGGTCAAACTTGGTCAATGCACTGGTCAATTTTGCGGTCAATGTTGCAGTCAACCCAAAAGTTAAACTAGCCAGAATTCTCAGATTTCGTACCCAGAGCTACAGCCTATCAAGATCGAAATTTTGCCCAAGAAAACAAAGTCAAATCATCAAAGTTGACCCAAAGTCAACGCTGCTGCAGAAGCCCTAAAACCAGTCCGAAAATTTGTCCTTCCTTTCACATGTGCGGATGAGAGAGAGACTCCTTTAGGTTGTACGAACCAATGAGAGAGGAAAGATGTGTGTGATGAGATGATGTCCAAATGAGGATTGACCCTCTCCTTTTTATATCCATCAATGAGGAGTGGAGACACATCTTTTGGGGCTTGTGAGCCAACATTACAATTCTGGCCGACCTTGACAACTTGCACATGTGTGAGAGAATAAATTCTAAATCCAACTTCTGCTCCTCCAAACAAGATGAACTTTAGATCAATCTTGAACCTCTCAGAAAGAGGAATCCAACAAAAATATCATCTCCATCATATGAGCAGTCCAAAGTGGAGTTTGGCCCTAGTTGCCAAATTTAACATTATTTGATCAACTGTTCTCTGGAAGATGGATCCTCCTGGCCTCTGGACTCTCTCCAGCTTCTGGCACTAAATCAAATCTTCTCCCCAGCAAAATACAGATTCTCCTCTGAAGCACTGTGTTGCATCTTTGTCTCGACCCTATATCGTGGGAAGTCCTGTAATGAAATCCATCGAAACGCTTTCCCATTTCCCCTCCGGAATGGGAAGCGACTGTAGCAACCCAACTAGATGGGTCAACTCCCCCTTGTTTCTCTGATAGGCCTCACACTCCTATACATGTCTCAACATGTCCCCCTTGAGGCCTTTCCAGGGGAAACGCCCCCGGATCATCATGTAGGTCTTCAAGAATCATTGGTGCCCACATAAAGGAGAATCCTGTGTTGCCTGAAGAATCCTCTCCCTCAACTGTGAGCCCCACACCAGAAATATGTGCCCCTTGTAGTAGATGACATCGACCATAACCCGGTAGCGCTCATCCCCATAAGTAACCATCCAAAATCTCACATGCCCTCAGATCCTTGGAGTACTCCACTAGTAGTTGCGCTTTCCAATCCTGACATATACTCGTGAGCGAAAGTGTCAAGGGCCTCCAAGACAAGGCATCTGCCACCAATTTGTGCTTGCCCTTGACATACTCTATGTAAAAGTCGTAGGCCCAGAAAATGGTAAACACTGTTGTGATCAGTCTTCACTCTAAACCTATTGCCCACCAAGTACTATTGGAATTTGGCCAATGCATGCATAATGGCCAACATCTCCTTGTCGTAAATAGAGTATAACGTCTTATGCGGAAGGAGCTTTTGACTCTCAAAAGCAATGGGATGACCACCCTATGACAGTACTATGCCCATGCCTTCACCTGATGCATTGCACTCCAAGGTGAACGGTTGAGTAAAATCGGGGAGTACCAGTACCTAGCAACTACTCATCACCTCCTTGTGGTGCTCAAATGATGCTTGTGCCCTATCTGTCCATACAAATGCCCCCTTCTTGGTCAGGTCGGTGAGGGGACCTACCAACTGTGGAAAGCCCTTCACGGACTTCCTGTAATAACTACATATGCCCACAAAACCCCTCAACTCGGTCACATTCCGAGGCACTGGCCAATCCTGGATGGCTCTAATCTTCTCCTCATGCACCCTCATGCCATCCTCTCCAATGATATGCCCCAAATAGAGCATCTTTGTCAACCCAAACTCACACTTGGAAAACTTCACGTAGAACTGTTTTCCATCTAAGATCTTGAACACCTCCTCCAAATGCTTCAAGTGCTCCTCCCATGTCCTGCTATAGATCAATATGCCATCAAAGAAGATAAGGACAAAAAACCGGCCGTCCAGACTCGGAACCGGCCAAGTCGACCGAGCCAAAGGGATGGTCGGTCTAACTCGGTGGTTAAACCAGTCCGGCGGCTGGTTTGTGACCGAGTCGGTTGAGTCGTACATCGACTCGGTCGGCTTGGTCACAAACCAGCCGGCTCTACTGAGCCCGAGTTAGCTCGGCCAGTCAGCTCCAGTCGGCCGCGGGCCCCAAAAAATCTCAAAAAACTGATTTCAAAATCAATTTTTTTTTGCTGTTAGATTTTTTTTACCTTATCTAACTCCTCCCCATCCTATTTAACCTACCCAACCCCTCTCAATACCTCATATCTATCTCATTGAATTTGCTTGAGCATTTGTGAGGATTTTGTGAAGAGTTGTCGAGTTGGTTTTGGAGCAGCTTTGAGGAGTCTTTTAGGCAAGCTTTGGAGCGGCAGTGAGGATCTTATTGGGCAAGCTTTGGAGCAGCATTGAGAAGTTGGTTTGTTGAAGCAGCATTGAGGAGGCTAGAGGCTAGAGGTATTTATTTTTTCTCTTCTAAAATCTGCCTTTGCTTGTTTTATTTATTTTGCAAATCTGAAAATGGTAATTTAAACATAGTTTTTGGTGAAAGAAATGAACATAGAATGAATAGTCTTTTTTTGTTTTCATTTTCAGATTTAAACCTTTTCCTTCCAAGTCAAAAACTCAGTCCAAAATGGCCCCTAGAGCAAAAGATTTTGCTTGGGCACATGCTAAAATGGTTGATGATCAAATGTATTGCAAATTTTGTAAGAAAAAAATTAAGGGGGGTGGAGGGGGCATTCATAGACTGAAACTACATATGGCTGGTCTTAGAGGCCAAATTACTCCATGTGAAGCACAAAACATTGGGGAAATTAGGAAGGAGTTGAAAGAAAAATTTCAGAAGTTTGAGGAAGACAAAATTAGGCAAAAAGAAATACATGCTGAAATTGGGGGAAGAGAAATCTACAACGTATGATGGCTGCCAACCCAAGTTTTGATTATGAGGGTTCTTCATCTATCCCTTGCACTAATGCATCAAACCCCTTTCGCTATGTTCCTCCCTCTATGGAGTCTATTTCTGAAAATGGTAAGGGTGCAATGAGAAATAGGGGTACTATCAAAAGTTTTTTCGTGCCCTCTTCTCCCTCTGATAGTGCAACTGCACATGGTCCTAGTCCTCCAACTGTGCAGCCCACTTTAGCTGCTCATTGGAGAAAAGAATTGAGAGATGCTGCTTGTGATTACATTGCTAGATGGTGGTATGATGTTGATATTCCCTTCAATGCTACTCGTTCACCATATTATGAACCTATTTTTGATGCCATATATGCTACTGGAAAGGGCTTCAAAGGCCCTACTATGCATGAGTTAAGAGGATCTCTTTTGCAAAAAAGAGATTATGAACATCGATGATTATTTGAAAGAGTTCAAAAACTCATGGGCACATACAGAATGTACCATCATGTCAGATGGATGGACTGATCAGAGGAACCGTACCATCATAAACTTTCTTGTCTTTTGCCCATGGGGAACCATGTTTCTAAAATCAGTTGATGCATCCGATAGGGTGAAAGATGCACATTTGTTGCTTCATCTTTTGGATGAGGTTGTTGAAGAGGTGGGGGTGGCAAATGTTGTTCAAATCATCACAGACAATGCCTCTAACTATGTTCTTACTGGTAAATTGTTAGAAGAAAAACACCGAACCGTCTTTTGGACCCCATGTGCTGCACATTGCATAGACCTCATGCTTGAGGATATTGGCAAAATAGATTGGATCAAGAACACTATAGAGCATGCCAAAAGCATCACAAAATATATTTACAATCACTCATGGATTCTGAATCTGATGAGGAAAAACACAGGGGCAAGGAAATTATTAGGCCTGCCATCACTAGATTTGCAACACATTTTTTGACATTGCAATCTATGCTTGCCCAACATAGAAACTTGCAAAAGTTGTTTTCTAGTGATGAATGGAATGAATGTTAGTGGGCTCGCAAACAGGATGGCAAAGATGTGAAAAGGAAAGTCAATGAAGAAATATTTTGGAAAAAGGCAACAAAGATTGTGAAACTTGCTGAGCCACTGGTTAAGGTGTTGCACTTGGTGGATGGAGAAAGATTGGCTATGGGCTTCATTTATGAGGCTATGGATCAAGCAAAGGAGCAAATAAGGGCAGCATACAAGGACAAAGCGGGTAAGTATGGGCCCATTTGGGCAATCATTGATCAGAGATGGAACAATCAACTCCATTGCCCTATACATGCAGCTGGGTATTTTCTGATCCCAAGGTATCATTATAAAGCTCAGGAAGAAAGAGCTTGACTGGGGAGGTTAGAGATGGATTGATTGATTGCATTGATCGCATGATCCCCACAGAGAGTGGCCAGTTGAAGATACACAATCAGATCACTGTGTTTAGCCAAGCCACAGGTACCTTTAGCAAGAACCTTGCAAGGATTGCAAGTGAATCAAATGAGCCAGGTAAACAAAGATTTTCAATTTTTAAATCCATATTTTATTATTTTGTATAATTGTTTATAATTTCAATTTCAAAGTTGGATATAAATTGTTGAGCTAACTGAAACTCATTTTTTGCAGCACATTGGTGGGAGGCATTTGGTAGCCATTGTCCTGAATTGCAGAGGTTTGCAATCCCCATTTTGAGTCAAACTTGCAATGCTTCTGGGTGTGAGCGCAATTAGTCTGTCTTTGAGAGGATTCACACAAAGAAGAGAAATCGTTTGGAGCAAAAACGGTTAAATGATCTAGTGTATGTCCAGTACAACCTTTGACTAAGACGCAACCAATTGTTGAACAAAAGACCTGATTCAGATCCCATTGTGTTGGAGGATATTGATCCAACTTCAGATTGGGTGGTGGAGACTTGTCCACCAGAGTTTGACTCTGATGAGGATATTGGTGTGGGGATGGACTTCGATACACAGGTAGAGGCTATGCTCAATACAGATCCACTAGTAGCAGACCCAGTACCAAGCCCTCTAGTTGCAGACGCAGGCACTTCCTCTAGTCAGCCACGGCGGAGGCGCATAACTCGTCTATCTTAGGGTGGTAGGGCTATAGTTCCAGTTGAGGATGTTGATTCAGAGGAGGAGCGAGCGGTTTCCCCCTCTGGTTCAGAGTTTGAGGAAGAGGACAATGGCTTGTTAGATGTCTAGCAGTAGTGATTATTCATGTTTTGTTGTGGAGGCCATTTAGAACCTCCTTGTTTATGTTTTTTGTTTTGATCTCTATATCATCATCATGTATTGGACAATGCACTGGGTGCAATTTTGATATAATGGATATATTCATGAGCCTACTTTGATCATATGTTGTCTTTTGTCTATATTGTAATGCTTTGTGTTTGGAAACATGAATAAAAATCTTTAAAATTATGTGTTTTTACAAAAAAAAAATATATATATATTTAATGTATTTTTTACAAAAACCGAGTTATTGAAACCGAATCGGGCAAGTCAATACCGAGTCGGAGTCGGAGTCGGAGCCAACCCTCGGCTGAATCGGAGCCCGATTCCGATTTTTAAAACTATGGACATAACGCATCAGCTGCCCACGAAATACATGGTTCATGCAGGACTGTAATGTGGCTGGTGTGTTGGTTAGCCCAAAGGGCATCACCAAAAACTCAAGGTCATAATGGCAGCGAAAAGTTGTCTTGGGGATATCCTGCTCACGCACCCTGATCTAATGATACCCTGAACGTAAATTTATCTTAAAGAAGTACTTGGATACTCTAAGCTCATTCATCAACTCATCAATCCGAGGAATGGGGTATCGGTTTTTCAAAGTCTTCTTATTGAGGGCCCAATAATCAATGCACATCCTCAATGTGCCATCTTTCTTCTTCACCAGGAAAACCGATGCAGCAAAAGGGCTAGAATTGGGCCTGATATGCCCCAATGCCAACAACTCCTGAATGGCCCACTCAATCTCATCCCAGTAGGCCTTGGGATGTCTGTAGGGGGTTGTAATGATCACCTGCACCCCTGGCTCTAGCTCAATGGTGTGCTCAAACCCTCTATCAGGTGGTCGTCCTGGTGGGATGTCTCCAAACATTGTTGGGTACCTGTCCAAGATAGCCTGAATATCTGTGTGAGGTGGCTTGAGTTGACCCCCAATCTCGAAAATCCTCAGCTCCAATGTTGAAAATTGACAGTTATGGGATGAATTTCCTTAAATGAAATTTCATTTCCGACCTTTCTAAAGTGACTTTCTAAAAATAGAAAGTCACGTCTATCTTTGCAACCATGACTTTCCAAAAATAGTAAATCACTTTCCATCAATTCGTAATCATATATATACGATAGAAAATCACTTAACTTGTCCTTAATCAATCTCAATTGTTTTATTTTTAACTTATCATCAATATTATTATTATTATTATTACTATTATCCTCTTTATGATATTATTATATTATTATTAAAAAGAAATTCAAGTCTCTCAATCATGTCATATGTAACTCCCCTCAATTAATGCATTTGTTACTCTCTCTCTCTCTTAATGGATTCATTCATCTTTCTCTTTAATGCTCTTACGCACCTCTTACACTCTCTTACACACTTTAATGCCTCATGATAAAAAGATTCCTCTTACACCTCTTTAATGCATAAGTTAAACTTCCCTCCTAAATGCATAAGTTACACTCCTCTCCTTTATGGCATAAGTTACACTCCTATTTTGGCATATGTAACTCCTCCTCAAGGCATAGGAGTTACTCCCTCATGAATTCGACCTCCTTGCTCTTCCTATATATTTGTGCCTCTCATCCTCACTTGACACACTTGTGCTTGTGAAAGGAGAATTTGAACTTGAGAAAGAGAGAGTTTGAGTCTAGAGGAAGATAGAGAGAGAGAGAGTCTTGAAGAGCAAGAGCAGATCTTGGACAGCCAAAGTGATTTAGTGTTTGCATCAACTACTGCTATCAGAGATCTTCAGATTTGGGTGAACTTCTTCATTCTCTCATTGTACTTTGTATTTCTGCTAAACAATTGATTTCTAATAGAAGAAGAATCTGGTTGGGTTTTCGCCTTATGGGTTTTGCCCTGGTCATTGACCTAACTTCTTTGTTTCTCATCTAGTTCTTGATTGTCTTCCATTGTGCATATGGTTTATATGATTTATGTTCTATCTACAATTACTTAACATATTTTGCAGCATAAAGAAGTTCTGGATTTAAGTGATTGTAACAACATAGAACATCAGAATTTCAACATCCAATGCCCACTCGAAGTCCCCATGTCTCAAATGGGCCTCCATTCGATGTGTCAAGGTTGTCTATGGCGTGTATGAGAGCATGCCCCCACAAGACAACCAGCTTCCCATCTAGCCCCACGACTCCATCTCCAGCTTTCTCCAAACAGTAGTCACGCACCCTAGAGAGTAGAGCCACTGGACGCCCATCACCACATTTGTGTCCAGTACATCCACCACGAAGAAATTATCTGTCACTAAATAGTTCCCCATGGTTACCGTCAAAGCGGGGACATATCAGGTACAATGCATGGTCTTATCCCCTGGCACAAGAACTAAAAACCCCTCAAACTCCTATGTAGTAATGCCCCTTCTCTGAACCATTAGCGCATCAATGAAGTTGTGGGTGGCCCCACTATCTACCAAAACTAAGAAACGATGCCCCTGCATTGTGCCTCGGATCCTTAGAGTCAAAAATTTGGGCACCCCACGCATTGAAGAAAGCACCCCCCAACTAGTGCAAAAGGTGCTCCCCCAGGTGGTGGTGGTGGAGGTGGTTCCCTTGCTGCATGTGTATCATGGGCACCCCCATCTACCACCAAATCCACATCATCCTCCTGGTCACTATCAAAGAAGACCTCGATGTAATGGGCCTTGCCAGTCGTGCATTGATGACCTGGTGCCTAAGGTTGCTGACAAGTGAAACATAGTTTCCTCTGTCTAAGGTCTCTCCTGGTCTCCTCATCCAACTATCCACGCCCCTGGTTAGCTCTCGGTGGTGGAGCCTTGGTGTCACAACCCCTAGCAGGGAAAGGAGCTCGTGGTGGGATCGACACCTTGGTCTTTGGGATTGCCTCCTACAAATCCCAAGTACAAGTCACGACCTCCAGCAGTGTGACTAGTTTGCGAGATCTCACCAACCCGCGTAAAGCCTTAAGCAACCCCTCAACGAAAGTGGAAACCCTCCTAGCCTCTGGAAAATCCAACACCATCACGGATACCCTCAAAAACTCTAATATATAATGCTCAGGGTTGTCGATCTGTTTGAGCTATGTGAGCTCTCTAAAGTGGGCCTCTGGGTCCTTCCAATCAAAACGCTTTATCACCCTTCGTGTGAAGTCCTCATAAGAAGTTACGTTTACATGCCCAAGCATAGCCAGTCCATGAAACCACCAGTCGTTGGCTTCACCCTCCAAGTGTAAAGTAGCCATCTTGATGGCCTCTACTTCCGTCATCCAACTAAGCTGGAAATATGTGTCCAATTTCTCCACCCAAGCCCTAGCAGTGCACATGGAAGATCCATCGAATGTGGGAAGGTACATCCTTCCAACAGTCTGTTGTAGCCCTGTGCTCTAGGTGCTGAAACCCCCTGTGCCCCTACCCTTCTCATTTTGCTTGAGCTGGCAGAAATCTTTGAAGGAAAGGGTAGCTCAAAAATCATCCCCCATGGACTACCACTCAAGGAAATAGTCTCCCATGGGCATCTCATCCTGCCTGCCCTGCTCACCAAGTGCGGAGGGAAAAAACGTGGGTAGAGTAGTGTTGGTCGGCCCACTGAAGGCTTGTGGGTGAGTTGTTGGTGAATGGTGGTCAAACTGGTGGGAAGCTCCTAAGGTTTCCCCAAATAGAAATTCTCGGTCCAAGCTCTTGTCTCAATTCTGCTGCGTGAGTTCATCCAACACCTCCTTCTGCCCTCTGGCAAAATCATTTAGGGCCTTTAAGAGGTTGTCAAATGCTACCTCCTCTTTACTCCTTCACTCCGCCATATTTACCTCCTCCACTGCCTGCTCTAATGCCTTCGTATCAGGGGTGATTTCCAACTCTCTTTCCCTACTTCGGTATCTCTGCCTTCGATAAGTCACGTTCTACTTGTCCTCCTAGGTCATGGAGATAACCCCCACGGCTGAGCCAAGATCAAAGCTCTGATACCATTGTAATATTCCTACTAAGGAAATACAGTGATAAACAAAGCGAAAATGTACATGCACACACAAAAATTCAGATACATAAGTGAACACCTAGAAAATCTCCAAAAACATCATCCAACTGAGCCATTTTATTATATGAAGTAGTAGTACAATGGGGTATGTTCGGAGTGCACATGGGCTTGCCAAAAAGGCAAGCTAGACAAACCCCAGGTAGAAAAATACAATGCCCGAATGCAGGAATGAACTGCTTCAGCTATCCTCTATGGTGCCCTGGAAAAATTGCTCTATCTGTTGGAAAGAACCTGCTAAATGACCCTCCTTCGGCGCTCAGAAAATTCCAGGAAATTAACCCCAAACTCCTCTCCAATAAGCCACCAAAATCCAAAAAGGATTTGGCCTACTTCCGACCCCCAAAATTGACCCCAATTTCAGCGTGCTCCTCAACTCGCTGGAAATTTCGGCCCACCTGGTAAAACACTACTCCAACCCTCCAAAATATTGCAAAATGCTAGCGGTCCACTCCTCCGAAAATATCCCCAAATCCCCAGCTCAAATCAGCCCCAAGTGATCACCTCCAGAGCTTCCACGTATGCCCAAAAACTCCTACGCAGGCCCACACAGTCACCCAAATGGTTACGCTCCTACAACAAAGCTCCTCCTGTATTTGGCTGATTTCTCTCCCAAAAATATCCATCATATGATGGTGTAAGGCTCCAATAGAAACCTTGACAATACTTCTACTTTATTAGGAATCTGGCTTCTGTGATCCATAAATTGTGTATAAGAATTTTCGGTGAAAATCACATGTAAGAAAATTTTGTCGACATGTTTCGAACCAGCTAGTGTGGTTCATCATCAGGGCGAGATGAGAAATCTGATCAAGAAACCTGTTTAAATAGATAGGGACAGCTCCAACTAGCCGTTGAAAAAAACGGCTAGTTTGACTGGAATGAGAAAATTGAATAAAACAAATTTTAATTTAAATTCTATTATATATACATATTTTTTTAATTTAATTATATTTGAATTTCAATTTGACTATATTTGAATAAAATCTAATATTAAAACTTTTTCAATAATTTAATATTAATACTATTTTAATATAATTTGATATTTTTATTATTTTAATTATATGTTATATAATTAAAATTCATTAATAGTTTAAATAAATAAATAATAATAATAATAAATATGTAAACAAATATAAATAAATAATAATAATGATAATTCATTAATTAATAAATTTAATATTACTAAATAGGTCATTTTCAAATTAAATCATAAGGATAATACTAATAATAAAAATCATACTAATAACAATTAAAATAATAAAACAAAATGAATAGACAGGGAGAGAGGAACCAGGAACGAGAGAAGAGGGAATGACCAAAGGGAGCAAAGGGGAAGGGGGAAAAAATAACTAAGAGTGAAGGGCAAGAATCCAACATCTGCTAACACTCCGCCCATCATCTCTGTTTAGGTTAACCGACCTCTTTTCGATTTCCAAGGCTTCTCTTAACTTTCGGTGGTGGAAATGGTCAATTCTCGCAATAACCTCAGTATCTTCAATACAAATGTGATGATTTGTTTTTTCAGCATGCTCTGCTAAAGCAGAGGACCAGGATCTACCATGTCTAAGGTCAGCGACATGTTCACGAATTCTTTGATTAATTGATCGACCTATTTCACATATGTAAGGTGTCCCACACGAACACGGAATCAAGTAAACCCCCATACCATCCTTCGGGCAGATCGGGTCCTTAACCGATCTAAGCGAACTACGAATGGTGCGAAGAGGCTTGAAAGTTGAAGACACATTATGTCTCTTCAAGATCCTAGTAATTTTATCAGTAGTACCTTCAATAAACGAAAGGTGAACTCCAGATAACCGATCACAAGGATCTGTCTTAACCCCAGGACCTTTTTCAGTTTTGAAAAGCTCTAAGACATTAAGCCTTGCTATAACTGTTCTTCCAGAAGGCATTAAAGAGATGTGATTTTTCACCTTCAAAGTGGTATACATCGGCAATTCTAAAGCCTCTGGTGACTAGGGTACTAAGAACCCCAAGCTTCTGAGATTAATATTAAAAATATTAAATTATATTAAAATAGTATTAATATTAAATTATTGAAAAAGTTTTAATCTTAGATTATATTCAAATATAGTCAAATAGAAATTAAAATATAATTAAACTAAAAATATATATATAATAGAATTTAAATTAAAAAAAAATTATTCAATTTTCTCATTCCAGTCAAACTAGCCGTTTTTTTCAACGGCTAGTTGCAGTTGTCCCTATCTATTTAAACAGGTTTCTTGATCAGATTTCTCATCTTGTCCTGATGATGAACCACACTGGCTAGTTCGAAATGCGTCGACAAAATTTTCTTACATGTGATTTTCACTGAAAATTCTTATACACAATACTTCTGCTCTTTGCTGGCCACTGTTGGAAATACTGAGAAGGGGGGTGAATCAGTATTTCTTTTCAATTGTTATTTTTACCAGTTAGATCACTTATATTTAGAACACAAAATGAACAATGATGGAATAAATGTTGGATTTTGTAGCATCGGAAAGTGTTCCAAGTCTCAAAATTTGTAAGGAGGCTTGGACATCAGTATTCCAAAGAACCCAGAAACCGTTTGTGGAAATTCCACACGGTTTATGTTTTATTAAAATAATTAATTAATTTAATGGAGACCCTAAGTCTAAACTTAGGGAAATTAAATAATTAATGGGTATTAATAAAACTGAGTGTGAATCTTCTAGAGAACAAAGATCAAGTCAAGTAATAATCTTGGCCATTGATTGGACTTCTAATCTGGGTCGTTGATTCGTCAATGAGAAGATTATAAAAGAAGACTCGAGGGTCATTTGGAAAGCAAGCCGGACATACACTCGGTAACCCGAAGAAAGTCGATTCTAAAGGAATAGAATTCGATTTCAGAGAGAGAGTTGCAAGGCAAACTTGAAGGGCAGAAGAAGCAGAGGGAGTCAACAGTGACAAAGGTCGAAGAGAGAAGGACGCAGAAGGCCAGAGAAGCCAGCGCAGAGAGCCCACACAGAGTGACGCAGTCTGACACAGGCACTGCGCAAAGAGACACGCAGAGGGAAGCTGTGGGTCTTCTGGTGTCGGAAATTCTCGACAGGGTTCGAGAGAATTTATCTCAGGGGTTTTCTAAAGAATTCTACGAGTCTTTTCCTTGTAAAGAATTTCATTACTGAAGAATAATATATAAACCCTCATTTGCTGCACTGGTTTTCCAACATTGGGTTTTTCCGGGGACAATTGTCCAAAAATAAGTGTGTATATGTGATTGATTCTTATGCTTGTATTTCTTATTGTTCCTTTCTCTGCATATACTTGAGTGAATGTTGTAGTAGTATTTATTTCGAAATTTACTGAAAGAATTATGTAAATAACTTATTGGAAATAAAAAGTAGGAGAAATAAATCTATCACTGCAGAAATATTTTCTGGATTGAAATTTTCACATGGTATCAGAGCAAAGATGAGTAACAGAAGCAGAAAACCGACGATGGAACGTAGATCATACGTTGTTGCAGTGGCAACTCGAAAGGGTTCACGCAGTTCTCCAGAGAAGAAGGAAAGAATAAAAGAACAGATGGATCACGACATTTCTAATCTGGCATCCAGATTGGAAGAAGAATTTGCTTGTGTGTCAAGCTCTGCTTCTCTTGAGATCTGGTATATTGACAGTGGGGCTTCTGCTCACATGACAGGAGTGCGAGAATGTTTCTCAAGCTACCAAGAAGAGAAGATGAACTTTAAAATCACCATGGGCAATAATGCGAAATGTACTCCTATTGGAAGAGGTACCATAATATTTCAAACAAAAGTTGGTAACAAGCTTTGGGCCACCAATGTGCTGCATGTGCCTGGTTTGGGGATGAACTTACTCTCTGTGTCACAGCTTCAAAACAAAGGCTATGACATTTACTTCATTGGCAATAGAGTATACGTCAAACACCTGAATTGGAAGAAGAAGGTACAAATCGGAGTCAGGAGCAATAAACTCTACAATTTACAGCTCGAATTCCCAATGGCACTGATAGGCAGCACTGATGAGAAGGATTTGAATGAGCTATGGCACAGGAGAATGGGGCACTTGCACCATGGGGCGTTAAGGATTCTCAAGAAGACTGTCACGAGAGTTCCAGATCTGAGCACCAAGCGAGACGATGTCTGCAGAGGGTGCATATTGGGAAAGCATGCCAAGGCAGCGTATCATAGAAGCAGCAATAGGGCTAAGAGGGCGTTGGGCTTAATACACTCAGACATCTGCGGACCAATGTCCACTAGAGCTCTTAGTGGTGTCGAATATTTCGTCACCTTTATTGATGACCATTCCAGAAAGACCTAAATCTACTTTCTGAAGACCAAAGATGAAGTCTTTGATCGATTCAAGAAGTTGAAAGCTCTAGTGGAGAATCTGACAGGAAAGTGGATCAAGACAGTGCGATCAGACAATGGTGGAGAATACATTGATAAAAACTTCACAGAATTCTGCGCAAGGGAAGGCATCAAAAGAGAGTGGACCGCTCTGTATAATCCGGAGCAGAATGGAATTGCAGAGAGTTAGAATAGAACTATTGTCGAGGCTGCAAGGGAAATGTTGTATGATCAAGACATGCCCAAATTTCTATGGGTTGAAGCTTGTAATATAGTTGTCTACGTACAGAACAGGATTTCTCATAACGCATTGGGTAAGATCACTCCAGAAAGTGTCTTCACTGGCAACAAGCCTGAAGTGAGCCACTTTAGGATCTTTGGCAGTGCGGCATATTGTCATGTGCCCGAAGAGAAGAGAAAGAAACTGGAGGCTGTAGAAAAGAGATATCTAGTGGGATATAGTGAGAATGCAAAGGCTTACCGTATTTAAATTCCTGAGAGCAGGAAGATTGTAGTACGGTGGGATGTGAAGTTCATGGAGGAAAGGGCCTTCAGAAAATCCTGGGAGAAGTCTTCTGCTACTCAGTTTGAGGAGGATCCATTGGTCCAACCACAACGACCTGTGGAGGGTAATACGAGTGCCTCAGGCATGGTGATGCAAGTTATACATCTCCCAAGGACTTACAGGAAGAAGAGCAGGTGGATCCACCCACTACCAGTGGTAGGACAAGCAGGGAATTACGACATGTAAAATTTCAATCCCCACTTCGATTATCAGTTTTCCCTTATCACTCCATGCATTTAATGTTAAATCCAAGCATGATAAAAACACTAAAATCCGGAAATGGAATTTGTTTCTGAAAATACAAATTTGGAGGTTTTATTACTGTTAGAAATACTGGAAATAAATGCACAGAAAATTATAACAGCCACACACAGAAAATAACACAGTGATTTTTGGTCAATGTGACCCTGGAAAAAACCCCTACAACTCTTGGAGAAAACCAGTTTGGGAGCTCTTCTTTATTTCTAAAAATATTTTACAAAGAAAATGAAATACACAGAAAAAAAATTCCAGCATTCACAAAATACAGACTTATCTCGATTTATGTGCATAAACTCCACCTCAAAAATCATGCCAACAGAAAACTGTTCAAACAGAAAAATTACAGCAATAAATGATGTACATCTTGCCTCGAGAAATGTGCACAAAACGATGCGTACGCCCTATACAGACCTGTATGGACTGTACAGAAAAGTACAGTAGTCCTCAAAAATCGTTCCCAGCTCAGCCTCAATTTTCGTGCCTTCATCTTACTTTCTTTTTCCCTCGAAATTTGTGTCATCCATCCTTGAAATGTGTGCCAAATAGCTATTGTACGATACTGTTGTCTTGGGATGTGTGCCAATACTCCTGTTGTACGGATTTGCTGTGCATGCCCTCCTTGGAATGCGTGCCAAATAATTGTTGCTCTCCTTCACCTCCTCCCTGCTCAGAAATTTCTCCTTGCTCTCTTTTGCTTTCTCTCAAATGCTCATGAAAGAATGGAATGATCTTTTCTTCTTCTTTTCTCCTTTTACCCTAACCTAAGTGACTTTGGAGTGATCCCTAAACCCAATGGCTGAGATAACTTTAGATCAAGGGTTGAAAATAAATGCACATTATTTTCACTTTTTCAATTTAATCACTCACCCACTTAAATAAAGACCCACTTAGCCTTTTATTTCCATAGTCACTTTTTCACTTTCTAATTCTTCATTGACTTTAATAAAGTCACTTTTAAATTAGAACGTAACTTTATCACTTTTAAAGTCACTTTAATATTAGACTGACTTTACCACTTATAAAGTCACTTTTGGGAGAAGAAGTACAATAGAGTGGACACTTTTCCTTAGGCAAAAGATCAAAGCCACAGGGAACCACTTGTCCTCTGGTACCCAAAATTTAACACTCCCTCTTACCGAGGAAAGTGTTCCTCACCACTCCCATCTTGTCTCTAAAGTAGACATGTTTGCCCCGTTGTAAGGCTTTGGTGAAGATGTCTGCTACTTGCTCATTTGTGGAGATGTACTCACGCTTGACTGCTCCCTTTTGGACATAGTCTCGAATGAAGTGATACTTGATCCCAATATGCTTTGACCTGTCATGAAAAACTGGATTCTCCGTGAGTTTTATGCAACTTTGATTATCACAGTAAATCACAAAAAGTCTCAATGCCTGACCAAATAGACCAAACAACATATTGCGAAGCCATATGGCCTCACAGCTAGCCAAACTAGCAGCCATATACTCTGCCTCAGCTGAGCTCAATGCAACTGACTGTTGTTTTCGGCTGAACCACGATACAATTGCCGAACCCAACCCAAAACAGCACCCTGAAGTACTCTTCCTGTCTGAAGCACATCCTGCCTAATCTGAATCTGTGTACCCTGCCAATCTCACTCCATCACCCTGTCTATAATCCAAACCATAATCCACAGTACCCTGCAAGTAACGAAGAATGTGTTTTGCAGCCACCCAGTGCACTCTCTTGGGCTCACACATGATCTGACTCATAGTGTTAACTGCAAAACATGTATCTGGTCGAGTGTTGACCAAATACATCAATGATCCAATCAGCTACCTGTATAGTGTAGGATCCACCCACTCGGAATCGGAAGCATGAAGCTTCTTCCAATTAGTGATCATAGATGTAAACATGGCTTTGCAGTCCTCCATGTGAAATCTGCTAAGAATATCCATTGTGTACTTCCCCTGTCCCAAGAAATATGCCCCTCGTCCTGCCACACCTCCAATCCCAAAAAATAATGCATCAAGCCGATATCTTTCATCTCAAACTCTGAAGCAAGATCTCTCTTGCAGCCCTCAATGAGTCTCTCTGCTCCAGTGATGACCAAGTCATCAACATACAACACCAAAATGAGAGGCTCCTCACCTACAACAATGAAGTATAGGTTCGGATCAGCCTCACTCTTAGTGAAACCCAACTACTGCAAGTATCAATCCTCAAATACCAAGCTCTCAGAGCTTGCTTTAGGCCATAGAGTGTCGTTTTCAATCTACATACACGGGTCTCCCTCCCATGCACCTCAAAGCCCTGCGGCTGCTCAATATAAACCTCCTCCTGAATGAAGCCATTACGAAAGGCGGTCTTCACATCCATCTGGTGGATCTTCCAATCCATCTTTGTTGCAATTGATATAATGGAGTGAAAAGATGTATACCGAGCTACGGGAGCGAAGGTCGCCTCATAGTCAACTCCCTCTACCTGTGAGAACCCTCTTGCCACAAACCAAGCCTTGAACTTCTCTATGCTGCCATCTGCATCATGTTTTATCTTGTAGAGCCATCTCTAAGTAACAACTTATTTACCTTCAGTCCTAGGCACTACCTCCCAAACATCATTCTTCATAATAGAAGAATACTCCTCCATCATGGCCTCTCTCCAGACCTGCTGGTTGGTTGCCTCCTCATAACTAGAAGGCTCAGTATCAACAATGCTTGCTACCAATGCCATGTAACTACAGAACCGCTCAGGGGGTCTACTCTCTCTAACCTGTCTCTTTGGACCAACAATTGATGTGGCCTCGCGCAAGGTGTCTTGAAGCCACTTGGGCTTCCTCTTCCCTGAAACTACTTCTTCCACTGGAGTGAAAGAATCCTCATCATCATCAAAAGGATGAACTCCTGAAGACCTGCCCACTGACCCCATACATGTACTTGTGCCTGTAGAACCTAATGTACCATGCGAGTTGTCCATCAGTGGACTATACTGTGAACTATTCTGCGGACTGCCCTATAAGCTACCCGAAGATCTACTCACCTGTCTCTGAGTGCCACTGCTAACTAATGGATCTGAAACTGTAATAGATGTATTTCTTGATCCCTGACCTCCTGCACCCTGTGCATTGGACCCCTATGACTGACTCAGCTGAGTGTTTGGTGACTCTATATAATGTAACTCACGTGACCTCCTGAAAGCTCTCTCCTCCTCGAACTTTACATCCCTCCTGAAAACCACTTTCCTCTTTGCAGGAATGTAAATCCAGTAAGCTTTCGAGGTCTCGCTATAACCCACAAAGATGCCCTTGTCTGCAGTAGGTTCTAGCTTGGTCCTGCTCTCTTTGGGGACATAAGAGTATGTAAGGCACCCAAAGATACGAAAGTGCCCAACATCAGGCTTCTTCCCTGTGAAAGCCTCCTCAGGAGTCACATTCCCCAAGGCACGATGTAGACTCTTGTTCTATAAGTAAACAGCAGTGTTGCAAGCCTCTGCCCACAAAAATAAAGGTAACCCTGATCATGAAGCATGGCTTTGGCAGCCCCTACAATGGATATGTTCTTCCTCTCTGACACCCCATTTTGCTAGGGGTTGTAAGGAACAGTGAACTCCCTCTTAATGCCTGCCTCGGCACAAAATTCCACAAACTCACCAAGAGTATACTCACCTCCATTGTCCGACCTAAGTACCTTGATCTTCCTGCCTATTTGGTTTTCCACAAGAGCTTTGAACTCTTGAAAGCACTTGAAGACCTCGCTCTTGGACTTCAAGAAATAGATCTAGGTCTTCCTGGAGTGGTCATCAATGAATAAGACATAATACTCAAAGCCACTCAAGGACACATGAGACATCCAACCACTCACATCGGAATGAATCAAGTCAAGGATCCCTGTCGTCCTGCTGTCACTATTGGGAAAAGGGGTTTTTGCAAACTTTCCCATAGCACATCCTTTGCATACATCAACGTGATCAAAACTGAAATCTGGCACACCAATGGTGATCTCCCACAATGTCCTCAAGGCCCCATGATACATGTGATCCATCTTGCGATGCCAAATCTCACACAACTCTGAATTGGTAGATCTATTGTCGATCATGTCCCTTGGTATTGCTACTCAATGCCATCAAGGGCTGGAATGAGAACTTGCACACCTTAGCATGGCGCACTCCAATCACTCTAGCTAAAGCAGCTGGAGTTCCCTTAGGATATATGAGCACTTGTCCACTCACGAACAACACCTCATACCCTCTGTCCTCAAGTGTTGAAACGGATATCAAGTTCTTCTTCATTCCAGGCACATATAGAACATCTAACACTTTCAAGGGAGGTTTGGGTTCCCTATCAAATGTTAATGTTCCAACACTGACTGCTCTAACAATGTTGTCATCACCAAGTACTACCTCCATATCAGTATCTCTCTGATAGCTCTGAGAAGTACTCCTTGACTCTTGTCATATGGCGAGAAGCGCCATTGTCAATGCTCTGATAGTAGAGGCGAGTGCACACTCCCTCTGAACCTGTATGGTAGGTGATACTACACTAGAGGACTCACAAGCTATGAATCCAAACTCTCGATCAAAGCTCCCTGAGAAGCCCTCTATCTCTGCAAAAGCTGCCATGGTTTTCTCCTTCCCTTTCTTATTTTTCTTCTCTGGACACACAACAGCATAGTGTCCCATCTTTTGACAATTCCAACATTTGACTTTGGAATAGTCCTTTTCTTTGCTCTGCTGCTTGCCTTTACCTTTTCCTTTGCCTCCAGTGGTGGAAGCTCCCTTCTTTGATTTGCCTTTCTTGCCTCTTGCCAACAATGCCACATTGTCATCCTCCTCCCGCTGTTTGGCTGCCCCTAGATGATTCTTCCTAATCTCATTCTGAACGCAATCATCCCACAACCTTTCCCATTTGGTAAGGTTCTCCCATGCGACAATACCATCTACAAAGCTCTCCCAAGTCTTGGGAAGACCATGCAAGGCTATCCTCACCAACTCAATGGGTGCAATGGTCTCTCCTACGGCTGCCAACTCATCTCTCACTAAAGTGATTTTGGTGAGGTATGTTTAGCACTGTCAGTCTTAGCCATTCTTATGGCCTTCAGTTTTTCCTTTAGGACCATCTTATGGTTCTCATTTGAGCTCTGGTAAAGCCTAGTCAAGGCAGTCCACATTTCATGTGCATAAGTCCTTCCTCTCACATGAGGAATGACGTGATCTTTGACTCCATCCGAAATCAGTCTTTTGGCCTTAGCATTCTTTTTAGTGAACTCTGCTAACTATGTTGGATCAACAAGAACTGCTACTGGGTGCTGGGTGGTATGCACCATAATGCCCCAGACCTCTACTTCCTCAAAGATACTTTACATTCCTTCCCTCCATGCACTATAGTTACTCTGTCCATCGAACCTGTCTTCAAACCTCAATCCCAAAGACATGATTCACTGTCCTATAAAACTGAAGTTTCAAATCTGGGTGAAAGTTTTATGTTTTCTGTGTAAAAATCAGACTGTTGTAATTTACACATTGTGGTCCCAAATAAAAATTTCTAGCCAACTTTCCTCTGATACCATGTAAAATTTTAGTCCCCACTTCGATTATCAGTTTTCCCTTATCACTCCATGCATTTAATGTTAAATCCAAGCATGATAAAAAAACTAAAATCTGGAAATGAAATTTGTTTCTAAAAATACAAATTTGGAGATTTTACTATTGTTGGAAATACTGGAAATAAATGCACAAAAAATTATAACAGCCACAAAAAGAAAATAACACTGATTTTTGGTCAATGTGACCCTGGAAAAACCCCCTACAACTCTTGGGAAAAACTAGTTTGAGAGCTCTTCTTTATTTCTGAAAATCTTTTACAGAGAAAATGAAATACATAGAAAAAAATTCCAGCATTCACAAAATACAGACTTATCTCGATTTCTGTGCATAAACTCCACCTCAAAAATCATGCCAACAGAAAACTATTCAAACAGAAAAATTATAGCAATAAATGTTGTACGGCATGCCTCGAGAAATGTGCCCAAAATGCTACATACGCCCTGTACGGAAAGTAAACAGTTCTCCTCGAAAATCATGCCCATCTCTGCCTTGATTTTTGTGCCTTCAGCCTGCTGTCTTTTTCCATCGAAATCTGTGTCGTCCCTCGGAATGTGTGCTAAATAGCTGATGTTCAGTATTGTTGTCTTGGGATGCATGCCAATACTCCTGTTGTACGGATTTGGTGTGAATGCCCTCCTTGGAATGCGTGTGTTACATAGCATTTTGTCACCATCCCTGCAATCTCTCATCCTATACATTGGAGGACTATTCCTGTGACCTGTGAACAGTAAAATGTCCTGGAAACACCTTGATGGCATCCTTCTGCATAAGGGCAAGAATTCTCCTGAAGAACATTTCCTCTGAAAAACACTAAAACATATGTTTGGGCATTGGCGCGAGCAACCAATTCATCACTCGCGCCAGTCAGGGAAATTTACACTAAGCCCGTGCCACCTGGCACTCTGTCCCTGTGTATTGCCCGCGCCAAGCCTATTTGGGAATTTTTTTAAAAATAAAAGGCAGAAGTTTGATTCTAACAACTTCAGAATGAATCATCAAAAAGAGGTTGGGTTGTTTGGCTCCGGATCTCCCTAATTAGAAAGTGGTTTTCCACCTCTCATGGAACCTTCCTAAGAGATAGGACTCTCTCCCATGATTATAGGGATCTTAACCTCTCCTTCTC
The DNA here is from genome assembly GCA_034641835.2 of Pinus albicaulis. Lineage (NCBI taxonomy): Eukaryota > Viridiplantae > Streptophyta > Pinopsida > Pinales > Pinaceae > Pinus > Pinus albicaulis. The sequence goes on from CM076570.1 coordinate 806,743,480, forward strand.
CTTCTATAAAAGCTTGCCCTCTCCATTTGCAACCTAGCTGAACATTTGGGAAGGAAACTATAGCTGAGCGACTATTGAGAGCAGAGCCAAGGAGAACCCCGGCAGCTCACAAAATGCAAGAAGACCAAACTAAAACAGTTTGGATATGGGTCGACTCTGGTGTCGTTCTTCCTGGAACGATTACCTATTTTTCAGCGCCAAGAGGCCATAGTCCCGGATCCACCACTGAGAAAGCCACGGATGGCTCGATGGGCGGCACTGATGCCCAGGGCAGGGGGCAGCCAGCAGATGTCCTGGAGGCCAAAGTTCTTTGACTGGCTCCAACGACAGTTGATCGTCATGGAGGATTGGCCTTACGCCGGCACTGATTTTACCGGAGACCCAGACCTCATTATTGGTGGTTTCTCTCGCGTCTATTAACAACTTTCATCATTGGTTGGTAATCAGACGATGTTCTTGCATGTTCGACTTCAGCTCACATATTCGCATGCTTGAACTTGTACTATGTTCGGGTCGAGATGGGGTGCAAGACCCTAGGTTTTGTCTGATGAAATCCAAGTTGCGGATTCCTTGTGGATTACTATGACTTATTACATGACTCTTTTGATTGGATGGCTGCGACTATGCCTGAGTCTACTCGTTGATCCCTACTGCTGGATGGCTGCATCCATACCTTGGATCTCATTATTCCTGTACTCTTTTATGGATGGCTGCGCCCATACCACATATCATGCATCAGAGATATCAGTTGTATTTGTACTCGCAGGTCTTCCGACGATAGTGTTTTCAGTTGAACGCGTTCTCATAAAGCATTTCACCCCTCCCTCTCTCTCGAACCTCATGCTTTAGGGGGCATCTGTTACACAGCATTTTGTCACCGTCCCTGCAATCCCTCATCCCGTACATTGGAGGACTATTCCCGTGACCTGTGAACAATAAAATGTCCTGAAAAAACCTTGATGGCATCCTTCTGCATAAGGGCAAGAATTCTCCTGAAGAACATTTCCTCAAAAAAACACTAAAACATATGCTTGGGCATTGGCGCAAGCAGCCAGTTCATCACTCGCGCCAGTCAGGGAAATTTACACTAAGCCCGCACCACCTAGCGCTCTGTCCCTGTGTATTGCCCGCGCCAAGCCTATTTGGGAATGTTTTTTTAAAAATAAAAGGCGAAAGTTTGATTCTAACAACTTCAGAATGAATCATCAAAAAGAGGTTGGGTTGTTTGGCTCTGGATCTCCCTCATTAGGAAGTGGTTTTCCACCTCTCATGGAACCTTCCTAAGGGATAGGACTCTCCCCCATGATTATAGAGATCCTAACCTCTCCTTCTCCTTCTATAAAAGCCTGCCCTCTCCATTTGCAACCTAGTTGAACATTTGGGAAGGAAACTATAGCTGAGCAACTATTGAGAGCAGAGCCAAGGAGAACCCCGTAAGAGAGAGAGCCTTGTTTAAATCCCCGACAAAGCTTTGTGAGACACGCTCCGCTGGAAGCCCTGCCGAAGGAAGAGCGCGACGTCGGAACTCGGTTGTAATCTTTCTTTCGTATTTTAATATATGCTCGACTATGTTATTGGTTTCATCGTTGTATTGCTTATTTGTGTAGTGCAACTTGATTCAATCTTTTCCGACTGATTGATAGTTACATGTTTGAATTACTATGTTGTATGCCGTCGCTTTTCTCTGCATGTGTACAGGTGTCCGGACGTGGTGAGCGAAAGGATTGTGATCTGTCAAGCTAGGAACGGGAAGCAACACTTCTCCGTCGACAGCAGTGTAGGACTTGAGGTAGGCTATCTATCGTAGCTTTGTCTTTTGTAACTAGAAATCGATATCGTAGCGTGTTTTGTTTGTTGCTAGACCCACTCTAGGGCTAGTGGGATCGCCTCTGTCTGCAGAGGGGATTTACCTCGTCAACAGCGTGCCAAAGATTTGCTGCTCTCCTTCACCTCCTCCTTGCTCAGAAATTTCTCTTTGCTCTCTCTTTCTTTCTCTCAAATGCTCATGAAAGAGTGGAATGATCTTTTCTTCTTCTTTTCCCCTTTTACCCTAACCTAAGTGACTTTGGAGTGATCCATAAAACCAATGGCTGAGATAGCTTTAGATCAAGGGCTGAAAATAAATGCACATTATTTTCACTTTTTCTATTTAATCACTCACCCACTTAAATAAAGACCCACTAAGCCTTTTATTTCCATAGTCACTTTTTCACTTTCTATTTCTTCATTGACTTTAATAAAGTCACTTTTAAATTAGAACGTAACTTTATCACTTATAAAGTCACTTTAATATTAGACTGACTTTACCACTTATAAAGTCACTTTTAGGAGAAGAAGTACAATAGAGTGGACACTTTTCCCTAGGCAAAAGATCAAAGCCATGGGGAACCACTTGTCCTCTGGTACCCAAAATTTAACACGACAAATTCTTAGGGACGCAGAAGAGTTTGTCGGAGCCCCCAGAAATGAGAACAGGCAGCACAGGCAACCTGAAAGGTACCAAGCTTTGGTAGCATAGGTTGGGGAACCCTCTAGTTTTCGGGAGGCAACTCAGCACCAGGTATGGGTCGATGCGATGGTGGAGGAATATAGCTCCATCATGACGAATGATGTCTGGGAAGTGGTTCCCAAGCCTCAAGACGGATCAGTTGTAGGTTCGAGATGGATCTACAGGATCAAATATGCTGCAGATGGCAACATCGAGAAATTTAAAGCCAAGTTTGTGGCTAAGTGGTACACTCAGAAGGAAGGGATAGATTATGAAGAGACCTTCGCCCCAGTAGCCCGACATACTTCTATTAGATCCGTGATATCCCTTGTTGCGGAGATGGGATGTGAGATTCACCAGATGGACGTTAAGACTGCATTCCTGAATGGGGTGATAGAATATGAAGTATATATTGAACAACTAGAGGGCTTTGAGACGCATGAGCAGAAAACTCATGTGTCCAGGCTCAAGAGGGCCTTGTATGGACTGAAGCAACTCCCTAGAGCTTGGTATGGTCGAATTGACAGCTACTTGCAGAAAATGGGATTTGTCAAGACTCAAGAGTGACACAGATCCCAATCTCTACTATCTGAGAGTAGGGGATGAGCCTCTGATACTAGTGTTGTATGTAGATGATCTATTTCTAACATGATCATCTAGGCTCATCAAGGACTGAAAGGAGAATTTAGCTGCAGAATTTGACATGAAGGATCTAGAGCTGATGCATTATTCTCTGGGGTTGGAAGTTTGGCAGCAGAAGGGTAAGATCTTCCTTGGTCAAGGAAGATATACTACAGAAGTTCTGAAAAGATTTCAGATGGAGGACTGTAGACCCATGGCTACTCCAATGATTACCAACTAGAAGAAAATTGACGTGTCCAAAGATGATGAGGCTGATCCTACTTTATATAGGCAGCTCATAGGTTCTTTGATGTATCTGGTAAACACGAGACTAGACATCTGTTATGTTGTGAATACTCACTCAATTCATGGTGGAACCAAGGAGGGCTCATTGGGCAGCAGCCAAACATGTTCTCAAATATCTGCAAGGAATAGTCGACCTTGGACTCAAATACACCTAAGGCAATGACATCAGGTTGAGTGGGTTCACTGACACAGATTGGGCTCGAAGCCCAGTAGATCGGAAAAGTACCAGTGGGTTTTGTTTCAGTGTTGGATCAGGAATGACTTCCTGGTGCAACAGAAAACAGAAATCCGTGGCTCTGAGCTCCGCAGAAGCTGAATATATGGCAGCAAGCAAGGCTTCGTGTGAGGCCATATGGCTTCGGAAATTGCTTGTGAACTTACTCAAGGAAAAGATGGAGGCGACAAGCATTCTATGTGATAATCAGAGTTGCATCAAGCTCTCTGAGAAGCCTGTGTTTCATGATTGGTCGAAGCACATTGACATCATATGTCATTTCATCAGAGATTGTGTCCAAAGGGGAGCTATACAATTGGATTACATAGCTACAGGAGAAAAAGTGGCAGATATCCTCACGAAAGCTCTGGGGAAGACTAAGTTTGTCTATTTCAGATAAAAGATGCAGATGATCGAGAATCCATTTCAATAGCAGGAATGGATAGGGCTCAGGATTCAAAGGGAGTTGTAGTACAGATGAGGCAGTGACAGTGACAGTGTCATGGGCAGCAGTTCAGAAGGCAGCAGCGTAGCATCAGCAGTTCAGAGGATGCTTCAAGACAAAGCAGCATGCAGTAGGCATTTTGCTAGAACACTTTCCTTGTTAAGAGGGAGTGTTGAATTTTGTAGAATTGAAAAGTGTTCCAAGTCTCAAAATTTGTAAGGAGGCTTGGACATCAGTATTCCAAAGAACCCAGAAACCGTTTGTGGAAATTCCACTCGGTTTATGTTTTATTAAAATAATTGATTATTTTAATGGAAACCCTAAGTCTAATCTTAGGGAAATTAAATAATTAATGGGTATTAATAAAACAGAGGGTGAATCTTCTAGAGGACGAAGATCAAGTCAAGTTTTAATCTTGGCCATTGATTGGACTTCTAATATGGGTTGTTGATTCGTCAATGAGAAGATTATAAAAGAAGGCTTGAGGGTCATTTGGAAAGCAAGTCGGGCATACACTCAATAACCCGAAGGAAGTCGATTGTGAAGGAATAGAATTCGATTTTAGAGGGAGATTGCACGATAGAGTTGTAGGGCAGAAGAAGCAGAGGGCGTCAGCAGTGACAAAGGTTGAGGAGAGAAGGACGCAGAAGGCCAGAGAAGCTAGCGCAGAGAGCCCACACAAAGTGATGCACTCTGAAGCAGGCACTGCACAGAGAGACACGCAAAGGGACGCAGAGGGAAGTTGTGGGTCTTCTGAGTGTCAAAAATTCTCCAGAGGGTTCAGGAGAATTTATCTCAGGTTTTTTCTAAATAAGTCTGTCAGTCTTTTCCTTGTAAAGAATTTCATTGCTGAAGACTAATATATAAACCCTCATCTGTTGCACCAGTTTTCCCGCATTGGGTTTTTCCGGGGACTATTGTCCAAAAATAAGTGTGTATATGTGATTAATTCTTATGCTTGTATTTCTTACTGTTCCTCTCTGCATATACTTGAGTGAATGTTGCAGTAGTATTTATTTTAAAATTTACTAGAAGAATTCTGTAAATAACTTATTGGAAATAATAAGTAGGAGAAATAAATCTATCATTGCAGAAATACTTTTATTAATTTCTTCTTTATAATAAATCAAGTACAATAATAGTATAGGGCTGCAACCCTAGATGAAGACTCCAATCTTCCAAGCTCCAACCTATATTGTGCTAAGCACCGACTTGGACTTTCTAAGGCTCCAACCCTATCTCTGGTACAAGCTCCGGCCTAGTTTCTTGAGGACTCCAATCCTCTAGGTCTTCAAGCCTATCTTCCAAGGCGCCGACCTTGTCTCTATGAGGCTCCAACCTCTTGGGCTCCAACCCTCAGCTTCACTTCATCAAAATATGTTTGGTTATTCTTCATAGCTCCCAATATCTTCTTCAATGAGCCCTGTCAATCTTCAGCAATGTCTTCACTTGGTCTCAATGTCACATCATCAATGACAACCTTTACTTCTTAAAAGGTGTCACCACTACTCTTCATTGTACCCAAACAATTTCTCCAAGTCACCTTGTGATGTCATCAACGATGCATCATGATAACAATATCTCCAAGTTCAGTTTCAAAGTGTATTCACAAGATGCTCCAAGATGTCGTGAAAGTGCTCCAAACATATTTCAAAACAACGTTCCTTCAAGAGTACTTCAAACCCAAAGCCCAATCAAGAAATGCACAATGTATTTTATTGATCCAAGTATAATCTTCAAGTCTTCAATCTGTTGTCCCAAGAATTCTTCAAGGGTGTCTTCAATAACCCTTGCCCAAGTAAGATATCTCTCCAAAATTCTTTCAAGGAATGGTCTTGAATGTTTCCAAAGTATCTCCACAGTCACTGGACTACCACAGGTCAATAAACTTAGACCCAAGATTCAATCTACCCATGAGAAATGATAATTCACACAAGTCTAAGTCACTGCACCTTCACACAATGTGAAATCACCACAGGTAACTGTCTGAGCTTTTATGCCATCACAGGTTTGAGGCACTGTCCACAAAACTGAGCAGATCTGAGCCTAAACTAGGCCTCCTCCACAGCAATGTTCACTGGTCTGAGTTGGTATATAAATCTGAAATCCTATTACATTATCACACTCAAATGACAGTCCATTGTTGACCCTTCAATTCTGAGTTCCGTGGAAAGTTCTATCACTATTCCGAGCTCCAAATTTGTGCTTCCAAGAGACTTTAAACAGTGATCCAACCTGTCCACAGTCTAGGTCTCCAAGTTGTTGAAAGGATATAAGCTGCTATACTTTGCAATGATCACTTTACAATCCTCCACTAGACTTTGCAAAGTCTGAGGTCTGTAACACTTGATCCCTGGTTCGAGACTGCAAGAAGGAGGTCTGAATTATGGTTTCTGCGTTCAACTGATCAAGCTACAGAAAATACCAGTGTTGTAGCTTGGTCTGCAATCCGAAATTTTGTCTTCCAGCACACTTCTTATCACAAGTCTAAAGGAATAGTTAACCATCACAAATTTTTTACCCAAACAAATTCTATTCCTCGGCCTCCAAGACACTCCTGCGGTTATACTCTGAATTTTTTCACCGAATTTGATTGTTAAAACTGAGGAGCGGAAGTTTATATTTATGGTAGTTTACCATGTTTGAAAGGACACGTCCTTCTAAGAGGGGAGGCCGACATGTGTAACTGAGCATAGGTTGGCTAGGGAGAAAACTATATTTTTCTATCTTAAAAATTCATATCTCACAAACTATTTGGAGTTTGGCGGAAAATAAGGGCTCATTAGAAAGACGAAAAAATCCTCTTTAAGATGGTCTAGGATTCATTTTGAAAGGATGCCTCCAAGGTGTCCAAATTTATTTTTCTTTGTGATTGCTCCTAAAATCTTTAGTGCAGAAGATGATTAGGACAGCAAGTGGTCATTAGGGCTTGATGATTAGAACAACAAGAGGTTCTTAGTGTGTATCCAAATTCTTCATCATAGTGTCATAATGTAAAGTATCCATGTCATCATGACATCATGTAATAGTGCAGTAATATGTAAACCATAGTGCAACATTTATTAATTTGTTATCAAGAGAGCTTCAAGGTAGTCTTCCAACCACCATCCATATCATTAAATGAAATCTTCCAACAATGTAATCATATGCCATCAAGTGATCTCCAAGTCCTTCATGTCATGTCTCCAAACATTGTCCATGTCATCAAATGGTCATCCATGTCATTATGTAGTCTCCAACCATGTGATCAAGACCTTCAAGTGCCATCACGTATGACATCATCAAGTGTGGCCATTCATGTATAGTCCTTGAATAGTGCAGTATCCATCAAGGGTAAGGACATTATCTGGGTTCTAGGCTTCTTCATCAAGAGCAAGGATACATGAGGTTATGACATCACAAGAATATTTGTCATCCCCATAATGCTATATTCACATCAATGACAACTTTGATTAACAACCAGTCCAAGCAAATTGTACTTTTGTCGTACGCCGAGGAAACTACAAGCAAACTCCCAAGAATTTCCTGAAGACGATGTTGAATAAGCTCACAAGGAAATCGCCCTCCCTCCTTGGGTTGGCACTCGAAGTCCACCGAAGCAAGGGTTGAGAAATGCGCTTGAGATTCTCGGGTAAAGACTCGACTAAGCAGCTCAAGTGTACTAAGTGCAAGTAATTGTCAAAGTATCAAAAGCCCCTATAACTGCCACCCTCCTTCTATTTATAATTTTCTCCTTGCCCCCTCACGTGAGTTGCTCCATCTAGCATTTTGACCTCCTCCTCTTAGCAATTTGAATTCCTCGCCAAGGGGTTGCGTATTTCATGAGGGGTGCCCCCCACATTCCACTAGCCAAATGATTTTGACCTCCCCTTCTCCTAAGTATTATTTCCAAAAACACCTAGGTCCCCCATAATAGCAAAAAATGCAAAATTGTGAATCTTCCTTTAGCAAAAATTATTTTAGGAAGGAACATTACAAATGACTTCTTCATGGTTCCAGCTTCACAAGTGTCTTTCAACATAGTCTCCTTCTCTTCCCCTCCAAGCATCATCCTGTCAGGTGACGATATAGTACCTGCAAGTGAAATCCACTCATGACAAGACGACATCAGGTCGAAAATCTCCTAGTTTAGCTTGTTTCATGAAAATGATTGATTGACCTAGAACTGGGTACTAGAATGGGAGGAAAGCTCAGGGATTGCGCAATGTAAAGTTCCAGAGGCCAGGAGTGAGGGACTGAGGCTTCAGATTGCGCAATGCCCAGTTCTGGAAGCCTAGGCAGGAAGACTGCACAATTTGGGAGCTCAGTGAGACAAGCTTGAGCCTTGAGACTGTGCAATGTGCAGTTCAAGAGAGAGATGCCTAGGGATTGCACAATTGTGTAGCTCTTGGAGGCACGAAGACAGCTTGAGGTTTTCCTCTGCGCAATTCGCAAAAGAAGACTGACTGAAAGGGTAAACTGCGCAGTTGTGGAGGTCAAGAGGGCAACGTTGAGCACTAAGACTGTGCAATGTCCTTGGAGGAAGGAACTTTGCATTGTGCATTTCCAGGAAGCAAGGGGGAAGCTTGAGCCTTGCTACTACGCAATGCGCAGTTCAAGCAGGCTGAGTTGGGTCAAGTTGGTTGGGCAAACAGCTTTTTAGGATTTGGGCAAGTGTGGGATAGTGAGGTAGAAGTGACACCAAGATTGAACTTATGAATGATCACACACATTGAGAACAACTGACGACACAACGTTGAACACTCAGTACACAAGAACAGCATGATCCCCTCAATGCGACGACAACATAACAACCTCCTCCAAGTGCAACACTTAGGGTACACTTTGTGACAACGATGACGACACTTGTACGATAATGCTCAAGACTTGGGGAATTAATATAATGTATTTCCTTATGATGAATAGGACACAGTAGTGAGGAGAATACATCAAAACTACCTTTTAAGAATGTACAATTGACTCCCTTCGACTATGTGTGACACTTAAGATACAATTTGCGACGATAATGACAACACTAGTACAACAATGCATAAAACTTTGGGAATGGATCTAGTACATGTCTACATGGTAAATGGGACCCATTGGTACCAAAGTTGCCTCTCACAATGAACCATGACTCTGCTTTTACAATGTGCGACACTTCCCATGCCAAAAGACAACACTTGTGACAATAAGAGAAAAGTGCAAACAACACTTGCAAATGTGAATGACATTGAAAGCGACACTTATTAAAGTGAAAACAAGCAAAAGCGATAGTCGTAAACATGAAAGCGAGACTTGCAAAAGCGACAGTTGGAAAAACTAACCGAAATATAAGTACAATCGCAACCAAAAGTGAGAGATTGTTAATTAAAAGTGCGCATTGACTGTCGACATAGGTTGAACATTGCACGAGCTCATCCAAGCTTATGTAAAGGAAAGCGCTCATGAACTCATTACAAACTGAGCATGTGTGAGCAAGTGACTTTGACACTTGGAAACTGAGAAGAAGACTTAAACACTTAGCGTAACATTAATCAATCATGAAGCGACTATGGAACAACAAATCGTTAGATCCTCAGTAGGCTCCAAAATTGACTTGTAGGCAAAATTTTGGAAGGTGTTGATCGCAGTGTCAACAGAATTTTGCTTATCTTATTATGTTTGTTTGTTAGATCTTTTCAACAAACAATTATTAAGAGCAAAAACAGTAACGACAATGGACACAAGTATTAGGCTCCAAGCTAGGGCAAAACCCCTCCAAGGGGAAAACTCGGAAAGAGCCTCTTCTCTTCTTATAGAATTTGCTTCAAATGAGAAAACCAAGACCCAAACCTCAAGAGCATGACCTCCTCCAAGCACTAAGTCAACCCTTCAAGATAACCTTCTTCAAGCGAGTCAAAGATTGACCAAGTCAACAAAGGTCAACCTCCTAATCTGCTATACTTCATAACTTTAGCCTTCTACTGCAAATCTGCAACTTTAGCCTTTAGAATAGCAGCAACACTAGCCTTTAATCACATGTCAATCTTCCAAAAGATGCTTCTTTGAGTGAATCAAGGTTTTCCAAGTCACTTGAAGTCAAACCCTCTTCAAACTAGCTTTGATCACAGATTTCGGCCCTCACTTGGTTATGCAACTTCAACCTGCAATATTCGGCTTCCTGCAGTAGAACAAAAACGCTAGTCTTTGCATGTGTGAGCAAAAGTCAAGTTTTTGGTCTCTTTCCTTCGCTAGGGATATTTTCATTTCTTTCTTCCTTCCTCACTCTTCTTGTCTTGCCTCTTCTTGCTTGAATGTGAATTGCAGAAGTGTGTGACAAAGGAGTTTGAGTTCTTATATATAGCCTTCTTATGAGGTCGAATTAGCCCTCTCTAAGCCAACTTGTCCTTGGCTAGGGCCGACTTATGCTTGAAGGTATATTTGTCTTTCTAAACTCAAAATAAATTCTTTTACATGATACGTCTTGCCCAGATGGGTCTTATATTCATGACATTGACTCTCTTGACAATAAATCTTATGACAGGAAAAACCCTAGAACCATGAAGAACATGCTTTACCTAGAATACCAATCAAATGAAACCCATGGTTGAAAATAATAATTTTCCTTTCTTCTTTTGCTTGATACATAAGATATACATGTCGTATTGGTAAGCCATCTTTAAGCATCAACATCATGACCAACATTGTGAACATAGTAAGGACTTAACTTGACAAGCTCTTTCTTATACAGGAGCATAATGTTGGGAGGCTTTATGTGAGATACCACACTACCTCTACAAGGTACATACCCCATCTGGATGTTCACTAGGTATGTCCTTATAGGACTATTCTTATCTTGGATTCCCAATCCTCTTTGACCACTCTTGCCAAGCATACATGTCCAATCCTCAAAGAAAATCGGTCCACTTCCTATCTTGGATTTTCTATCCTCTAGAAAATCACAAATGCTTATCCAATCCTCTATCCACCATTCTTTCTTCATGGCCTTCACTTAGACGTACGTTTGTTAGTCCTGGCCTAGTGCATGACACATGAAGAAGAGAATACAAATTATCTTGGATTTTCTATCCTCAAGGAAATCACAGATGCTTATCCAATCCTCCATCCACCATTCTTTCTTCATGGCCTTCACTTAGACATACGTTTGTTAGTCCTAGCCTAGTGCATGACACATGAAGAAGAGAATACAAATGTGATGTTTATCATCACTCCCTCTCAACTAGAGAGAAGATCCCTATTCCCACTTGATTTATGGAATAGATCTTTGCTCCTTCACAAATATTAAGGAGACTCAATACTCCCTCTAAAGTATAGAGGAGATTCTCTCACTTCCTTTAAATTGGGAAGTCATAATCACAAGCTCCTTGGCTTGTTTCCATAAGTGTATCAACTACTAGTTCTTCATGGAGATAGTTGCATGGCTCCTTCTTTCCTTTGTGTCTCATCATATTTAGCTTTCTTTCTTCCTGGATGTTGTAGAGTCGTCTTCTCGCTTTAATCTTGTGATAGAATTCAGGCCATCAATCTTGCATATCACTTTCCTCTAGTCATCATCAAGTGGTCTTTGTTGATGAACATCAAGTTATCTTCTTACACCACTACCTTCCAATCCCAAGATAATGATATAAACATCTTGAGTTCACAATCCTTTAAGGATTACCAAAAACAGTCACTCAATCCATATGTTCTTTGAATCGAGTTTTAACACCAACAGTTGGACATGCCTCAATTGTCATTATGAATTTTTGCAACATCCTTCCAGGTAGCAAAACAATATGTCAATCAAATAACCAAAATATTAAATATCATGATGGCCCCTTCATCACAGTATTTGCTTATTTGTACCCTTTGAGATCAACATCCTTTCATATGATCTACCTCCACATTGTACAGGAATCCTTCTCCATGCATCCATTTTAAATCAAGGTGTTATGGATCAAATTCATTTGTAAGCTACAAAATCTTCCTTGGAATTGTTATTGTTAACTCTCTTTCTTTCTTCCAAAGACTATAATTGATGTTGATCAACATTGTTATATTTATGCCACGCAATCTTGTGATAGAGCCTTGATCTCCATCCATTCCAAAGCATGTCAAATTTCTTCTTTCGAGCACGATGCAGCCATATGGAGGACTTACCGAGCACACTTTTATATCCAACTCTTTCTACAAGATTCTTGTATATATGAACCTTACCCTAGAGAAGAGTTACTTAAATATGCATACCTTTGCTTCCATACAATCATCTATCCATCCCAGGAGTAAAAAAACTTTCATTATGCCCTTCCATTGCAACTTGACCATTTGCATTCCTTCATCCTTAGGAAGTATTGTTTCCATACTAGATGGAATATATACTAGTCATGTCATAATGCTCTTTCCAAGAACCTTCCAAAATGATGGTTCTTATAGGATCTTGATGGTACCTTTTTGCAAAATGACTACCTCTAACATGATATTAGAAAATGCTTGGATGAACAATAATATGCAATATGGTTCAAATATTCTCCTTATTTTTAAACTAGATGATCTTTCCCAAAGCAATTAATCAAGTAGATTTTGATTTCTCTACTATCACATGCTTCTATCTATGATGCCATGCTTTTACAAAAATCAAGACTTCTTCTAGAGAATGAAACAATGCATGCTACTTTACTTTCTACTTAATAAAAGAAAGACAAATTTCATAAAGAACCTGACGTAGATGGAGCTTCCTTCAATAGTAAAGATCCTTGGGATCTTCTCCTTTCGACTTCTTCTCAAGTTGTCTGTTTTCTGCAACTATAAGGGCTTCACTTCTTTCCTTTCGTTTGTTATCTTTCTTGTTTGGAAATTCCCTCTTAAATTGTCCATGGTAATTGCATCCAAAGCATTGAATCTTAGACATGTCTGTCTTTCTTTTGGACTTTCCAAACTTCCCTTTCTTCAACTTCTTGGACCTTGCAATAAAGGCTTGAGACTTTTCATTTGATTCAGTATCATCCTTTGCCTTGATCCTGGATTCTTCCAAGATACATTGAGCCCATAACTCATCAAACAGTGTAGTATCCTTTGTTGCTTTATGGTAGCATTGGATGTGCTCTAGCCTTGTAACTTTGTATATAGGCTAAGACACATGTATTCCATAATACCCATAAATGGTTTTGGAAAATTCCACTTAGAGATGGTTTAATTAAATTAATTAATCATTTTTTAATGTTTTCCTAAGTCTAAACTTAGGGAAACTGATTAATTAAAGGGTATTAATTAAACTAAGTGTGAATCTTCTAGATGAAGTCATGGATCACCTCCAAGTTAATCTTAGCCCTTGATTATGTTTTAATCTTGGCCGTTAAAGTGTCAACAGAAGAATATAAGAAGGAGAGTGAGGGGCTTATGGAAATCACATTACACATAGAAAGAATCAAGATCGATTTCTTCAGAGGAAGGAAGAGTCATAATGATTCTTGATTGCAGAGAGGGGAAGTGAAATCTCCAGGAGGGAGAATTTCTGAAGGAAAAAGAGTGCAGGAAGAAAAGAGAGAAGGGTGCCATAGAAGCAGCGCAGAGATAGCCAAGAAGCAGTTACGCTGGGCCAGCGCAGAGCAGTAGAGGGAGTTCGATTTCAGTTGGAGAGACAGCAGAGGGTTTGTCCAGCATCCGGAGGGTATATATAGAGGAGGAGAAAACTTGAGTCTCATACAGCAGTAAGCACATAAGGCAATAGTAGCAGTGACGCAGTGACAGCATGAGTGACGCAGTCACTGCGCAGAAATCATGCAGAGCCACTCAGTGTCAATGCAGGTCAGTGCCGGAATTCCGTGGCAAGGTGAAAAGTGCCTCACTAAGCCTATTCTCATCAGATTTCTTCAAGTGATTGATTGAAGATTACAATCACACATTTGTACTCAGAATTTCTGCATAATAAAGGAACCCTCAGATCTGTTGCACCAGTTTTCCCGCATTGGGTTTTTCCGGGGACAATTGTCCAAAAATAATTGTGTCTATGTGAGAATACTTGTGCTATTTCCTTTATGTTGTTTATTGAAAGTGAAGACTAAAGCATATTTTATTTTTCTATTTAACACTATGAAATGTTAAATAATTGTATTTGAGAATGCAATAGAAGAAATATAATAAGTAGCTGCAGTAGGATTCTACATTACAGAATTTTCACATGGTATCAAAGCTGTCAAATCCAAAGGAAGCAGGGTCAGGGAAAGGACTGCGCAAACTAGAAGCTTCAAAGGGGACGCAGCACAGAGAAAAGGAAGCACAGATAAGTATGGCAGATTTAGATGTTTTTTCCTCTAGGTTAAAAGAGGATTGTGCATGTTTGTCAAGTTCAACATCTACAGGAAACTGGTATATTGATAGCAGGGCTTCAGCTCATATGACTGGAGTACGAGAATATTTCTCAAGCTATAGGGAGGAGTAGATGAACTTGCAAATCACTATGGGAAATAGCACGAAATGCACTACAGTTGGGAGAGGAGCCGTAGTGTTTCAGACAGAAGCCGAAACCAGTGTCAAAGTCATAGATGTACTACATGTGCCAGGACTTGGGATGAATCTAATTTCAATATCCCAGTTGCAGGACAAAGGGTATGACATACACTTTATCGGGAAGAACGTATATGTCAAGCATCCCAGTTGGAAGCACACACGGTAGATCGAGGTTAGAAGCAACAGACTATACAGGTTGCAGCTTAAAACTCTGATGGCACTAATCGATAGTAATATTGAAGACAAGAAAGGGTTGAATGAACTTTGGCATAGAAGAATGGGGCACTTGCACCATGGGGCATTGAAGATGCTTAGAGAAACAGTTGACGGGGCACCTGTTCTCAGCACGGAGAATGATGATGTATGCCGAGGATGTGTACTTGGGAAGTACGCTAAAGCAGCCTTTCCCAGAAGTGAAAACAGGGCAACAAGCATATTAGGATTGATATACTCAGATATTTGTGGACCAATGTCCACTAATGCTCTCAAGGGTGGCAAGTATTTTGTCACATTCATTGATAATCACTCCAGGAAAACCTGGATCTACTTCCTGAAAACAAAAGATGAAGTCTTTGTAAAGTTCAAAGAATTCAAGGCTCTTGTTGAAAATATGATGGGGAAGAAGATCAAGACATTGCAGTCAGATAATGGTGGAGAATACATAGATGGAGACTTCACAGATTTCTATGCAAAGAAGGGCATCAGGAGAGAGTGGACTGCGCCATACAATCCATAACAGAATGGTGTGACAGAACGGAAAAACAAGACAATAGTAGGCGCAGCCAAGGCCATTTTGTTTGACCTTGATTTGCCCAGATATTTATGGGCTGAAGCCTGCAATACGACAGTGTAGAGCCTTGGGGAAGAAGACTCTTGAAGAGGTTTTCACAGGGAAGAAACCGGAGGTAGGACACCTTCGGATATTTGGTAGCATGGCATATTGTCATGTACAAGGCGAGAAGAGAAGCAAGCTTGATCAAACGGCAGAAAGGGGATTTCTTGTAGGATACAGTGAAGTCTCC
The DNA here is from genome assembly GCA_034641835.2 of Pinus albicaulis. Taxonomy (NCBI): domain Eukaryota; kingdom Viridiplantae; phylum Streptophyta; class Pinopsida; order Pinales; family Pinaceae; genus Pinus; species Pinus albicaulis. The sequence continues at coordinate 806,759,043 of CM076570.1, forward strand.
AAGGCATATATGATCTATATTCCTAACAGCAGGAAAGTTGTGATAAGACATGATGTTAAGTGCATGGAGGATAGAGCTTTCCAGAAATCACGTGATATGTCGGTAGAGGATCATACTGCAGAAGTTCCCTTGGTCCAATAACAGCAGGGGCACCAAGAAGAACAGACAAAAACAAAGACTTTAGTACCTAGTACAGGTACTAACATTTTCTTAGAAGGAGACAATGAGGATTAGGAGGATACTCAGTCTGAGGAACAGCCAAATCAGGAGGAAGGGTTAAGAGAGCAACCTTCCACTAGTGGTCGGATAAGCATGGAAGCTCAGCAGGTACTGAGGGACGCATAAAATTTTATTGGGACTCCCAGGAATGGGAAGAGACAGTGTAGACCCCCTGAGAGGTACCAAGCTTTGGTTGCTCAAGTAGAAGAACCCTCCATCTTTCAAGAAGTTGTTCAGTACCAGGTATGGATTGATGCCATGATAGAGGAGTATGCTTCTTTCATGACAAATGATGTCTAGGAAGTTGTGCCCAGACCTCAGAGCAGATTAGTTGTTGGATCTCGATGGATCTACAAGATCAAATACGTTGCAGATGGTAGCGTAGAGAAATAGAAGGCTAGGTTCATGGCAAAAGGATATGCTCAGAAGGAAGGCATTGACTATGAAGAGACCTTCGCACCAGTTGCCAGATATACCTCCATCCGGACTGTCGTGTCCTTAGCAGCGCAGATGGGATGGGAGATTCATCAGATGGATGTCAAGACAGTGTTCTTGAATGGAGAGATTGAGGAAGAGGTATATATCGAACAGCCAAAAGGTTTTGAGACTCATGAAAGGAAGTCTCATGTATGTCGATTGAAGAAGGCCCTGTACAGGCTCAAGCAGGCTCCAAGAGCTTGGTATGGTCGAATAGATAGCTATTTGCAGAAAATGGGGTTCATCAAGAGTGACGCAAATCCCAATCTCTACTATTTATTGGTAGAGGATGAGCCATTAGTATTGGTATTGTATGTAGATGATATGTTTCTCATTGGATCATCTAGGCTCATCAAAGATTGCAAACGGAATCTAGAAGTTGAATTCGACATGAAGGATTTGGGGTTGATGCATTACTTCCTAGGATTGGTAGTCTGTCAGAAAAATGGACACATCTTCATGGGATAGGAAAGGTATGCCTTGGAGATTCTGAAGAGGTTGAGAATGCGGGAGTGCAAACCCATGGCCACACCTATGATCACAAATTGGATAAAGATAGATGCATCATAAGACACAGAAGTAGACCCCACCTTATACAGACAGCTCATTGGATCATTGATGTATCTAGTTAACACCAGACCAGACATTTGCTTTGCTGTCAACACTCTTAGTCAGTTCATGGTGGAACCCAAAAGAGTACACTGGGCAGCAGCAAGACACGTTCTGAGGTATATACGAGGAACAGTCAGATATGGTATAAGGTATGGTAGAGGAGAGGATGTCAAACTCGGTGGATTCACAGATGCAGATTGGGCAGGAAGCTCAGTAGACAGAAAAAGTACCTCTGGGTATTGTTTCAGCGTTGGATCAGGGATGGTGTCCTGGTGCAGCAAGAAATAGAAGCAAAGAAGCAAACATCGCGATTTTATCGCGATTTTTTGAAAAAATCGCGATTTTTTCAGCTCAACGATTTTATCGACGATTTTTCCCGTGTTTTTGAAAAAATCGCCGATCGCCAAAAAATCGCCCCATCAAACAACAACCCTATAAGTTCAAAAATCGATTTTTTTTTGTCATTTTTGCAGCCCTCTCATTTTCCTGACACACCCTGTTGGCAGTTAATGGTAATGTTAAATTCTTAAAGTAGAAGTGATATTTCCTTTATTTTTCATTTTCATCCTTTTACTTAAATTTTTAACATTACCATGAAATGACTCGGGATGTTTAAGAGTGGTTTCAACCTCATTGGATTTCATATGGAGAAACTAGAATTTTAGATTTCACTCAAAATTCAGCGGACTTAATGGTTTTCAGGGTTTCATGGTTTGGGGATTTGCATTGTTTCCATTTGATTCTATTATGTGTAAGGGTATGAGATTGGCATTTGATCAAGAGTATGAAGTCCTTTAAGAACCTTGATGTTGGTGGCATTGATTGTTGAAATTTGTTGATGTTGGTGGTATTGATTGTTGAACTCCCCTACCGTGGCCTTAACAAGAATGTACCCTTCACTCAAAGGAAAACAATTGGTTAGGCATGTTAATCTTTTTCTACCGCATTTTAAGGTTGAGGAGATGAACCCTTCACTCAAACCAAAATCATTGGTTAGGCATGTTAAACTTTTTCAATTTCTATCATGTTATAAGGTTGAGCAATCCAAGTGTGAAGACTTTGAGCTAGATGATGTTTATGTATCTCTTGTTGATGATCCCATTTCTAGTAGCGATGAATCAATGATGAGTTTCATGAGGAGGAGGAGGAGGAGCAACAATAGGAGGAGGAGGTGACACCACCTACCCTTGCTACTGGTAGAGGACGTGGTCTACCTCCTTTAGCTCCTAGTGCTTCAGGATCTGGAGCACAACAGAGTCCATTGCCAGCCCCGCCAACTTCTTCGTCTAGAGGGAAAGCTATTACATTTTCTCGCAAGAGGGGCAGAGGAAATCAGTAGTATAGGTTATTTGGTGCATTCCTTTGTATATAACATTATGACTCATGATATGAGATACATTATTATATTTTTTGTTGATATTTTGAGGTTGAGTTGAGACTCAGGACTTAGTATTCAGGACATGATTCACTATTATGTGTGATGTAGCACTAGACATGATATTACCAATGTTCCACCGAGTTTCCGAGACGGGGAAACGCGGGAGCGGGGATACGCACAAGGGGGACGTATATAAGCAACCCCAAAATTTGGGGAAATTTCGGGGAAACGGGGGGACGTCAGAGCCATAAAAATTATAAAATTATTAAAATTTTAATATATAAAAAAAATCCCAACAATATGTTAATAACTAAATTAGTAGATAGTAAATCTTATTAATTATGAAATGCACATCTAAATATGATCATCATTTCGTATTAGACTATTGTGAAGTAAAATTATCATTTGACATTTCTGCAACCATTAATGTAAATCTAAAAATAAATTACTAAATTGAATCTATCATTTGACATTATGCAATGTTCCATCTAAATTCATCATTTGGCAATAGGCATTAATATTATGCAAGGTACATCTAAATTAAATTCATCATTTGACAATTGAAACTATGCAATGCACATCAAAAATTAAATTCATCATATGACAATGACATTTTAAGTCTAAAACAGCCATAGAAAACTGAGCTAAAAATAAACATATAAAGCAGTGAAATACAAATTTTTATTTATTTATTTTTTCGTAATTGTTATTAGCGAAAAAATTTGGGGGACGCGTCCCTCTTGCATCCCCCCTGCATCCCCTCGTCCCCCCCACAAGAGAGACGCATTTCATCTCCAGAAAAATGACCCCCTAGAGTTTCCCCAAGTTTTCCAAAAAAGGGGACGTGGGAAAAGTTTCCCCAGGAGTTTCCCCCTCGGGGGAGCGTGGGGGAGCGGGGAAGCGCGTCCCCCACCCTGGGGGACGCGTCCCCGTGGAACACTGGATATTACACGTCTTATATATTAGTTTTTTTTTCATATTTATGTGTCAATGCATTTATTTTATGTTGTGGGTGCTTTAGATATTAAAAAAATTGAAAAAAAATGAATATTTTTGTATGTGCCGATTTTTTCCCGATTTTTACCGATTTTTTCCCGATTTTTACGATTTTTTCCGATTTTTTCCCCTCGCCGATTTAATCCCGATCGCGATGTTTGCTTCTTTGGTATACACACATAAACACCGTTATTTTTGGACAACTGTCCCCGGAAAAACCCAATGTGGGAAAACCAGTGCAGCGGCTGAGGGTTTTGATATTATGCAGTAATTTTTCTGAGTACAAATGTATGATTGTCGATCCTGACAAATCATATAGAGAAATCTGATAAATAAAGTCTTGTGAGACAAATCTCACTCTTCCACGAGATTCTGGCACTGACCTGCACCTGACTCAAGCTGCTCTGCACAGTGACTGCGTCACCCACGCAGTCTCTGCATCACAATTGTGGTTGCTCTCTATCTCTGCACTGGTACTCGCTGCTAGCTAGAAACTGGAATCTTCTGCCCTCCGAAAATGTCCTCCAGGAACTAGCACTGACCCTCTATTGTCTCCTCCACAGAAAACGAAACTCCCTCTGCAGCTCTGTGCAATCCCAGCATAATCTCTACGTCACTAGCTCTGCGCAGCTGTCTGTGTCTCCTGATGTCTTCTCCCTGTGCACTCTTCAGATCTGGAATTATTCCTTCTGAAAATTATCTCTGCCCCTCTTTGTGAGAATCCTCTCAATCGATCTTCTCCCTGAGCACTGCTCACTAAAGAATTTCAATCTTTAGATTCTTACTCTGTCTCAATGTGTTTTCCAAATGACCCTTCAAGCCTTTCTTATAGTCTTCTCTTTGAGACTTCAACGACGCAAACGAGATCTCTAATCAATGGCTAAGATTAAATTTTGACTTGATCCCGCCTTTTCTAGAACATTCACACCCATATTCTATTAATTCCCTTTAATTATTTTATTTTCCGAAGTTTAGACTTAGGGTCCCATTAAAAATAATTAATTATTTTAATAGAATACAATCCGGGTGGAATTTCACTAAACGATTTCTGGGTTATCTGGAATACATGCGTTTAAGCCTCTCCACAAAATTTGAGACTTAGAGCACATCCGATGCTACCCCAAATCAACAATATCTTGTTAAATTAAGTGAATCCATATTGATGATATTCATATGCTCATAAACATTTGTACTTGCTAAATTAATCTCTAATTTCATTTCAAGTTATATTGAATGGTGAATGCCTTACTAACCATCTCCTAGAACTTGTTATCTCTAACAAGTTATCCTTTAGAATATTCCTTAGGGATCACCCCCCTTGACTTAGCCAGGAGAGAGTCCACAAGAGAGAGTTGGGATCAGGTGGCAGCCCCTGCCACAAAGCACACACTTTGTGGGGTTGGGGTTTTTCCCACATTTTTGGGTGTGCAATTTCGTGGACAACATGCAGCTTAAGCAGACAGGGAGCCCAAACAATTTTAGTTCAGAATTTCAGAGGTTAGCCATGATGGTTACAAATCTATCCCAAGAACGGTTAGTGATGTTGTTCACGGAGGGGTTAGTTGAACTATTGCGTGGTTGGGTCAAGGATTTTAAGCCTAGCACACTACAGGAAGCCATTTTCAAGATGAGGGCTATGGAGGAAACGGTCCTAAAAGTAAAGCACCTTCCAAAACCCCACCTCTTCAGTAGGCTAAAGATAAGATACCTCCCCGAGAGGAGATCGGAAGAAGCAAGTTGGATCTAGGATCTCGAGATGAGTTACGACGAAACGATCTCTGTTATAGCTACAAGGAGCCTTGTGAGTCAGGGCACAGATGCAAGGGAAAGGGCAAAGGGAACTACATTGAAGTGCAATCTGAAAATGAGGGAGAAGAAACAACACTAGTGCAGAATGACAGACATTACAGTTTAGAAGAGGAGCAGCCACAGGCAAAAGCAAAATGCAGTACCATAGCCACACTTTCAGGAGTTCCTAGTGACAACTCTTTCAAAGTCAAAGTTACCATACAAAGGCATCGGGTCACTGTCTTAAACGATGACAGGTCAACCCACAATTTTATTGACTCCGCATTAATAGCTAGAAGAGGTGTCCCAACAAGGGACTTTGGAGGATTTAAAGTGGAAACGCTCGATGATTTCATCATGGCATGCAATCAGAAAGTCCCAAAAGCATAATTGAAGATGGGAAACTACACTATGTTTGATGATTTCTACGTGATAAAGTTGTCAAATTTCAATGTAGTATTGGGTGTCCAATGGCTTATCACTACAGGGAAGCGTTGGAAAAACTATCAAACCATGGAGATGAGTTTCAATATGAAAGGAGGTCGAAGGGTAGTCTTGAGAGGCATGACTCATGATCCCCCAAATATTGCTACACTCAAACAAATGGCGGGTTGAACCAACCAAGAGCATATGGTGTCATCACAAGATACTTAGCATATTAGCCCCCATTCCAACACAGATGAAGGGGGAAATTCGTTGCCAAGTTCATGTGTGATGACTCAAACAAAGCTTAACCATGTTGAGAGATCAGTAGCAGTAAATCAAGAGTGCTCAAGAAGGTGGTGTGAGACCAAACGCGAAGGGCATCCACAACTAAGAGGAGTAAACAATAGAGACAAACAGCAGCAGTGGGATAAGGAGGATTAGATGATAAGGAATGAACCAGTGGAGTAAGGGTATTGGGAGACGAATAGATCAACAAACCACCGTGATCTCTGCAATACACTCATTCATCTCCTTAAGGGCAGTTGGTTTCCCAAGACAATAGAGTCACTCTTTATAAAACAACAGTAGCAAATCCACAAAAAATATAGCAAAATAGTGAAGCAGATGGGCCATCAAGAAGAGTTATGCTCTTCAACCTCGCCAGGAGTTTTTATGGGAACATGGTTATAGGGGTTGCTTCATGGCATGATGATAGGTAGTAGCACTATTGAATTGGGCAATCTTGATATGACACAACAAATTGTTGCCAAAGCTTTCATTTAGCTTGTTTGGTATCCTAGTATTGGATGAAATTTGCTTGAGGACAAGCAAATTTTGGGAAGGGAGGATTGTACTGTCCTCTTTTGACCATTAGAAGCCAAAGGAGGTTGAGTCATAGCCAATCTAGATCTCATAGGCTATTGGCAAGGAAAATAAAGGGGTCACCATAATAAGATAAATAATAATTAAATAAAAGGGGTAAAAAGTCACTTTCGAGAAATTAGGTAACCCATGGTTTTCAAGGGAGGTTCGAAAAAGGAAATGATTATTAAAAGGGTGAAGGAGAATGAGGGAGGACATAAGAAGAAATTATCGAGGACAATTGACAAGGAGCTCCAGGAGCAACCAAGTAAAGGGGAAACCAAAATAATTTCCAATTTTGGTGTTGAAATGCACACCCTAACTGAAGATTGTCGGTTTCGGTGTTGAAAGACACACCCTAGCCAATATCACATTTGCCAGAGCTAAATCATTGATTTGTAGGTTGAAGATTGATTCAAGAGGCCAAGTTTCTTATTATGTTGAGCTTCTCAGATGGTTGAACTTACAAGTAAAAGATCACTAAATTTGTTGAGATCAAGGTTGTAGAACCACAACGGCCGAGTTTGCCGATTTTCAGTATATCAACTTAGGTCGAGCGGCCATTTCAATAGCAGATTGGGCCCAAAATTGTCATATTGTTTGGATCGTAATTGGTTGACATAACAGAGGATCGAGCAAAGTTATCTTCCTAGGACAAGATCGTTGAGTCTAATGGGTCGAATTGGGCCAACACAGTTTTCCGAGACCAAATTCCTTACATGCAAGGGCCAAACCCAATTTGGTGCAACGGTCGATTAAAGAGGAAAATTTGAATCAAAGGGGCCATTTTATATAGCAAGGGTTGAATCGCTTAATTTGTCAAAGTCGGATTAGTTGTGCATGAGTGGTGGTTGAATTCATTACGATTGGAGGTCGAATCGTTTTCCAATTGTGTTGTTGGTCAAGTCAAGTGTCTCTTTGGGTCGAATTCAGTACGTTGGCAAAGGGTCGAATGCGAGTCACCTGTTGACGGGAGAGTCAGATCAACTAGCAACTGAATTTGTGAGTCACTTGTTGACGAGAGAGTCAGCTTAGCTAGCTGCTAAATTCATTATGATTGGCAAGGGGCCAAAGACATTAAATTATAGGAGGTCAAGTCGCATGTTGACAGGAATCGATTGTGTTGTTGGGCCAAACCAAGCGGTTTGTTTGGACCTAATTGTATGAACAAAGTAGGCCAAAGTTATTAGCATAAAGTTGAGATTCCTGTAGGAGGTTGAATCCCCAATCCTTGTGTCCAGTTTGTTGACCAAGGGTCAAATTACTCAAGGCTACTATGCTCTCCGAAAAAGAGTCAAGCTGCATTCAAGGCAAACATATTGCCAAGTTCCGTCTAAGTTGTTTATGTAAAAATTCCTCCAAGAATACCAATTAATAAATTAAGTGCTTGGGTTGTTGTAATTCCCATTCCTGGGTTTATATTTGAATTTGATTACTGGTGAATTTCATTACGTAAATTTTGAGCAAATTTTTTGGTGATTCTTAAGTAACAATTAATGCCCTAACTTATGAGTCAAAACCATAAATTCTTAGCAATTAATGATAAGGGATATTACAAATTCACATATGGAATGTTTCCAAATTTGATTATCAAGTATATGTCTAAATTTCCTCCCTTTATATCTCATTGGGCTAATGTGATTAAAGCTCTTCACAAGTGCATTTCTCTTCAATATGTCAAAATGATAATTTTCAAAGTTTTGGCATAAATACACTCATTAGTATTACAAGGATTTCATGATTCCCATATTGAACATTATTCTTGATAAAAAAAAATTATCTACTCCCTCACTCCTACATCCCCCCAGGATCATGTAGGTAGACTCCTTGTTGGATCTAGACAACTCTGATAACAAGCCAATACCACTGTCGCCCCTTCACCGTCGGCTATCAGACTTGGGCATTCTTGACATCATCAACCTCCAGCCCTAGACATATTCACTTAGCTAATCAATGAATGAATTGATTTATAATGAGCAATGAAGCTCAATAAATAATACAACTGTAGAAACAGCAACAACAAGTTTCTACTAAGAAAGTAGAAACAACAAGTTTCTACTAAGAATATAGAAATAGCAAGTTTCTAACAAGAAACTGCTAATTACAATCATAGATGAGCAGTAAACTCTAAAATAGCATTATTCTAATACCCTCCCTTAATGCTCAATCTATTTACAACACTGATAGACCCTCTGAATTTTACAAACTTATCAGGACCAAGAGGCTTAGTGAAGATGTCTGCTAGTTGCTCCTTTGTGGGAACATATAGTAACTGAATGGATCCGTCTTCAACAAGCTGGCGAATGTAGTGACAATGAATTTCCACATGCTTTGTTCGTTCATGGAAGACTGGATTCTTGGCGAGTTTGAGCACTCCCTGATTATCACAGAACAAGGGAGAAGGACCTGCCTGGGAAACATGCATATCCGCAAGCATACGTTGAAGCCAAACTGCCTCGCAAGATGCCTTAACTGCTCCCCGATATTCTGCTTCTGTCGAGGAGAGAGCCACTGCCTCCTGCTTCTTACTAGCCCATGTGATAGCGTCGGATCCCAGACTAAACACATACCCAGCTGTAGATTTACAGTGATCAACCGAACCAGCCCAGTCTGAATCTGTGTAACCACTGAGTGTAGGATCTGAACTCAGAGTGTATAGAAGTCCATAATCAAGGGTTCCTCTTACATAACGCAGCAAACGCTTTGCTACTATCCAATGATCAGCTTTAGGAGCTAACATGAAGCGTGAAATGTAGCTCACTGCAAAACTGATATCAGGTCGAGTGGCAGTAAGGTAGATGACGCTGCCCACTAACTACCTGAATAAAGTTTCATCCACAAGTGGTGAGGATGACTAAGCTGAAAGTTTGAGCCCTGGTTCCATAGGAGTCGTGGTAGGTTTGCAATCCTGCATTCTGAACCTTTCCACAAGATTTCTGGCATACTTGGACTGAGAGAGAAAGATGTTGTTCTCAGTGCGCCAGACTTCCACCCCTAAACGGTAATGAAGAAGCCCCAAATCTGTCATATCAAAAGTGCTGCACAAATCCTGTTTGATCCCATGGATCAAATGTGCTGAACTGCCAGTAATAATAAGATCATCCACATAGACAACCACAAACAGAATATCATCACCAGTATGTTTGATATACAGGTTTGCATCAGATGGACTCCGTTGAAAACCATGATCCATTAGGTACTTATCAATTTTCATGTACCAAGCCCGAGGGGCTTGTTTCAAACCATAGAGTGCTTTTACTAATCTACAAACTTTCTGTGATTGATTGGCAACCTTGAATCCTGGAGGCTGCGTCATGTAGACATCTTCCTGTAAGTCACCATTCAGAAAAGCACTCTTTACATCCATCTGATGGACTGTCCAATTGAACTGAGCTGCTAAGGCAAGGACAAGCCATATGGTACTCATCTTCGCTGTAGGAGCAAAGGTCTCCTCATAGTCTATGCCTTCTTTCTGTGAGAATCCTCAAGCAACAAGACGAGCCTTATACTTGTCGAGGGTTCCATCAGCTTTGTATTTCACTTTATACACCCATTTGCAGCTAATGGGTGTTTTCCCTGCAGGAAGATCAGAAAGGGTCCAAGTGTGATTCTTCTGAAGACTCTGGAATTCAGCCTCCATAGCCTATTCCCACTCAGGTATGCCCTTAGCCTCTGAATAGGTTTGAGGCTCAAAAACACTGTGTATGTTAGCCATAAGAGCAAAATTTACTGTAGGTTGTTGTTTGCTCTTATTTCTGGAAGTTCTACCTTCAAGGAGTTCATTATCCCGAAGATCACCAATAGTTTTAGCCCACCATTTAGGTTGGAGAGTAGAAGAACCAATATCTGGAGGAGGTGGAGGAGGCTCAAGAACAATAGGAGCAACAAGAGGAGGATTATTTTCCGGAGGAAGCTCAGGTAGTGCATCATCAAAGACTGATGCTGCATCATCCCTCCCATCAGGTGGACCTAACGGAAGAAAAACACTGTGAGGCTGATCCTCAGAACACTGCTCAGAAGGAAGGGATTGAAAGAACCCTCTGTCTTCATCAAATACCACGTCCCGACTGAAGATAAGACGATCAGTGTCTATATCTATCAGCCTATAGGCCATGTGGTGATCACTATACCCTGTCATCATGAGTTTTTGGCTTTTGGAATCCAACTTAGAACGCTTAGCACCGGGAATCCAAACATATGCAACTGAGCCAAAAACTTTGAGATGGTTGATCTTAGGCTTTCGACCAGACCAAACCTCTTTTGGAGTCTTCCCTTTAACAGCCTGAGTAGGTGATCGATTAAGAAGATAGACTACAGTAAACACTGCTTCCACCCAAAATTTGTTCAGAACACTCCTATGTTGTAACATAGAACGAGCCATTTCAACAACCGTACGGTTGCGACGTTCTACAACACTGTTCTGCTAAGGAGTGTAGGGTGTGGTTAATTGGAGTTTGATGCCATGGGTATCACAGAAGTTGGAGAAAGCAGAAGAACAAAATTCCCCCCCATTATTTGTCCTAAGAGTTATGATATTACAGCCAGACTCTTTTTCAACTAAGGACTTAAACTTCTGAAAGATACTAAATACATCAGATTTATGTTTTAGAAAGTACACCCACATTTTTCTACTGAAATCATCTACAATGAGCAAAAAATATTTGCAACCCGTGACTGAAGATGTATTCATAGGACCACAAATATCAACATGAATTAACTGGAGTACCTTAGATGCGCGCCAAGATTCTCCATCCATGAATGAAGACCGATGTTGCTTGCCAACTCGACAGGCATCGCACACTCCCAAATGCTATGTCTGAATATCAGGTAACCCTGACAGAAGTCCCTCCCGAGATAGCTGAGAGAGATACTGAATGTTTAAATGCCCATATCTCTGATGCAATAGAGTGTTGATGGGAGAAACACGAGTTGCTATAGCCACTTCTGGGGAATCACCAGTGTCAAGAAGCCTATATAGACCATGATCCTCTAGGCCAACAGCAACCGTAAGCCGAGTGTCCCTGTCAATAATGGAGCACTTGTGCGCACTGAACACCACATCGAGCTGAGGAGAGTTTCTCATAATCTAACTGACAGACAGCAGATTAATTTCCATACTAGGAACATAGTACACATTCAGGAAGATGAGTGTGTGCCCACTAGACTGGATCTGAACTGTACCTCTGCCAACCACTGTGTACTCCTCACCTCCGCCGAAGACCACGGAATCACTAAAAGATGAGAAGTCAATAAACCAGTCACGCCTGTGAGAGAAATGATGTGATGCACCAGAGTCAATGTACCAGGCAGATGACGGGGCGTGATCTGAGTACCTTTTAGCCATAAAGGCATAAAAGGCAAATTCCTTCTACTCGGAATGTTCTGCGACATTCGCTCGCTGATGAGACCCTCCCTGCTTCTTCTGTTCAGAAGCAATCCTCTGTCGGCAATCTTTCTTCAAATGACCAAACTTGTGATAGTAATTACACTGCACATTTTTCTTCTTAGCAGGATCATAAGACTGAGAAGAACCTGTCTTCTGAAATGACTCAGAGGACTGATATTTGGCAGCAAAAGCATTTTCTGAGGAGGCTGATGAAGCATCACTACCAAACTGTTGTTTCCAACGATCCTGCTGCAGGAGTTTGGTGCATAGCTCTGGAAACTTCAAATCAACATTAGTGGACGTAATGTTGAGAGTTTCTATAAAGTGTTCATAAGATTTTGGTAGACTTTTCAGGGTGATGACTACCATATCTTCTTCCTCCATGGTCCGGCCAATGGCTTCGAGCTGATCTCGAATGGCTTTAATCTTGTTAAGATGTTCTTGTAAAGATATATGTTCATCCATCATGATGGAGAACAACTGATTCTTTAGAAAGAAAGCTCTGCTCTTGTCGGATGTCTCGTACAATTCCTTCAAATGTTTCCAGATTTCGGCAGCTGTCTTGCCGGAAGGGATCTGTGGTAACTGATCATCAGTTACAGAGAGTTTGAGAAGCATAACAGCCTCTCGATTTCGATCATCAAACTTATCTTGATCTGCACCAGGTGTACCAGGACGAAGCTCTGTGCCCAAAACGAGTTGGTCAAGACGCCTATATTCAAGAATGGTCAACATTCTCTGTTTCCAGATGTTATAATTGTTGCCATTAAAGCGCTGATTTCCTTCCAACATCAGATTGGTTAGTGAGGCCATCTACACGTTTCCCAAGACACACAAACGACCAAGGAGTCTGGCACGAATTTTAATGCAGATGCCGACTGATCTGGACAAAAAACTACTGGAAATTTAAATGCTCATCCAGCCACAAAAAAAAATGGTTGCATACCTCGATTCTGCCAAAATAGCAATCTGGAATTCAATCTACTATAGAAAAACAATACCCAGCTCAGCCTTTAATAACTCGTCCCAGTCATATGCAAATTGCACCAGCAGCTTCCACATTCAACCAGCAAGACGGACTGATATTGGACAGAAATTCAACACATTGGACCAGCAACCAAACTCAGCAGCACGTACAGGATAGATATGACTGATAGGAGTCTTTATCCCACGAAATACTCAGCAAAAAACGACCCACCAAAGAAAGAATCGCAGAGAAAAAAAACAACGGCTCAGAAATTGTGACGCCAAAAAAAAATTTCAGACTTCTAGAGAGTTGTTTCGAAATGAAACATAGAATTTTTCAAATATTGAAGAATTATTTCGAAAAAAATACCCGAGCTCTGATACCATAATCAATGAATGAATTGATTTACAATGAGCAGTGAAGCTCAATAAATAATACAACTGTAGAAACAGCAACAGCAAGTTTCTACTAAGAAAGTAGAAACAGCAAGTTTCTAACAAGAAACTGCTAATTACAAACTAAGAAAGTAGAAACAGCGAGTTTCTACTAAGAATATAGAAACAACAAGTTTCTAACAAGAAACTGCTAATTACAATCATAGATGAGCAGTAAACTCTAAAATAGCATTATTCTAATATTAGCCTTCTACATGATCCAGTTATATACATGTTTATGAGGTTGTGCTATTATTGTATCCTTCTTTACTTCTTTTTATCCTAGATTTAGCTTTGGCATTTTCTACGAGTTGCGTTTGCACTCCCACATTGTAGTCGTACTAGTTGTATCTTTCAGTCCCATTGACCTATTTATAATCATTCGTTGGACATTAATAAAATTATCTTATCTTATCTCATCTCAAAAGGTATCTAGCAAGCATTGATAAAGCTAAGGTTTAAACTTGTGATATGCACTTGGTAAACAACTCACATTCTTGTGCTCTTGTACTAATGCTCATATTCACACTATCAATTTGGGTTTTGGGCTTTCCCCTTGGAAAATTTTCTTGCTACCAAGATTTTGGGACTTGCACCTTTAAGTGAATTAATTGAGTGCACTAATCCTAGGATAAATTTCTTCCCTACATCAACAATCAAACTTAGGATCGGTTTAGAGATTCCCCACTTGGATTTGGAATTTTCCAAGCCTAAAGAGTGGAGTGAATCACATAGGTAACAGGCAGTGATTCACTTGATAGTATCCTTAGGCTTTCCCATAAGTGAGGTTAGGATTTTTCCTCTAGGGAGTGTCTGAGAGATAACACTACCCATCAATTTAAGATAATGATAGCACAGCAACGCACCACCCATCCTACATGTACATTAGCAGATGAAAATGACGCAAATTGATCTCAATCATGCCAGGAAAATAACTCTGTGAATCAATGATGACTATGGAGTTGCTCATACAGAGAAAGAACACTAAGGCAATATATACTTATAAGAAAACTTTTCAAACTGCAAGGATACTACAATGAATCACTTCTATATATATATATATATATATATATATATAAGAAATGCATATGTACGATATGTATAAATAAGGGATTCAGCATGCTTGTGAGAATGGTAGTGGCACAAGGAACATATAAAATATATTTCGTGACAACGCTTGATGTACTCGAGTATTGGCTAAACACTAATCCAAATATACCTCAGTTCTTCCAACAAAAGTCAATGGCTCAGAATCTGGCCCAAGAGCTAGGGAAAAGATACACTGAGCATAAGCGGATTTGTCTTCATAAGCCACAAGCAAATTGTTCAGACCTGAAATGAATAACTTTCAGAAATTCCGTATAATATGTGCACCACTAAAATCAAACATAAAACATGAGGAAAAGGAAAAACTATCTAAAACCACGCTGTGGCTGCGTTCTCATAAATTACCTTCATGACCAATCTTCTCCAGAAACCACTTTCTGCATTCATCCACACAGTTTTGTGTCAGTACATTCTGTAATGTGTACTTTCAGAACATCACATATAGATATGAACAAAAATGATAAATGATACAGAAAAAAAAAAGAAATCAAGCAAACAAATATACTGGAAGAGATGGATATACATGAACTCTTAGGAAGTCATCTAAACATAGTAAACCTAAGGGAACATTGACTGGCAACTGGAAGTTCACAAAATGACATCAAAATTACTCCCAAGGAAAACAGCACAAACAAAAGTTATAAGCCATTGCTCTTCTGGTAATTATCACAAACAACGTCCAAGATCATGATTCAGAAGTTTACATGGAGTAAGGTTTAAATTTTGGAAGATCAAGATTCAAAATGAAATATAATCAATAAGAGTTGCATCTAACAATAGTAAAAACTAATGATGATCACCCCTGCAATCAGAAATCTGCACGATGGCACTACAAAAGCTCTAACAGCACTCTTGGGGTGGAAATTCTTGGATCTCGACTTGAGAACTTACATGTAAGGGCCTGTAAGACAAAATGGCACCATTATCAGATTAAAAACGATATTGGCATGGCAGTGTAGTAACTTTAAGCTCTTGAACAAATCTAAATCCTTCCACTGTAATGCATAAACTATGGAATAAATGGTACGATTACCTGGAAGACCTTTCAGTGCATTGAAACAGAGGCATGTATCTTCCACAAGGACAGGGCCGTTTATCTTTCAGAAAGCCAACCGGATATTGTCAAGCATATTAGTGAAATATGTACAAATTCAATGCAGTAAACAGTAAAGCACAGATCCATTATCTTCCATAAAGCAAATAATACATCCTAAGAATATCTTCATGAAACAAATACAGAATAACAGTATGGAAGTTGTTGAGTTGCAATGTAAAAGTGATATGTAAACTATACAACAGAAATGAAATATCATTTTGTCATATGACAATATTCTCTCATTTTTATGAATGCATTAGATAATTGAGAATAAAAAGGGATAACGCAGACCTGTTGTGATGCAAGACGAGCCTTTTCCTTTGAAATGTCTTCAGGCTCTCCCTGTAGTTCAGGCACTGTAAGCAAAGCTGTTAAGTTTCAGTACATAATAAACATATCTGCAAAATAGAAACCATAGAAAGTTGGAAAACTAATAAACTCTCAAAACTGCTTGTTTTGCTAGATCTGTAAACACATAAGCTCACTGAAATCTACTTACAGCCAATAACAGAAACTTGTAGCACAAAAATTGCATCTTCTCCTTTATAATCTATAAAAGAAAACTGTATGCACACTCACTCTGAAAAGAGAATGAATAACAATAGAGACCCTGGCTCTCTTTACAGAGGAGGAGGCTAGGGTTGTGTACTAAAAATAACCTAACCCTAAGATGCTAGGTTAGAGTGCCCAGCAAGCATGCATCCATGCACGCACTGGCCTCCTAGAGAACTGGTTACTGCACTAGACTGGTGTAGGCTACAAATGCACCTCACCATTGTGCTCTCCTTGGGATTAGTGCCCTATCTCACTGAAACTGGAAGTCCACCTACATGTGTTTTTTTTTAAACTGGAAAAGTAACACATAAATAAAAAAGCAGGTGCCATTCTTATTTTCTAATGATAGTTACAACTGGGAGAAATCCATGGATCGCATGCACATGCTGCAGTCTCTGCCTCTAACTGCTGTGCCTGCTGAAGGCGGGCTGCTGTTCACACTCCAGGCATCTCTTCAGCTACACACAAGTACTGAGCTGACTGCTGCTGGAGAGAATACTGCCCAAGTAACCAGTGTAATGTAATATTAGGTACCTAGGGAGGTATCTACAGGGACAATAAATGTAATGTGGCCATAATCATGGAATACAGCCTACTAGGTAGTCAATGAGTCATAAATAGGCCCATGGGGTAGTTCGTGGGTAATAAATGTAATAACAAGTGGTAGTGGATATAGGCCCTGTCACCGCTCAAACCAGCAGGGGACCTAAAGGGACTCCTAAGAGGGCAACTGCTAGGTCAAGGGCAACAACGGAGACTTAGCCCATTGTCACCACAACTAAGACTCCCTACTCTTTACGGACTTTCACTGATGCGAGGAGACCCAGTAATTAGGAAGTCACTTATAAGTATAGCTCAATGACTAGGTGTGAAGTGACCTTAGAAACCCTTTCCCAAGGATAGAATGAAGAGTGGAACTTGCTTGCCTTTTAAGCAAGGGACTTGATCTTCAAGGGAGAGGGAATGAGGACTGGAGGGTTGAGGTAGAAGGATAAGACCTATAAAGGAAATTCTCAATCCCTAAAATCCCTTTGGGAACTTGGATTCCCGAGTAGTCCTTGATAAATAGGCCAAGTGGACCCAGCCTAGGTTAGGGGATGGATTTAGGCAACCAATGATGTTCGTAACCTAGCCAAGGTGAGGGTAAAGGACCAAACACGAAATTTCTTCCAAAGGTGTCAAATTGATCCTATTAGGTTCTAGCCTTGGGAACACCTAGGCAAAACTTGATCCTAGAGATAGGGCTTGGGGTGTCCGGAGATTCCAACATCGAAATTGCTTCAAATTTGGAGGAGAATTAGGGGACCCACCAACGCAGTTGTATCTAGGAGATGAAGTTTTCTTGTGGACAGTTTCTCGGAAAATTGATGCCCTAGGTGACCTAATGGGGCTAGACCTGGAAAAAAGGGAAAAACAGAGGGTAAAATGATCACCCTTTTTGAGGGACCAATGCCTGATTCACTTGGGGATATGGAGTCAAGGATAATAATGAAGAAGGATTCAATTTCTCGTTCAAGGGGGTGTTGAGAATTTGTAGGGCTAGAGATTAATACAAATTCTCTTCTTGATAATTACTTGTGAGTTTGCTTGAGTTACTTATGTCTTTCTTTCTTTAGCTTAGTTAGTCTTTCATCAAGTCAATTATCAAAATGCACAAGACACAAAGTTAGACTCCTAGAGCCAGGGCAAAACCTCTCCCTCTTGGAGAGGAAAACCCGCAAAGAATTCTTCTTATAGATCTTCAAATGACAAGTACCATGACCCAGACTCAGACCCTTGACCTATGAATGCCTCCAAGACCTTGATACTGTTTATAAGTCTTCTTCCAACGTTGATCTTTGTTTTCTTCACCAACAAGTACTAACTTGTATCAATATTAGAGAACTCGATCTCTAAGTCCTTGGCTTCTCCTTCTACTTCTCGGCTTTACTTCAACTTTACTTGGGTTCCTTCTTGGCTCCTTCTTATCTTATTTGATACTCAAGACAGTGATATATATACTTCTGCACTGAACCCTTTAGATGTATTTCGACCTTCCTGTATTGATGAGAGATATGATAGCCCAGGACTAAACTTGGAGTAGTTCTCCTTATTGTTGTGAACACCTTCAGCCTTTCTTGTTGATTAGCCCTCTTCTTCACATTAATTTCAGACCCTTTCCCAGCACTTCTATTCCAAACTTGATCTAAATTCCTTACTGCAAATCTTCCTGAAATCCGCACTTCAAATTTTCCTAAATTCTGTAGAGTGATCTGCACTTCATTATGTATTACACCCACACTTCCTTGCTGATCTCGGGTCCGTATTTGACCTCTATAATATCTCAGAAAAAGTCCGCAATTTTTTCTTTTGTATCGACTTCAAAGTTGTCCGAGATTTCTGTGTTAAATGAGCCGTAGACAGGAGTATATATAGAGGCTCCTTCTTTGATATGAGGCCGACCATACAGCTGACATATAAGCCGACTTTAGCATAAATATAGGCCGACATGAAGACTAAATACTCTAGCGTTAAGGGTGATTTTCATGAGAGTTGTTATAAGCCATTTCCCACAAGGTCTTCGAGCACATTCTTAGAACTAGACACTTCATAAATATGACACTTGATTACAATCATAAACCTAAGTCAAACCCTACTAGACATTAAGAAGAAGTCTATTGACCTATAATAAATCTTGCTCATGAAACCCATGAAGCAAGTACAACAAAAATACATTTTATTATTTTTGTCTTCTTCTTTATATAAATACATAATTACATAGGCAACATGAAGAACGACCTAGTTACACTTTTCAACACTCCCTCTTAACTAGGGAGATATTCATACAGGTACATGGTCACTTTCAAACTGAAGAATCTCATAAGAAGAATCGAATTGTTAATCGCATCTGTATAGCATCATTTCAACCAGCATTGTCCTAGTGAAAGGCCTTGACTAACAGTGCCATCTCTCAACGAGACAATGGGCTACAATGCTAGTGAAACATATGACTTATAGACACCATAGTCATTGTCTCTCCAAGGTACATACTCCACCCAGGTGTTCCCAAAGTATGACCTTCTTGGACTATTCTTCTCTTGGGTAGCTAGCCCTCAAAGAATATCAGTCCCCGACTACTCTTATCTTGAATGCCCTAACACATTCTCAAAGAGTATCAAATGCCAGATGATTACACAATCCTCCATTCTGTCTTCTCAAGTGAAGACCAGAATGATGTGTCTATCTCTCCCTCTCAACCAGGGAGGACTTAGTCCACAAGGGACTGTACTCTTTCCTGTATAAGCAATGTACCTAAGCTCATTCTTAGGAATTACCCAATTTCTTCCAAGTAAGAAACTGATCACCAGGCTCCCTCTCAATCAGGGACTTACAATAGCAATGGTGAGACACCCCGCTGCTCATGAAGATTTGCTCCCCTTGATGTCATGGATTTCGATATTGAGGAATCTTCAACTTTTAGCTCCATAGGGCACATATCATCCATCACTTTCATTCATGAGTCATGTCATCTACCAGAAAGTGATTCATTTGTCTTTCTCATCTGGTTCACCGTTATGCCATGCTGCTTTCCTTCAATGAATCAAATCATCTCCAAGGATCATACATCCTTTCTCATGATTAGCAGCCCTGCACAAATTCATCCAGATAAACATATACATATGAACTTTTAAAACAAAATTTACCTCAGTGATGATCTTTCACCATGACATCTTCATGTAGGCATCGGCATCCTTTATTCAGATTGACACATCTCCTAATGATATGTTTTGCCAAGGGTCTTCTTCTTTACAAGACTTCCGTCAGAGTCTACATATCTTCCAAGGAGATCTCTTCGTCACATCTTCTTGGCTTTCGAATGATAACTTCCTCTTAACATGGTTGCATTTCATGATCTCTTCCCTTCTGCACATTCTCCATTCCCAGGAACTTACAAAATTTCTAGTTTCTCGTTCATATACAACCACCTCATATTCCATGAGGACATATTATGTTGATTTCATCTGTCAATGCACCGAGAGATCCTTCTTCATAGATCATACTTCTAAATATAGAAGTTTAATACCTGCAACCATATGACATGACTTCACAGCATCGAGTGTCAGCATATTTATATACATACCTCATACCTTTTTCCCTTGAGTCATCTTGTAGCAATTTCTCTAGAATGAAGAGCTTCATTCCTTTGGCCTGCTCCATCAATATGTCATCACATCCCAGAATTTTGTTTCGATGATGACCCTTGATCTTGATGACTACTTTACTTTAGTAATGTTATCAGAGAGGTTTTCCCGGAGCTGATTCACCAAGAGCTCCTAACATGCTTTTTATCATGATGCTATAATATACATTGCTTCCTATTATACTATTTTACAACTAACAGAGATCACTTAAAGGAGAAGATGATCTCAATCATAGCAGAGATCCCTTCCTTCTTCTTTCTTAGATTTATTTGCATCAAGTCCTTCCCTCACATCTAAGTTATGGGCTTTCTCCCTTTTTCTCTTGTCATTGTCAGATTTAGAACAATCTCTTTTATAATGCCCAAGTTCATTACATCCAAAGCATCGTACGTTATCCATATTCCTCCTTTTATTCTGAGGACCGAATTTTCTGAATCTTCCTTTCTTCCTATATGAGGCTGCAAAGGCATGATTCTCTTCACTTGGTCCTGTATCAGCTTTGACTTTTAGTCTTGTTTCCTCTATTTTACATAGAGACCATAAATCATGGAATGGGGTGGATTCTTTCTTACCGTATAAACTAGAAGTGAAGTTTCCCCATTCCTCTAGTAGAGCATTCAGCACCACTATAGTCATCTCAGTGTCAGACATTACTTCTCCCAATTCTTGCAGTTGATCTCTTATTTCAGAAATCCTCATAAAGTATGGAGTGATTCCTTCTTCCCTTGATAATTTCATTCTGTATCGTTCTTGTCTCAGAGAGATTGCTTCTCCTGCAGTACTCACAGAAAATAGCTTCACCGATTTCTTATATATTTCTTTTGCAGACTTTAGTTTTGATACATAAGGAATG
Source organism: Pinus albicaulis (assembly GCA_034641835.2). Classification (NCBI taxonomy): domain Eukaryota; kingdom Viridiplantae; phylum Streptophyta; class Pinopsida; order Pinales; family Pinaceae; genus Pinus; species Pinus albicaulis. Next base: position 806,780,379 of record CM076570.1, read on the forward strand.
AGTGAGTCCTTAATGGATTCTATGAGAATCCTCTGGGCTCTAATTTCTACCTTCATGTGTACTTGGCATGAGCTGGAGCATCTTCTTTTGGAGGTTGGATTGTAGAACCTTCGATATATTCCATAACTCCGTCTTCAATCAAACTGAAATATGTCCTCTTCTTCCATGCACTAAAGTTCAATGATCCAACTAGCTTGTTGCTCTCTTTACAATAAGTCATTTTGACAGATTTAAGTAGGGTCATAGATACTTACTTGAGTAGAGTGGCTTGCAGCTTCCTTGATGATGTTTGAAGATGAAGTCAAGAGTTTCCTTTAAGATAGGAATCTTCAATGTAGGAGATCTTGAATCCTTGATGAAGGATATCTTCAGATGTTGAGGTCCTCCTTTTAAACTGATTTTATTTTCCAACCAAACTTTTGATTTTTGCTTCCTAGAGTGTCTCCTTTGTCAAGCAACCCTTGAGTTCAGCACCTTAGCTCTAATACCATGTTGAGAATTTGTTGGGCTAGAGATTGATACAAATTCTCTTCTTGATAATTACTTGTGAGCTTACTTGAGTTACTTATGTCTTTCTTTCTTTAGCTTAGTTAGTCTTTCATCAAGTCAATTATCAAAATGCACGAGACACAAAGTTAGGCTCCTAGAGCCAGGTCAAAAACGCTCCCTCTTGGAGAGGAAAACCCATAAAGAATTCTTCTTATAGATCTTCAAATGACAAGTACCATGACCCAGACTCAGACCCTTAACCTATGAATACCTCCAAGACCTTGTTACTGTTTATAAGTCTTCTTCCGACGATGATCTTTCTTTTCTTCACCAACAAGTACTAACTTGTATCAATATTAGAGAACTCGATCTCTAAGTCCTTGGCTTCTCCTTCTACTTCTCGGCTTTACTTCAACTTTACTTAGGTTCCTTCTTGGCTCCTTCTTATCTCTTTTGATACTCAAGACAGTGATACATATACTTCTGCACTGAACCCTTCAGATGTATTTCGACCTTCCTGTATTGATGAGAGATATGATAGCCCAGGACTGAACTTGGAGTAGTTCTCCTTATTGTTGTGAACACCTTCAGCCTTTCTTGCTGATTAGCCTTCTTCTTCGCATTAATTTCAGACCCTTTCCCAGCACTTCTATTCCAGACTCGATCCAAATTCCTTACTGCAAATCTTCCTAAAATCCGCATTTCAGATTTTCCTTAACTCTGCAAAGTGATCCGCACTTCACTGTGTACTACACCCACACTTCCTTGCTGGTCTCATGTCCGTATTTGACCTCTGTAACGTCTCAAAAAAAGTCCACAATTTTTTCTTCTATATTGACTTCAGAGCTATCCGAGATTTCTGTGCTAAATGAGCCGCAGACAGGAGTATATATAAAGGCTCCTCCTTTGATATGAGGTCGACCATACAACTGACATATAAGCCGACTTTAGCATAGAATATAGGCCAACATGAAGACTATATACTCTAGCGTTAAAGGTGATTTTCATGAGCGCTGTTATAAGTTATTTTCCCACGTCTTGGAGCACATTCTTAGAACTAGACACTTCATAAATATGACTCTTGATTACAATTATAAACATAAGACAAACCCTACTAGACATCATGAAGAAGTCTATTACCTGTAATAAATCTTGCTCATGAAACCCATGAAGCAAGTACAACAAAAATACATTTTACTATCTTTGTTTTCTTCTTTATATAAATACATAATTACATAGTCAACATGAAGACCGACCTAGTTACACTTTTCAACAGGGGGCTCCAAAAGTCAACTTCGTCCAATGTTAGAGGAAAGAGAAGAAAAGTGACTTTCAAGCATTTATACTTCATACAAATGGTGCAAGCTTATCAAGATAACATGATCTCTAGGACATTTCATTCATCTAACAATGGCCCATATATAGAATAATCTAAATAGACACATAATTCCACCTTTCATATATGCAGTAATCAACCCTAATTATAGCGAAGTTCAAATGTATGCAGCAACAAGAGAAATAGCGATAAATTTGCACTTACAATGTTAGAGAGTATATCCAACCAGCATCACATTTGCAAATAAGAAGCTCCAAGATAGAAATAGCCCAAATCCATACATCAAATTTCATCCATCATCCAAAAATAATCCTCCAAGGAAAAATGTGAAGTTCTCTAAAGACAAAGAGATCCCAAGTCAAGTGATGATACAAATGAATCCAACTAACTCCTATTTATACATCAATTAGGAGTTCTATTTAGCTAACAAGCCTACATTAGCCCCTAAACATAAAATAATGTGCAAATTACCTAACTTTTGGTGACAAACCCACCAAACTAGCTCATAAATGAAATAATAAGCCTCTTAGGAGTGTGAAAAATTTTGAATGTTACTTATGCAGAAATCTACTGTTAGATCTGGTTATGCTTCTCCTAATTAATTAAGTTATTAATGTTGAAACTTCATATTAACATCAAAGCAAACACATAATAGACTTTCACTGGTTCAGATCTAGAACAAAAAAGTACATGCACACATAGACAAAGTGACACAAGGATTTTCTGGACAAAAGAACCCCGGAAAAACCCAATGCAGGAAAAACAGTGTTCTGGTTGCTGTCTTCTGGCTGCTGGAGGGTTTTTTATTAATAGTTTTCTAAATACAGCAAATTTGGGTTCTAGATCTGGAAAACCTGACACAGAAAATATAGATCTGCAACTCAGTTGTTGTTCTGAAGCCAAAATATTGACTGATCAACACCCTCAAATGGGATTTACAGGACTCAGTCAGATCTTGGCCCTAGAAACCCTAGCGTTGCCCCTGAAGCTTCTGCATCAGCCTCTACAGCCTTTGCGTCCCTCTACGTTGGCCTGGAGTGGGCTGCGTAACCCTAGAATGGGTGACGCAGACCCTATGCTGCCCTTGAGGGACTCTGCGTAACCCCAGAGGGTATCCTTTTGCCCAACGCTGCTCCGAGAGAGACTACGTAGCTGAAGCTGCCCCTGCGTTGCGCAGCTACTGCCCTCTCTGTTGCGACTGCTCCTGCTTCTCTGCATTGTTTCTAGAAGCTGTTCTCTAACTCTTGTTGATTCTAGGCACTGGGATCAAACCATCCCCTTTGCCTAAACTCCCCTCTCTACAGCTGAAACACTTCTGAGAATTCTTAGCAAACCCTGCCTTGGAATCTCAACTTAGCTTCAGTGCTCTGCCTCTATGTATCCTTTACAAATGACCCCAAGCCTTTCCCTTATACTTTTCTCGTTAGGAAGCCAATGACCATGATCAGATCTTGAATCAATGGCTAAGATTAAAAGAAAGCTTGATCCGTGTGACTTAAGACAATTTCATCACATGTTTAATTTAATTAACTTTAATTATTTAATTTTCCTAAGTTTAGATTTAGGAAATACATTAAAATAATTAATTAATTAAATATCTCCCAAACCATATGAAATTTCCCAAATCCCTTTCTGGGTCTTGTAGATCAGGTGTACTCTAGTCCTTCCACAAATTTTGGGGTCTAGAGCACATCTGATGCTACCCCAATACACAAAATCTCAACAAGGAGGTCAAATAATAATAGATGCATGTCGTGAGCCCCTCCAAGAGGCCTAATGATGTCCACAAGTGCCATGATGAATAAAATCCTCAAAAGGTGATGGACGAGGGGGTGGCCCTTTGTTCTCCAAGTAGTAGACACGTGGTGCTCCCAATGGGTGTGGGCGCACACCAATGACCCTATGGGTATCCATACGAGTCAAAAATGCCTATAGATCATTTGTAAGGACTCAAAAGATGGAATGGATGTTTCCATGTCATTGTACAAGTCTCGGGACACCTGCCGAGTGTGTGGTGCTCCTGGGAGGCCAGCTGGGCATAGTGTACCTATTGCATCATCCTCGTCCCAAAGGTGGATCTCTAGTAATCTCTGGACATCGATGAGGATCCATAGAGTGTTGTCTGCTATTGTGGAGGCCCATGGCTCTCTACACACACCCTATATGTGCCAATGTAGCCCTCTGCGAGGTTAGGACCCTATATAGGGAGACCAAACCCAAATGGACACCATCTGTAATCCCGCATACAATCCAATGCATCCCATAGCCTTCCAGTACAACAAATCATTAGAGTAATCATGTAAAAGAGTTTTCAAACCATGGACAACAAGTGCGCACTTCATAATGGCATGCCCTTCAGTAGTGGGCTTTGACATGTGCTAATGTCTCCAAGCTCCAAAGGTGGGGGGTTAGCCAAGTACCTTATTAGGTGGTTTCTACCCTTAGAGGGGATAGTATGTCCAAGGTACATACCTCATATGGTGGTGGCATGTGAAAAAGAAGTGAAATGGAGTAGGGAATGAGTGGGGAAATCCTAGGCCACATATCAGGGCATGAGGGTAGCTAGAGAAAGGGAAGCCCACACCTGGGTGCATAATGTGTAGGAGGGAGCAATTGTAGTACATGAGGAGCCCCGACCTTGATTTTTCCACCCTTCTTTATATGTCTTTTGTCTTTTACGAATCTTCTTTAGTTAAACTGCTCGGGGCTCAAAGGACAAGAGCGTGGTGTATAAGATATAGCAGTGATTACCCCCTTTAAAGTAGGGTGGTTCATTGCCCTCCAGGGGTGGGGACAATCATTGGTTCCTGAATGATAAAGGAGGCTCATCTAGGGCATCATTCTAGGCCTGACCCAAGGTGGCGGCAAGGGCCCAGAGAGGCAATGTGGACCCAGGTGGGAGAAATGATGAATGGAGTTATAGTGAGTGGAAAGGGAGTAATATATGTGGATAAAGGAGTGGGACCACGCAACCAAAGTCAGGGTTTCCCAACTAGTAATAAGACACCCTCGAACTAAATGGTCAATAAAGGAGATCCTGTTGTCGCACAGATTGTCAAGGCACCACGACAACGGCTCAGATTGGGGGTTGTCACCTTTATCCCCAATCTCTCTATTTAAGTTGTCTCCTTGCAAGCTAAGGGAGGTAGACCCTATTATAAATGAGGATGACAAATTCAGGAGACACAGCTAAAACATCAAATACTTGATAGAAATGAACGAGATTCCACAGATCTAAATTAGATTTCACATTTAAGACCAGTGCCTTATGGAGTCAAACAAAATCCCGCTATGCAATTATAAACACGTAAGTGACGATTAACTGTTGCTTATTAAAACATGATTGATCACGATGATATTTAATTGAAAAAAAGCCACAACCATGAATAACAATAACATGAGAATGCCAGATGCTTAAAAAATTTCCGAAATTAAGATGCAACAATTATAATCCAATTCGAAAATTAAAATGATCCACATTCAAACTTTAGATGGAAAAATTAAGCTCATTTGACTATAGAACTAAAAAAAAAATTAGAATTTTGAAATTTTTATATTTTTTATTATTTTTTTTTTTTATCTTAAAACAAAAAATAAGCTAATTTTAAAGAAAAACTAAAATTGGAATCTAAGTCTAAAACTAACTAAATGTAAAAAAGTTCTAAATTAAAATCTAAACTAAACTAATTAAAACAAAATTAAGACTAAATTAAAATTAAACTAAAACAATAAAAAAATGCAAAATCAACTTCACACTAAAGCTAAACTAACTAACTCAATCAATTAAATTAAACTCTAATTAAAAAGAAAATCTAACTAATGCTATCAAACTAAAATAAAATAAAACAAACCTAAATTAAAATCTACGACTAACTAAAATGACGCTAAAGTCTTAAAATCTCTACGACTAACTATTAGGATCTAACTATACAAATAAATAAAATAACGTTGTCCAAAAAAAATCCGATTCATAAAAAAATTTCAACGTGCATACATTTGAATTCGATTTTTTTATGAATGCATTTGCTGTGTTTGACTTGTCGTATTGCAGGTCGCTTGAGCGAGTATGGACGACAGAGCTGGAGGAGATAACGTGAGGAGCGGATCAGCGTGGGCAGAGAGACACGGTTCAAAGGGACAAAGGTTATATGGCAAGAGCTGGAATGACGGCAGTGAGGGACGGAGGCATGAGGAATAACGCAGCAAGGAAAATCAAATTGCAGGTTAAACGATTTGGAATGTGAAGAAAAGGCAGGATGCAAAGGCGTGAAACTGACGGTAATGAGGTTTGGACAGAACAGAAGGGTCGATGGGAAGGATGAAGGCAATGAATGAGAAATTGATGGAAGAGCTTGGATGATAACGCAGGAGGTGAAGGGAAATCGATGGGCAAGCTGGCAGCAAAGGAGAAGGCTGTAGATTGATGAGATGAAGGCGCGTGCTTTGCTGGACAGTGAGAGCAGATCGAGGGTTCGATGGAGAGTAGGCAACATATCATGCAGAGGCAGAATAATTTTAAAGAACCCAATACACATAAATTTCCGCCAGATAAATTAAAATGTCTTCATTTAAGCTCAATTTATTATGCTCCTTGAATCAAAACAATGTCCATATTCGTCCACAATAGTGAGTTGAGGCCAGATCTGGCCTTTGGAAGCTAGATCTGCCTCAGATCTTAAAAAAAGTTTCAATTTGAACCCTGAATCTGCAAGAGACCAGCCAGATCTGAAGATACACACCAAGAAACGATTAAACCCTTACAGTCCTAAAAGAAAATTTACAACTAGTTTGCAAATTTAAAACTCTCATGGTCAGATTTGAATCTATTTTAGCACAGTTTAGAAATTAAAATTTTTAAATGAGAGGCACAAGCCTTTGAAACCCTGCAAAATCACAAATATCGTAAGATAGACCTGGAAATTTAACAAATAAAGAGCTTATCAGATATATGTTTATTGAGAGTCGGCTGGTCCAACCGAAGACTTCCCCAGACGCCCAATCTTAAAAAGAAATTCCCTGCACACTTAGAGTTGAATCTTAGATCAATAGCGATTTAAGAAAACAACATAAGACCTTTGCAAAAAAATCTGAATGTTATTTTATAAACCCAGAAAACTGCACAAGATACCTGTATGCAGAGTAATCCATGAAGGCCATCAACCATAAAATACAAGAAACAAAGTAGCAGAGTTTAGAGACAATTCACCACATAGATCTGAGAAAGAACATCCAGATTTGTAACCCCAAAGTCTTTATGCTTTATTCCTCAAAAATTTACAAGAGCTTCTAAGAACAAGTGCACGATCCTGAGATCGGATGACTCAAAAATGAGAAAGACCTCTAACTTTATAGGACAAGATCTCTAACGGCTAGTTTGGATGATCCTCGTCAAAATAATCTCAACCGTCCAAAAGATTTAATTATCTTTTAATCCGGAGCGTTGAAATTAAAATTTTGGGAAAAAAAACGAATTGATCATTTAATTCAATTTTAATTAACTCAAAAATACTATTTTTGAGTTAATTACCCCAAAATTTTGACTTTGACTTAACCACCAAGGCCCAAGGGTCCAATATTTCTTAAAATTCTCAATATTCCCTTGGTTTGGGGCTTTCAAAATCATTTTCCAAGGACCAACAAATTTTGCCTTTAAAGATTTAATCCTAATTTAGGACCCTAAATTAATTAAATTTCTGGTTTAAGATTTTATTAATTAATTGACCAGAAAATTTAATTAATTGACTAAGAGGGGATTATAATTATTTTTCCAACCCTCTGTTACATGAGATAATACATTTACATACATGAAGGGGGAATACCCATTCGTATAGACCCTCAAATAAATACCCAATTCTGCGACTCAAAACATGATCTAGTAAACCAAGTAGCTAAAACTACTTTTATAAGGACTCGATAGAAACATTAGGACTCACTTGGTATGCTGATGATAAAATCCACCTTAGCTTTGGGGTGAGGCTGGAGGAAAAACTCTGCCGATCACTTACGTGAATCAGTGAGACAAAAAATCTCCTAGGATGGCAATCATCAACAACATACTAGGCTTACCTAGGTTGTTACATATATTGACGATCTTACTTAGATCATTTACATTATAACATGCAAAATGGGTTTACATCATTTATAAAAGTTGTCGACCGGCGATGAAATCTGGAAGACACGAGCCTCGAACATGATAAGTCCCATTTGAAAAAATGGGGGTGTACTACTATGGGGTCGTTGACAAAGTGTGGTCAACAGATCCCACGTGACTAAGATTCAAAGGTAACACCCAAAAGAGATCAAGGGGACAGGAGCACAAACGAAGCCCACCCTTTCCGCCAATCCCCCCATCAATCCATGCCCAGAAGTGTCTATGATAAGTAAACCGATATTTAATTACCAAATGACAAAACATACCTTTAGATTTGAGAGGCCCACCTTCAAACATACGATCAATACAGATGGGTGAGGGACCACATGTCTGGCTCAGGTGGCGGAGAAATGGCACAACGAGCTAGTTGAAGGCTGCAAGCGGCTGCTAGCTGCCTGTTGAGGTCCGTCATGGAGAAAAAATTTCTCCTAGGGATATTACCCACAAAGTGGTGGGTAACAGGCCCCTAGGAATACTCATGAGAGAGTTTACATACACAAGTTTCACTGCATTGCATATGTCGGAGATTGTATTGTAATTTGTAGCAAACATGGCTTGCAGAGTTATTCCTTCCATAAGAAGTAACTAATGGTGTTACCCTACCTTAAGAGTGTTCTCAATATTCTTGGCATTTAATCTCTTGCTACTGCATTTTTTAATTCTGAAACTCAAGGGCTTTATTTTATCTATTAAGGTTTACTGCAGGTCATATCAGAGCTCTTTCTTGGGCCAATGTGGGGAAAAAAAAATTATATATGTATATATATACCAAAGGTATTGGGTCCCACTTGGAAAGAGTGGCGAAGGTATTGTTGTTCAAAATCGTGTTATCAGAACCGAACCAAACCAGTCTCAACCGGTTGGAGGGAAAAATTGGTTTGGACTAGCCTCATGAACTGTTTTTGGCCAATTCAGTACCGAACTGGCCGGTATTGTGACGAACCGTTCAGTTCAGTACCAAACCGGCCATTTTCACCAAACCCGTCGTCAGTTAGTAAAGCCATGTACAATGCAACACATGGGGCCTATTTTACTTTTCTCCTTTAATTTTTTTAAATTTTTCTCTTAGCTGAAAATCGGCCCACAATCAGTGCCTAATATTCAATCCTATGACCCTACTATTGCTATGCAATTCATGGTAATGTTAAATTCTTAAAGTTGAAAGATGAAAATGTCATCCTATTACTGAAATTTTTTACATTACCATGAAATGACTTAGGATGTTTGAGAGTGGTTCCAAACTCATTAAATTTCATATGGAGAAAGTAGAATCTTAGATCTCACTCAAAATCCAGCAAACTTAACAATTTTTCATGATTTCAAATTTAGGGGAATTGCAACATTTCCAGTGGATTTGATCATGTACGAGGGTATGTAACTAGTATTTAATCAAGAGCACCAAGCCCTCTATGTACCTTGATGTTAGTGCCATTGGTTGTCAAACTCCTCTATCATGATCCTACTAAAAAAGTACCCATCACTCAAACAAAATCTTGAATTGACATGCTCAACATTTTCTATCTTATTTTAATGCTTAGAGGGTGATATTGATGACGAAGATCCCAATATAGGTAAAGATTTTGATGATATGTAAGTATTTGTTGTAGCATGACTTTTTGGATGTTGGAGGCCAAGTCACCGCATTCGTATTCGTGTTCAATTTCGGCGACTTTGAAATTCGAATAAAGTTTAACACTGAAAATTTTGGCGAAAAAATTCGACATAAAATTCAACATATAGAAATTTCAAAAAATAAAAAATAAATAAATATATATATATATATATAATAAAATTCATTTAAAATTTTAACCTTAAGCACATATAGCACGCTGAAAAACACATACATAAACAATTCTGACAGCCTTCTCTCATATAAAAATGAATTTATAAACAATTTATATAAAATCACAATTATATATACATTGAGATATATACTTCAGAAAATGTTATAAATCCATGTATAAACAATATTGAAAAAATGGATCCCAATTATTATTCTATTTCTCTCTCTCCTTTATGATCCATCCCATCATGTTTATATATTTTCACACCAAACTACTTTTACATAAAAACATACTTCAGAAAATCTTATAAACTTATAACTTATAAATAGATGTATAAACAATTTTTAAAAAATGGATTATCATTCTGTCCTCTTCTCCTTTACCATCCATCCCATCATGTTTATATATTATCACACCAAACTACTTTTACTCCGGGAAATGTTTTATTACGGTCTACTTTATGATGGATGTTGGAAGTGTAAAAACTCTATAAACATTAGAAGATAGAATTATAGAATGTGTACGCTAAGTGTGAGGACCATTTTAACACATTTTCCAGAACACTTCCAAACAGAATCATTGCAGCTTATACCATCAACGATTTTTCCATTGGTGGGGCAATTGGTAACTTGGATGCCATTCCAGTTCTGCCATTGGTCCATAACTAACATGAACTCAATCACCATCGCAAGGCAAGACCATACACAAATTATGCTTTTTAGGGTCCATTTTTTTACGCCCCTGTAAGTTATTTTTATTTTTTTGGAATTATAAACCATGCAAAAAACCCGAATCACAGAAACATTTGTCAAAAATAACGAACCTAAACGAATGTGTGGCGAATTTATTGATTTTGTTCAAGTTGGTGAACGTATTCGGGTTCGATTTCGATACAAGTTCAAGTTCATCTTTAAGTTCAACTAACCAAATTGAATAAATTCGAATTGGGTTGAAGTTCAGCGAATTTCGAATCTAAAGGAGTTTATTCACCGAGCATAGTGACTAAGGTTGGAGGCCATCTTGGCCCTGTTTTTTGATGTATTTTCAGGTCAAAGATGGATTGCACTTGGTGTTGTTTTAGTTATGTGCATCCTTACATTTATGTAAATGAGAACTTTAGCTTATTTGCGTATAAATGGTTTTGATTCATATGGATGCACATGAATATGTATGTTTTTCTTTAAAATTTGAATATTTTATGTGTTTTTGGTTGACCTGTTTTTTTAGCGGTTCCCGATCCGAGGGTCTATTGATTCGATGACCAGTCCAATTCTGATAACATTGGTTCTAATTGAGTTTGATATAAGACCAATTAGATCAACACTTGGATATGGTGAGAATCCTTTTCCAAGTGTAGGTCACTCTACCATTGATTTGCAAGAAGGTTATCATGTACCCATTGTTTTGTTTGTTGTTGAAGGTCATTCTACTATCTTGCAATGGGCATAACTTACATTGACAAAAAAATTATTTGAATGATTGTATGCCTAAATTGGAGACCACTGACAATTTTGTTGATTGGCAGAGACATTAGACACCTCAAGACGAGCAATAATCAAATCCTACATCATCTATTCAAAAAGAAAAAGTATATTTTCCTTATCAACATCCTCACCATAGAGACAAGGAATTTATCCAAAAGTCAAAATTCTCATTATGGTTGTAGTGATGTTTACAAATCTTACAAATGAGGCATAAGAGGAATTTTGGACCGATGCTAACTACCAACCTAGGTCCATCTTAACTCTGGATCCATCAACCACCAAGAGGGATAAAACTTCTCTCTTGAGGTGCAAACCTCTTTTAGAGTGAAAAAAGATTTGATCCCTCTTGGCACTTGGTAAATCCAGAGTTAAGATGTATCTAGGTTGGTCTAATTATTAGCCTTTAAATAGGCCACATTAGAGAAGAATACCATGGGAAAAAACCATGGATTAAGATTCAATAATACCATGGGTTGGAGAATTTTATGTTTATTATTTTATTTTTATTTTATCTTATTTTATTTTTTTGAATGACTCAAAATGTTAAACATTACAACATCTCTACCATACTGGGTTGGAGAGCACCTCTCAACGCAACCAAGATTGATTATGGTTGGCCTAATGATTGGTCATGGCAACATTCAAACAGTTAATTGAAAACTTCATACAAATTTGTATCATCCATTATACACTCGTATAGATCTCATCTTTACTATAGTTGACTGACTGAGTGATTGATGTTGCAACCTCTATTAGACAATCATGTGAGAAAGTTTTGCATGCGAGACAACCTTGATGGATGACCTTGTATGTAAGCCTTATGGACTGTTGTGATCACTAAATCTATGTTTAAGTGGTAATTTTGCTAAGCTTATTGGGATGTATAAACCCCACTTGATATTGTTGAGAATCCAGTGATGGTTTTGATTGGTCGACAAAAGTCAATAGAGTAGTTTGTTGGTGAAACCATGAGGGGAGGTCAAAGCAAGTGAAAGCCTAAAGACCACTTGCCTAAAGACCACTTAGATCAATGACAAGCTGAGGAAGGGCTTTTCAATCCACGCCAGAAAATGAAAACAGAGTTTGAGCAAAAAAAATGACAAGTTTATTTTTTTGGGTTTTGTATGTTTTGTAATTTGGCTATCATCGATGTTCTTATTGCATGATTTGGGAGCGATGATGTTAGTAGCTTCTAGGTTGAGATCGCTTGACTAATGGCACTACGATTTTGGAGACCATTCTTAACAATACCTTTTCGGAAACCTATTCTAATCATTTGTGGATAGGCTCTTAATCCTCCAACTTTCTGAGTGGAGATGTTTGGTGTTAAATTTTGAATAACAGCCAGATTTAAATAATTCACCCACAGAAATTCTCAGTCATATATTAATCTGGAAAATATGTGTTTTTGAGCCACAGAGATACAAGGAGAAATTGAAATATCCCTTTCGCGAAATTTCGCTAAATGTGCAGAAATTTTAACTCAACAATGCTCCATATAAAATTATCATTCATTAACAGAAGATTACCATGTAAAACAATATACATAAATCACATGCAATTTTAACAGCATATCGAGTAGAAATGATCTCAGATTTTATTATAAGAAATAGCTAGAGAGAATGTATATGATAACATAGCTGAAATATCTGAGATAGATAATCTGATCCCAAAAACTGATCTGCTCTGATGCTGAAGCCGACACTCCCAAAACTGACTGCAAACAATCACTGCAACCTGTGAATCTTGAATGGATCCACCAAGGGAAGATCCTCAGGATGATCATCCTGTATACTATGGATATCCTCCTCAGCTGAATCATGCTCCACCATATGTTGCTCATGTTGAATCATCACAGGTGACTCATCATCCTGATATCTCCCCTAGAGTCCCCTGACTATTCACCATGCACACCGGAATATAAATCCAACCTACTGTCATCAACTCCACATGACTACTCATGCTCCCCAGAAGCATCCTCATATGACTCCATGGACTCATCCAAAGAAGAGTCCTCATCCTGACATACAGAAGGAATGTCCTCCTGCTCTACCTCTACCACCTCATCTGCATCTCTCAAGCATGAGTGATCAGACCCCCAAGGTTCCTTGCAGATGAAGCAAAGTCCCTTCCTCCTCAACTCATTTTTGCTGCCTAATCCACCAAGCTGGAGCAGCGCCTCCCTGGTCAACTGTCTCCTGAACAACCCAATGTTCTGCTCAACCAGCCTTCCGGCTAGCTCATAAGCAGCAACTTGCAAGTGAGACCAACTGCTCTCTCCTCCAAATGCTCAATAATTGGGTCTACAACTCTCGGCAGATGGCATCACGGCCAGTCATACATGATGACAAAATGGATTGTATGTGCGCTATGACAGTGTCAGAATGATGTTTCCTAATGCTGACGAAGCAATGGAACATCTGCAGGATCAAGTCATCACACTCCAGCTCGAACATGAGGTCATAAACTCTAACCAAAGCCGTGACTTCTAGAATATCTAACCTCTTCTGAAAGGTAGGGCCCTCACTGTTATCCAAATCCTGCGGGGTCTCCACTATCAAACTGAAGACTCTCCTCATAATGTTATCACTATAAGGAGGTATAGGTGCGGTCAACAGTGAGGTCTTAGTGCTACAATATAGTCTCGGTGCTATCTCAGATAGTTGCTATTACAGTTCATGTTACCACAGTCTCGGTGTTTCCATAAGGAATCGGTGTTATCACTATGATGAAGTCTTGGTGCTCCTACAAGTGATAAGTACAGTGATGAAGATCTTAGTGCAGTGATAAGGTTTCGGGGCTCCTACAAGCGAAGTGCTATCTCAGTGCAGTGATAAGGTCTCGGTCATCTTACAGTGATGATGTCTTGGTGGTAACACAGTGATATGAATTCACTGCTAACACAGTGACATAGATCTTGGTATGCAATTACAGTGAAAGGAAGATTCAGCAAGGATGACTTGATGGATGGAAGTAGTTTCGAGTCTAAGTTGTTAGGGTCTTGGTCGTCTCATCTTGAATCTACTGAAGAAAAAAATTTGACCGTGTTTTACCCAAAGAGTGGGGTTTTGCCCTGGCAGCGTGCCTATATCTTGTGTTCTCTTCTTTTGGTGTTTGGCATTAATCTTGATGATAAGAAAAGATAATTAAGAAATATAATACTAATAATGAAAACATCACAAGTTAATGTCATAATAAGGGAATCGTTTTAATTGCCACCTCTATGGATTTCCCAACAGGTATCAGAGCTATGGTCAAAGTCAAAGGCAGTTTGATGAACACGTATACAGCCTCAAAGCACTCACAGTTCTGTCAAGATCCCTCAAGTCTCTACATCTCAGTAAAGGCTATATCTCGCTCACACAGTTCAGAGAAAAGCTCGCATAAATCTCAGAAGGACATAATCGAATGTCACAAGTTAAGCTCTCGATAGTTTGGATTTCAGAGAACAAGTCTTTGGTGCTATAACAGAGATTAGAAGTTCGGAGAAGACAGAGGGTTCAGTGTCATTACAAGGAACTCGGATAGGATATCTATGCTTCCACAGTTTGATATTATACAAAGTTCAGTATTATGCCTCCACAGGTTCGGTGATATGATACATGACTCGGTGCTACTACATCTCACAGTCCGGGTGCCATTTTAGTTCGGTGTTACTATAGTAACCTCAGAACAGTTCGAATAAGAATTACAGAGATGTATTTCCAGTAGTCTCAGAAGCTATATTTCGGTGATATCACAAGTAGATTTCCAGCGCTTGGTGACAACACTGTGATATAGTTTCAATGTTATTCGGTGATAATACAGCGGACAAGTCTCGGTTAATTGCAGAGATGAACTCGCACTACAGTGGAGACTCTTGGTGATATATCACAGTGAGGAGATTTGGTAATATCACAGTGAAGCAGTATCACAATGAAGGAGTTCAGTAAAAATCTCAATCAAAGAAGAAAGAGGATTCCAGTATACTTCAAGTTCGGACCGATTCAAAACATCTTCAGAGATGGGGTGAAGTCACAGTCATAGTCATGAAGAAGAATTCGGGCTCATTTATATGTTCATAGTTGAAGCACTATTTGCTGAAGCAGTGATAACATTGAAGCAATAATATATACAGTGAAGTTGTACATTCGGTCTACAACTCGTTGAGGAAAAGGATCTCGGAGTAGCTGCCTATGGAAATCTACCAATGATCTGAGGTATCTATGACTAAAAAAAGTATTCAATTTGAAGGGAACCCGAAGTTTGTCCCATGAAAAGCACAAGGTACCAGCTCAAGAAAAACAAGTATTGTCACGAACCTAATACGTTATCAATCATAGGTATGTAACTACAAGGTACGTATGTTCATTTCTAGATTTGCAATACATCTAATAAGTCTTGCTTATAGCTAGTCTAGAGTAAAGATTGTAATACCTAGACAACATGCATCCCTATCCTCTAGGATTTACAAGTAGTCTGGGATTTCAAGCAAAAGTACCAATGTTGATTGAAAGAATGAACATCTTGATCTTCGATATCATAGAATTCCATCCTCCATAATTATCTAGCTTAAGAAATTAAATCATGTTCTTGGTATCACATGTTTTGCTTGAAAGTATGTATCACAGATTATGGCTGCATACAAGAAGAACACTTCAAGGAATACTTACAAGGTTTGACCATCTCCAGGTATGTCATAATCTATACACCTTATAAATTCTCTTAAAAGGTACATTCATCTTATTTTGACATTTGTGTTACTAACATCATCATGTCTAACTCTCTTGAATCTAAAAGATTCTTGTTTAGGAAGATTCATCTCTCGATAAATCTACCCCTCTACATTCTTAATTGGTTTTATAGAACCCTAGACAGGTTCTCTGGAAAACACTAACCTAAGGGTATGTTGACAATGTGTGAATCCCTAGCCTGTTTTAGGTCGGTATTTGTCTAACATATTAATATTGCCTAACATATGATGTACTTATGATATGTTGATGAATTCCTAGATATATGTGTTGACCTAAGTGCTAATGGTCATGAGTCCTAAGGTTTGGAAACAAGCCCTAGTCAAATTTTGATGGTCTAGGATGATGTTGTTTGGAAAATCTAGGGTTTAGCAGCTAAACCCTAGTAGTAGTTAAATTCCCTACTATGTATAACGGTCTGGAATTTTTGAATCTATATAGTGATTGTTGAGAATTTGTAGATGGAAATCTAGGGTTTACATCAAACCCTATTATGTTAATTTTTGGCAATGGACAGCTTAGATGAATAAAATAATAAATTAACTAGATTCCTCTTTTCAAGCGGATCAAAATCAGTATATAGATTGTTCTAACGGCTAAGCAGAAGTTTAGTTATGAATTATTTTATTATTTTATGAGTTGGTTAAATTGCATGTTGATCTGGTCTTTATGAGTTGGTTAAATTGCATGTTGATCTGGTCAAAGCCCCAAGCGGTCCCTCATCAAATTATATATAGAAGCGACCTCAATCTCATTTGCACACATTCGCTCATGAGATCTTCTTCATGGTGTTTTGGTTATTGGTCGTATTTTTTGTTTTATGGCTCGCATAGGCACGTCACAAGAGGTCCGTGCAGTGGATCGGGATCACAAACAGAGGCACATTTCAGATCTAGGTATTTTGGATCTGGGCCGCGGGCAGGAGAACTTGAGGTAGCAGCTATGCTGGGCTTGGGCTGCAGGGTGAGCTTGTTGTGGTCGCGGCTCAGCTAGTAAAGTAGCTTGCAGGCAAGCTTAAGGGCGCGGCTAAGTTTCTAGTTATTCAAGCTCTTAGCCGCGAGCACGGAACTCTGTGGTAGCAACTCAAAGCTGATATAACCGCGGGCAAGGCATGTTAAGGCAGCGGCTCTATGATTTATTGGGCAGATCAGATTTGGTATTTTGTAAGTTGCTCACACAGTATCATCAGTCATCCATCACGCAGTCACATCAGCGTCAGATCAGCTATTGATATTTTCCTAGACTCAGATCTAGATCGGGGCAGCTAAGATCACTTGGTATCAGTGATCCATTTATTTTGTGTTTTGTTGATCTATAGATCAAATCAAATTATTATCCGCTATATTATTGTACTAGGCACATTGTACTCTCTGCTGAAATCTTTTGAAGACAATCTATAGAAGAACAAGATTTGAAATGGTTTCCCCCACAGTGGGGTTTTTCCCTTGTCTTGGACCAATTTCTTTGTCTCATGGTTTTGATATTGTCTTCTATATCTTTGTGTACATTGTTCTATCTTCAGTTACAGTTTGCGGTTATTTATATTGCATAGAATTGAATACATTGTTAATGAAAATCTAATTTGGGCTTAAGTAACTGATACCGGGGTTGCAGGGAAGCTTCCCCCCCCTCGTTCCCGCTCTCGAAACGCGCTCCGTGCAGGAGCATTTTGGGAGCGTTTGGAAACGCGCTCCCGAAAACGCTTCCTGAGGGGAGCGTTTTCGGGAGCGCGTTTCTGAACCTGTTAAAACACTCCCTGCCTTTTCGGGAGCGTTTCTGAAAACGCTCAGGAGCGAACGCTCCATGAGCGCTTCCGGCGTTTAAAAAACGCTTCGGAAGCGTTTTTTAAACCCCGGAAGTGGTCGGGGAGCATTTGCTCCCGAACGCTCCCCGGAACAAAAAACGCTTCCCACTGGGCGGAAATTTTTTTCAATGAAAAAAACGACTTGTTTATAAGGGGAAGGGGGGGGGGTTCATTTAGCTACTCTTTCCCTACGCAGACCCACGCACAGCCAGAAATGGGTTTTAGGGCTGATGTGGAGGTAAGGGAAGCATTGACATTTCATGGTAATGTTAAATTCTTAAAGTAAAAGGGCATCCTTTTACTTAAATTTTTAACATTACCATGAAATGACTCAGGATGTTTAAGAGTGGTTTCGACCTCATTGGATTTCATATGGAGAAACTAGAATTTTAGGTTTCACTCAAAATTCAGCAGACTTAATGGTTTTCAGGGTTTCATGGTTTGAGAATGTGCAATGTTTCCATTTGATTCTATCATGTGTAAGGGTATGATATGGGCATTTGATCAAGAGCATGAAGTCCTTTAAGAACCTTGATGTACCCTTCAATCAAAGGAAAACAACTGGTTAGGCATGCTAATCTTTTTCTACCGCATTTTAAGGTTGAGGAGATGAACGCTTCACTCAAACCAAAATCATTGGTTAGGCATGTTAAACTTTTTCAATTTCTATCATGTTATAAGGTTGAGCAATCCAAGTCTAAAGACTTTGAGCTAGATGATGTTTATGCATCTCTTGTTGATGATCCCATTTCTAGTAGCGATGAATCAATGATGAGTTTCATGAGAGACCATGTTGCTCAGTGATTTGTAGTTTTGATGTCTATTTTTGCTACTACTACTACTAAAGTTGTAGAGGAGTTTTAGGAGTCCTCAAACTTTGAGCCATATTATTTATGTAGCTCATGTTGATGATCCCTTGTCTAGTAGTGGTGATGATTTTGATCATGATGAGGAGTGATCATGTTGTTGATTACTAAGATGTAGTCTTGTATTAGGCCAATGGCCTCATAGCTTGTAGCATTGTTTTTGGACTTTATGGGCCATTTGGAGCCTCATTGCTTATGTATTTTTCGATGATATGTATTGCACTCGGTGCCATTTTGATATATTCACCTTTGCATGGTATATAAACGAGCAAACTTTGCATATTTTGTCTCTAATGGCTTGGAATCATGGTTGCAAATCTTAAAAATAGTTTTTTTTTATTAAAAAATAATTATTTAATGTATTTTTTTTAAAACCGGTTCATTGAAATCTGACCGCTCCCGGTTAGACCAGTTCCGGTTAGAAACCCGGTTCATTAGGTCCACCGGTCCGGTCACCAGTTCCAGTTTTAATAACTATGCTCACACAGATCCAGAGGTACAAGAGGGGTACATGAAGGCATTGGACAAGTTGGTACCTAACAGGGAGGAGTGTGCTAGATTGCGCCTTGAATTAGGCAAATACTTCAGTTGCACTGCTAACTTTGGTTCTTTCCATGCAATGGAAGATAGGGACAGATTTGATGCTCTCACATGGTGGGAAGCATATGGCGGCATGGGACTTTTGCCAAAGTTTGCTAAAAAATTTCTCTCACAGGTTGTGAACACTTCTTCTGCAGAGAGGTGTTGGAGCACCTACAGCTTCATACACAATGTGAGAAGAAATAGTCTGAATGAAAACCGAGCTGAAAGCTTGGTTTATGTGCATTAAAACTTGAGGTTGTTGAGCCATTACTGTGATCGGGCAAATGAGGATCAATCATACAGAGTCTGGGACAACAACCCAGAGGATGATAATTTGGAGGACAGAACGATACATATGGAAGAATTGGAAGCAGAACTTTTTAGGGATGATGATGAAGCATCAGCAGCACGGCCACACACAGGGCCAATCCCACCATCTACTGGTAGCAGTGCGGGTGCCAGTGCCAGTGCCAGTGCCAGTTCTCGATATCACACTATTGTTCCTTTGCAGATCTAGCCTCCACCTTCTAGTCATGGTCGTGGTACTCCTGAGAGTACTAGAAGACCACCATTTCCTCGTGGCTCGCACAAATTAGACATTTCTCGTGGTCGTGGCAAGGGGCCAGCCAGTAGATAAAATAGATTTGTTGTTTACTAGTCTTTTCTATTTGTTGTTGACAGTTGAACAGTTGAAACTTGACTCTTTCATATATAAGTTTGAAGTTTGAATTTGAAAGGTGAAACTTTGAAGTTGGCATTTATAAGTTTACAAGTCATTATGAATTATGAATATGATGCTTCATGAAAGTTATATGGTGATCAATGAATCAATGATGATAAATGTTATATATTGAATTTTGAAATCAATAAATCAATGATGATAAATGATATATATCAATGATGATAAATGTTATATATTGAAATTTGAAATCAATGAATCAATGACGATAAATGTTATATATCAATAATGATAAATGTATATTGAATTTTGAAATCAATGAATCAATGATGATAAATGTTAGATATTGAAATTTGAAATCAATGATGATCATTTTTATATATCAATGATGATAAATGTTATATATTGAATTTTGAAAGCTTGAAACCTTCAAATTGATGATTCGCGAGACTCAAGAGTCAATATGTTGTATGCTTCCAACTTGTGGGCGTGGTTGATGAAGATTATAACTTCTAGATGATTGATGTTACGTGATTCAATCTATGTTTTTATGTTTTTAATGTCTAATTCATCATTCTACATGTTTTTGTTGACATATATGAATCAAAATATAAAAAATATAAATATATATATATATATATATATATATATAAAAACGCTCCCGAAAACGCTCTGGACCGGAAGCTTCTAAAAATGGCGCTACCCAAGTAACCTTGACTGATACAGCATAAAGCAATATTGAAAATTAACATGGTATCAAAGCTAAGTTGAAGGACAAGCCCGAGAGAAGATAAGCAAGTTTAGAAGTCAGACCTACAAGTATAGAGTTCAAATCTACAAGGCTAGAGAGCAGATCTACAAGTCAAGGTCGTAATGGCTTCCTCTACCTTCAAGGAACATGAGACGCTGGGTGACGCTTCAAACTTTGCTGTATGGAAAGTCAGATTAGAGATCATTGCCGACAACAACCATGTGTTGAAATACATTCAAGGAAAGATGCTTGAACCTTCAGAAGATGCCTTCGCCATCATCAAGAACAGGTACAAGAAAGGTGAGTCCAAAGCAAAACAAATCTTAGCTGATGGGTTACAAGATCATTTACTTTCTTATGTTGGTAATCTGAAAAAATCAAAAGATATGTATGATAAGATTGCTGCCATGTATGAGGTTAACAATCTAAATGAGATCATCTCATTAAAAGACCAACTCAAGGAAATGAAAATGAACAAAGGTGAGACCATCCAGTCTTATGTAGAAATTTCCTGTTTTCCCACCCCGGTTTTCAGTTTCACCTTATTTCTCCTTTTAGTTAAATGCCCTTTTCCATATCCTTACATTCAACAACAGAAAAATCATTTTTTGCTGAAAACACAAATTCTGGAAAATTTACAGAATGCTGGAAAATGCAGAAATAAAAATCAGCAAGCTTAAAACAGCCAATTTCCGTGCTTGCACACCGCCTCGGAAATTGTGCCAAATCAGCAACAATAGAAAACAGAAAATTTACAGCACCTTAGGACAGCATTAAATGTTGTACGGCCACCTCGAGAAGCGTGCCGGAACAGCCGTACTTTGTTGTACGGACTGCACAGATTTTGTATAGCAACCTCTCTCGAAATTCGTGCCAAAAATCTGGGATGTGCTATTATCCTCTTCCTCGGTTTTTGTGCCGAAAATGACAGCCACCCTCTTCCTTGGAAAACGTGCCTGATTTTTGTGCCTTGAAGTGCGTGCTTGTTGTTGTACCCTCTTCCTCGATTTTTGTGCCTCCTCACTTGGAAACACTACCTCTCCTTTGCTGTACGGATTTTCTGCCTCGGTATGTGTGCCAATAAACGTTGTTGTACCTTTGATGAAATCTCTTCACTGCTGCCCTCCTTCTTCTCACTGCTCAGAAAAATCTCCAGCTCTCTTTCTCTCCTTCTCCCAATCTGCTCATGAAAGAATGAATGACCTTTTCCTCCTTTCCCTCCTTTAACCTAACCCTAAGTGACTTTTGGGGAATCCCTAAATCCAATGGCTGAGATAGATTGAGATCTAGGGCTGAGATTAAATGCTCATTTAAATCTCACTTTCTATTTTTTAATTCACCCCACTTTAATAAAGACCCACTTAGTCATTTATTTCCAAAGTCATTTTTCCTTTCTAATTTTACATTGACTTTATTAAAGTCACTTTAAAATTAGACTTTAGTAACTTTATCACTTAAAGTCACTTTTAAATTAGACTTTAGTAATTTTATCACTTAAAGTCACTTTTAAATTAGATTTGACTTTATAAAAATTATAAAGTCACTTTAGGAGAAAAATTAAATTCTTTTGGACACTTTTCCCTAGGCCAAAGATCAAAACCTTAGGGAACCACCTGTCCTCTGGTAACCAAATTTCAACACTCCCTCTTACCGAGGAAGGTGTTCCTCACCACACCCATCTTGTCTCTGAAGTAGACATGCTTGCCCCGTGGTAAGGCTTTGGTAAGAATATCTGCAACCTGCTCATCAGTGGGAATATACTCAAGCTTCACAGCTCCTTTCTGAACATAGTCTCCGATGAAATGATATTTGATCCCGATATGCTTTGACCTGTCATGAAATACTGGATTCTCCGTGAGTTTAATGCAACTCTGATTATCACAGTAAATCACTGAAGGTCTCAACGGCTGACCAAATAAGCTAAACAACATCTTGCGAAGCCAGATGGCCTCACAACTAGCTAGACTGGCTGCCATATACTCTGCTTCCGCTGAACTCAATGCTACTGACTGCTGCTTTCGGCTGAACCATGACACAACCGCCGAACCCAACCCAAAACAGCACCCTGAAGTGCTCTTCCTATCAGAAGCACAACCTGCCCAATCCGAATCAGTGTAACCTGCCAATCTCACTCCATCCCCCTGCCTGTAGTCCAGACCATAATCCACTGTCCCCTGCAAGTATCGCAAAATGTGTTTTGCAGCCACCCAGTGAACCTTCCTAGGCTCACACATAAACCGACTCATCGTGTTGACTGCAAAACAAATATCTGGTCTAGTGTTGACCAAATACATCAAGGAACCAATCAGCTGTCTGTACAATGTGGGATCCACCAACTCGGAATCCGAAGCATGAAGCTTCTTCCAGTTGGTGATCATCGGTGTCGACATGGGTCTACAATCCTCCATGTCGAATCTGCCAAGGATGTCCACAATATACTTCCCCTGTCCCAGGAAGAAATGCCCCTCCTCCTGCCACACCTCCAAACCCAAAAAGTAATGCATCAAGCCGATGTCCTTCATCTCAAACTCCGCCGCAAGATCTCTTTTGCAGTGCTCTATGAGTCTCTCTGCACCCGTAATGACCAAGTCATCCACATACAACACCAGAATGAGAGGCTCCTCACCTATCACAATATAGTAAAGGTTCGGATCTGCCTCACTCTTTGTGAAACCCATCTTCAGCAAGTATGTATCTATCCTGGAGTACCAAGCTCTGGGAGCTTGCTTCAGGCCATAGAGGGCCTTCTTCAGTCTGCACACATGGGACTCCTTCCCATGCACCTCAAAGCCCTGTGGCTGCTCAATGTACACCTCCTCCTGTATGAAGCCATTAAGAAATGCGGTCTTCACATCCATCTGGTGGATCTTCCAACCCATCTCTGCTGCTATCGATATAATGGAGCGGATCGAAGTATATCGAGCCACGGGAGCGAAGGTCTCCTCATAATCAACTCCCTCTACCTAGGAGAACCCTCTAGCCACAAACCTCGCTTTGAATTTCTCAATGCTGCCATCTGCAGCATGCTTTACCTTGTAAAGCCATCTGTAAGTAACCACGGATTTGCCCTCAGGCCTCGGCACCACCTCCCAAACATCATTCTTCATGATAGAAGAATACTCCTCCTGCATGGCCTCTCTCCAGACCTGCTGGCTAGCTGCCTCCTCATAGCTAGAAGGCCCAGAGTCAAGGATGCTGGTAGCCATTGCCATATAGCTACAAAACCTCTCAGGTGGTCTCTGGGCCGATCGGTTTCAGGCTCCTGAACATGTAGCTTCCTCCCTCAGGGTCCTCAAGCCATTTAGCCTTCTTCCTGAGCATACTTCTCCATTGAGAATGAAACTCCTCCTCCTCATCATCGGGGACTTCGAACTCCCCGATCGTCCGGTGGTCAAGCCTCCGCCCCCACTCGAACTCCGGTGATGCCGAAGCTCTCCGTGTGAACCGTCCACTGCGGGACTCTCGCAACCGGCTTCGTGACCGCCCACGTCGCCCGGCGACCACCTTCGACTCGTGAGCCACCGCCACCGATCCCGACTCGACATCGTCATAGATGTACCTCCGAATCCTCCTAATCCCTGCCCACTGGATCCCTGTGACTGACTCAACTGCTACTGAGGGTCTGGCTGATCCAGATACTCTAACTCCCGTGACCTCCTAAAGGCCCTGTCCTCCTCGAACTTCACATCCCGCCTGACAACAACTTTCCTCTGTGTAGGAATGTAAATCCGAAAGGCCTTTGAGGTCTCACTGTAGCCCACAAAGATACCCTTCTCTGCGGTGGGCTCTAGTTTGGTCCTCTTCTCCTTGGGTATGTAGGAGTATGTGATGCACCCAAAGATACGAAGATGACCACTATCAGGCTTCTTCCCAGAAAAAGCCTCCTCCGGAGTCATGTGCCCCAAGGCACGATGCGGACTCCTGTTCTGCAAGTAAACAGCTGTGTTGCAGGCCTCTGCCCACAAGAACAATGGCAACCCCTGATCATGTAACATGGCTTTGGCAGCCCCTCCGATGGATCTGTTCTTCCTCTCCGCAACCCCGTTCTGCTGGGGGTTGTAAGGAACAGTGAACTCCCTCCTAATGCCCGCCTCCGCACAATAGTCAACAAACTCTCCAAGGGTGTACTCTCCTCCATTGTCCGACCTCAAGGACTTGATCTTCCGACCTGTCTGTGTCTCCACAAGAGCTCTGAACTCCTGAAACCGCTTGAAGACCTCACTCTTGGTCTTCAAGAAATAAATCCAGGTCCTCCAGGAGTGATCATCAATGAATAAAACATAGTACTCATATCCACTCAAGGAAACATGAGACATCCGACCGCTCACATCGGAATGAATCAAATCAAGTATCCCAGTCGCTCTGCTGTCACTGCTGGGAAAAGGAGATTTGGCAAACTTGCCCATCGCACATCCTCTGCAAGTATCAAAGTGATCAGTACTGAAATCTGGCACACCTATAGTGATCTCCCGCAAAGTCCTCAAGGCTCCATGATACATGTGCCCCATCCTGCGGTGCCAAATCTCACACTGCTCAGAACTGCTAGCTCTGCTGTCGGTACTACTACTCAATGCCAAAAGGGACTGAAATGCAAACTTGTACACCTTTGCATGGCGTACACCTATCACTCTAGCTGAATCAGCTGGAGTGCCCCTGGGATACATCAACACCTGTCCTCCCCTGAATAGTATCTCATATCCTCTGTCCTCCAAAGCTGAGATGGATATGAGGTTCTTCCTCATCCCTGGCACATAAAGAACATCCGACACCTTCAAGGGAGGTTTGGACTCCCTCTGAAATGTCAATGTTCCCACACCGACTGCTCTAACAACTCTGTCATCACCGAGTACTACCTCTACATCAGTGCCACTCTCTGAAAGCTCTGAGAAGTACTCACGGACTCCTGTCATGTGACGTGAAGCCCCACCGTCCACATACCAGATACCCGAAGATGCTCCGCTAATCGAGGGAAATGCATGCTCCCTCTGAACCTCTATGGCAGATAATCCTGCACTAGAAGACTCACACGCAATGAACCCAAACTCCCTGTCAAAGCGATCTGCAAAGTCCTCAACCTCTGCTGAAGCTGCCATGCTCTGGTTCTTCCCCTTCTTCTTCTTCTTCTCCGGACACACAACTGCATAGTGTCCCATCTTCTGACAATTCCAACACTTCACTTTGGAATAGTCCTTCTGTGAGTTATCCTGTTTACATTTACCTTTGCCTTTGCCCCCACCGTTGCTTGTGGAAGCCTGCTTCTTCCCTTTGCCTTTCTTGCGTCCTGCCAACAGTGCTACATCCTCATCCTGCTCAACTGGCTTGGCTGCCCCAAGCTGACCTTTCCTGATCTCTGTCTGAATGCAGTCATCCCAAAACCTCTCCCATGTGGGAAGGGTCTCACGTGCACAAACCCCATCAACAAAGTTCATCCATGAACTGGGGAGGCCATTCACTGCAATCCGCACCAACTCAGTGGGTGGAATGGCCTCTCCAATCGCTGCCAACTCATCTCTCACATTAGTAATCTTTGTGAGATATCCAGCTGCACTATCATTACCCATCTTAATGGTCTTCAACTTCTCCTTCAGGACCATTTTCCGGTTCTCATTGGTACTCTAGTAGAGATTGGACAATGTTGTCCACATCTCATGAGCATTTCTCTTTCCTCTCACATGAGGAATGCAATGGTCTTTGATTCCGTCTAGAATCAGTCTCTTACCCTTGTTGTTCTTCCTATTATATGCTGCCAACTGAGTAGCATCAGTAGGCACATTAACAGGCTGCTGTGTGGTATGCACCATGATGTCCCAGACTTCTGCCTCCTCAAAGATACTCTGCATTCTCTCCTTCCAAACGCTGTAATTGGTATGCCCATCCAACCTATCCTCCACCCTCAATCCCAATGACATCCTGCTGTCCTAAAACTGAAAAATACCACTGTTGTAGTAAAGATAAAAATTATGTTTGTGAAAAATCAGCTTACTGGAATTTTCTGAGTGAAAAATCAGCAGGCTGTATTTTTCTCCTTGTTGTCCCAAACTGCACTTTCAGCACTCAAGCTCTGATACCATGTAGAAATGTCCTGTTTTCCCACCCCGGTTTTCAGTTTCACCTTATTTCTCCTTTTAGTTAAATGCCCTTTCTCATATCCTTACATTCAACAACAGAAAAATATTTTTTTGTTGAAAACACAAATTCTGGAAAATTTACAGAATGCTGGAAAATGCAGAAATAAAAATCAGCTCGCTTAAAACAGCCAATTTCCGTGCTTGCACACCGCCTCGGAAATTGTGCCAAATCAGCAACAACAAAAAACAGAAAATTTACAGCACCTTAGGACAGCATTAAATGGTGTACAGCCACCTCGGGAAGCGTGCTGGAACAGTCGTACTTTGTTGTACGGACTGTACAGATTTTGTACAGCAACCTCTCTCGAAATCCGTGCCAAAAATCTGGGCTGTGCTGCTGTCCTCTTCCTCGATTTTTGTGCCGAAAATGACAGCCACCCTCTTCCTTGGAAAACGTGCCTGATTTTTGTGCCTTGAAGTGCATGCTTGCTGTTGTACCCTCTTCCTCGATTTCTATGCCTCTTCACTTGGAAACACTACCTCTCCCTTACTGTACGAATTTTCTGCCTCGGTATGTGTGCCAATAAACGCTGTTGTACCTTTGCTGAAATCTCTTCACTGCTGCCCTCCTCCTTCTCACTGCTCAGAAAAATCTCCAGCTCTCTTTATCTCCTCCTCCCAATCTGCTCATGAAAGAATGAATGACCTTTTCCTCCTTTCCCTCCTTTAACCTAACCCTAAGTGACTTTTGGGGAATCCCTAAATCCAATGGCTGAAATAAATTGAGATCTAGAGCTGAGATTAAATGCTCATTTAAATCTCACTTTCTATTTTTTAATTCACCCCACTTTAATAAAGACCCACTTAGTCATTTATTTCCAAAGTCACTTTTCCTTTCTAATTTTACATTGACTTTATTAAGGTCACTTTAAAATTAGACTTTAGTAACTTTATCACTTAAAGTCACTTTAAAATTAGACTTTAGTAACTTTATCACTTAAAGTCACTTTAAAATTAGATTTGACTTTATAAAAATTATAAAGTCACTTTAGGAGAAAAATTAAATTCTTTTGGACACTTTTCCCTAGGCCAAAGAGCAAAGCCTTAGGGAACCACCTGTCCTCCGGTAACCAAATTTCAACATCTTACATCATGAGGATCTCTCGTCTTAGAGATTAGCTGAAGAGGGTTGGTGAAAATGTGCTCGATAGAGAGTTGGTTATCGTGACTCTCAGAGGTCTCCCTCCGGTTTGGGAAACCTTCATCACTACTATCAGCAACAGCAACATTCTTCCGTCTGTTGATGAAATGGTCGAGAAGCTGACTCGGGAATAGTCAAGAATAATAACAAGAGGAAGGATTCAAAAACATGAAGAAGGAGAGCCTGTTGCATATGTTGCCCATCAAAATATAAGGAGCAAGATATCAAAGGGAGGCCCATCTAGAAGACCTTCTCATCAAATCTCAAAAGGAAAAAATGAAAAATCACTTGCTTATATAGAATGCTTCACCTGCCACAAGTAAGGACATTATGCTCGTGACTGTCCCGAAAGGAAAAAGAGGCCACGCTACAACAACAACAGCACCAACTACTATAAAAGAAGGAAAGACAATCAAAGGAGCAACCATGATCAAAAGTATGAGAGGAGAAGAAGAGATTCATCAAGCAATCGTGAAGATCATCTATCTCACAAGAGATCTAGAGCCTCCAGGTATGAAAGTAATATTGTGGATAAAAATGAATATATTCTTATTTCTGCAATTACTAGTTCTCCACCAGATTCATGGGATAGTTGGTTAGCTGACAGTGGGGCCACTCATCATTTTTCTGGATATAAAGAAGTCCTCTCTAACCTAGTAGAGAGGCAGACTAAGTTAAGCATAATTCTTGGAGATAACTCCACTCATCCTGTAAAAGGATTTGGGTTAGTAAAATTTCAGTTTAACAAGTGGGGAATTTGTATTACTAAATGATGTCATGTATGTTGAGATTTTGTGTATTTGGGGTAGCATCAGTTGTGCTCTAAGTCCCAAATTTTGAGGGAGGACTAGAGTACAATTGATCTACAAGACCCAGAAATTGATTTGGGAAATTTCATCTGGTTTAGGAGATATTAAATTAATTAATTATTTTAATGTATTTCCTAAGTTAAAACATAAGGAACTTAAATAATTAAAATGAATTTAATTAAACATGTGATGAAATTGTCTTAAGTCACACGGATCAAGCTTTCTTTTAATCTTAGCCATTGATTCAAGATCTGATCATGGTCGTTTATTTGTCAACGAGAAAAGTATAAAGGA
Organism: Pinus albicaulis; assembly: GCA_034641835.2. Classification (NCBI taxonomy): domain Eukaryota; kingdom Viridiplantae; phylum Streptophyta; class Pinopsida; order Pinales; family Pinaceae; genus Pinus; species Pinus albicaulis. Next base: position 806,809,407 of record CM076570.1, read on the forward strand.
AAGGCTTGGAGTCATTTGTAAAGACACACAGAGGCAGAGCACTGAAGCTAAGCTGAGATTCTAGGGCAGGGTTTGCTAAGAATACTCAGAAGTGTTTCAGCTGCAGAGAGGGGAATTTAGGCCCCGGGGATGATCTGATCCCGGGGTCTAGAATACACAAGAGGCAGAGATCAGCTCAAGGACAGCGCAGAGGAGAAGGGAAGCTGCAGCAGCAAGGACAACACAGTCCCTCCAAGAACAGCGTGATTTTCAGCAAGAAACCCTAAGAGGGTTACGCAAAGACCCTAAGGGCCAGCGTAGTGACTGTGTCACCCAGTCTAGGGTAACGCAGTCTCTTCCGGAGCAGCGCAGAGGGTTTGAGGGGCTTCAGAGGCTGACGCAAAGGCTTTCAGGGGCAGCGTTGGGGTTTCTAGGCCCTAATCTTCTAAGCCAGAGACCGGTTTTCCCGCATTGGGTTTTTCCGAGGACTATTTGTCCAGAAATAATTGTCACTTTGTCTATGTGTGCATGAACTTGTTCTAGATCTGGATTGGTAGAGATCTGTTATGTGTTTTGCTTCGATTTTAACTTGAATTTATTCAGTTAATAACTTGTCTAAGTAGGAGAAGCATAACCAGATTAACAGTAATAATTTATGCATAAAGTGTAAGATTCAGAAATTTCTACATGGTATCAGAGCAATTGCAGATCTAGGAGGGTCACCAACAAGAGACTGAAGGTTCTAGTTGCAGGAAGCAGCTGAAAAAGCAGCAGAAATGCAGATCTGAAGGAACAGCGCAGTTTTCAAAGGCAGATCCACGAAGAGGGAAGGGTGACGCTATTTAGCACTGTCTCCTAACAAGCCCACGCAATTACTGCGCCGAGGCAGCTCAAAAACAGCGTTGGATTGGTCTAAAGCCAGCCAATGTGATGCAGATCTGAATCTGTCAGATCCAGAAAAGACTGCAGAAAAGCTGCAGAAATTCAGAAGGTGCTGGTGGGGTTAAATTCCTGAAGTTTTTAGATTTTTAGCCTTAGCACAAGTGACAAAGAGCAGGAAGATATCAGCTTCTCAGAGAGTTTCTTGCCGAGGGAAACTTGCAGGTTGATCAGAGAATCAAAGAAGAAGTTGAATCATAGTTGATTTGGTATATTTCCGAGGGAAATCAGTTGTCAGAGGGAGCAAAAGGTACTTGTTTCACCAAGGGCTTTAGATCCATTTCTCTAGCAAAGAGAAAAGGAAGTTCCGACATATTCTGAGCAGATGGCTCCTCATGGACTATGTGATCAGGATAGGTTGGATGGCCTCTCAAACTTTTCAATTTGGAAGGCAAGGATCCTGATAGTCCTTGAGGCATACAATCTAAGGGACCATGTAGAGCAAACTCTGGCCACACCGACAGATCTAGATCTCCTTCGAAAGCATAAGGAGGCTGCTGGGCATGCCAAGCGGCTGATTATGGATGGAATCAAGGCCCATATTGTACCACACGTAGCTAAGAAGAAGACAGCTAACGAGATGTGTAAGGCCTTGACTTCCCTATATGAGGGAAAATCTATCCAAAGAAAGATGTTGTTGGAAACTCAGATGAGGTCATTCATGATGACCAAGGGAGAAGACATGGAGCATTTTCTCTTCAGATTGCAGTCAATCAAAGATCAGCAGACTACAACGGGTGCAATGGTGGATGATGTTGTGATAGTCAAGACTACCCTCAATGCAGTCACGAATGAGTGGGAAACCTTTGTCCAAAGTATCATGGGCAGAGCGGACCTCCAAGATTGGGACAACTTGTGGTCAATTCTGCATCAAGAAGAACTCCGTAGATTCACTAAGAAGCAGCATAGCCCTGCATTGAGAAAAGTGAAGAAGGAAGATGAGGAAGATGCAGCCTTGGCATCAAATAAGCAGCCAAAGAAGAAGAAGGATCTTTCAAAGATCAAGTGCTTCCAGTGTGGTGAAATGGGACATTTTGCCAGCAATTGTCCTGAGAATAAAAGGGACAAGGAAGCATCTTCTTCCAAAGCAGTTGTGGCAGATGATGGGTCAGGAGATGATGCAGCCATGAGTGCTCATGAACCACGGAGGTGGGGTGACATAGATATGTAGAGGAGCTACATAGAAGAAGGCAGGATCCTTGAGCATCTCATCTCTTGGATCACATGCGAGCTACGGCAGCCTTAAGACAGTAGCAAGACAAGTGGAGCAGTGGGTGCATAGATCACAGATGAAGCAGGCAGAGGCAGATTTGAAGACTGGAAGGAGCAGCGCAGAGCAAGGCAGCAGCAGCGTAGAAGTAGTAGCAGCGCAGAGGCTGATGTGGCTTCAGCAACGCATAGCAGAGTTGCTTATGCAGTGCAGAGCTGCAACAGCGCAGAAGGCTTCAGAGGGACAGCGCAGTGTAGTAGCAGTGTGATAGATTTCAACACAAGGGGTTGATGTGACTTCAGTAGTGCAGAGGGAGTCTGATTACGCAGGCAAAGTTGTAGTTGTGCATCTTTCTTTAGATGCTAGCACAAATCTGTAGCCTATGGAGCTTCAGTGATGAGGATGCAGCCCATCTGACTTGTCTATCAAAGATTGGCCAAGAGATTCAGTTGTTTCTCTCAACCACTGAAGTTGCAATGCAGCAGATCAGCAATGGGGGTGCTATGAGCAGCACGGATGCAACATATTGAGAGGGAGTTGCAGTACAGAAGTTGCAGTGGCAGTGGCAGAGTCATGGGCAGCAGTACAGAATGGCGGCAGCAGTGCAGATTTGAGTGGCAGCAAGCCAAGCTTCAGCAGCACAGAACCAGTACTCAAAGTCATGTAATGCATAGTGTGATGTATTGCTAGAGCACACCCTTGATGCTAAGAGGGAGTGTTGAGATTTTGTGTATTTGCGGTAGCATTAGTTGTGCTCTAGTTCCCAAATTTTGAGGAAGGACTAGAGTACACTTGATCTACAAGACCCAGAAATTGATTTGGGAAATTTCATCTGGTTTAAGAGATATTAAATTAATTAATTATTTTAATGTATTTCCTAAGTTAAAACTTAGGGAACTTAAATAATTAAAGTGAATTTAATTAAACATGTGATGAAATTGTCTTAAGTCACACTGATCAAGCTTTCTTTTAATCTTAGCCATTGATTCAAGATCTGATCATGGCCGTCGATTTGTCAACGAGAAAAGTATAAAGGAAAGGCTTGGGGTCATTTGTAAAGACACAAAGGCAGAGCACTGAAGCTAAGCTGAGATTCTAGGGCAGGGTTTGCTAAGAATATTCAGAAGTGTTTCAGCTGCAGAGAGGGGAATTTAGGCCAAGGGGATGATCTGATCCTGGGGTCTAGAATATACAAGAGGCAGAGATCAGCTCAAAGACAGCGCAGAGGAGAAGGGAAGCTGCAGCAGCAAGGACAGCGTGATTTTCAGCAGGAAACCCTCAGAGGGTTACGCAGAGACCCTAGAGGGCAGCGTAGTGACTACGTCACCCAATCTGGGGTACTGCAGTATCTTCCGGAGCAGCGCTGAGGGTTTGAGGGGCTTCAAAGGCTGACGCAAAGGCTTTCAGGGGTAGCGCTGGGGATTCTAGGCCCTAAACTTGGCTGAGTTCTGTAAATCCCGTTTGAGGGTATGGATCAGTCATTATTTTGGCCCTAGATCAGCCAGTGAGCTGTAGATCTAGTATATTCTCTGTCAGGTTTTCCAGATCTCGAACCCAGATTTGTGTATTCAGAAAAATTCTTAATAATAAAACCCTCTAGCAGCCAGAGAACGGTTTTCCCGCATTGGGTTTTTCCGGGGACTATTTGTTCAGAAATAACTTTGTCACTTTGTCTATGTGTGCATGAACTTGTTCTAGATCTGGATTGGTAGAGATCTGTTATGTGTTTTGCTTCGATTTTAACTTGAATTTATTCAATTAATAATTTGTCTAAGTAGGAGAAGCATAACCAGATTAACAGTAATAATTTCTGCATAAAGTGTAAGATTCAGAAATTTCTACAATGTATGTACCGAGACTCAAGAAAAACTTAATTTCTACATCTGCATTAGAAGATAAAAGGATGAGGGTCGCCTTCATCAATGGGAAAGTTTTAACTTAGCCTGTTGACTCACATATAAAAGATGCTTTTACATTAGGACTGAGATCTGAGGGACTTTACAAGGTCACAGGAAGGCCACTCTTTGCATTGGCCCATAATACCAATCATCTCAGTGAATTATGGCACGACAGGCTGGCTCATTTACATTATGAGGCTCTTCCGAAATTGAAGAGACTAGTTTCTGGTATTCCCAATGTACATGCTCAGCATGAGGGAGTTTGTCTTGGTTGCGCTAGTGGAAAGAAAACAAGGGGACCATTCCCCTCAAGCCAGAATAGAACATACGACACACTTCATCTCATCCATTCAAACATATGTGGTCTGATGCATGTACACTCTATAGGTGGTCACCTTTATTACATCACCTTCATTGATGATTACTCCAGAAAGACATGGTTAAACTACATCAAGCACAAGGATGAAGCCTTTGACAAATTTCAGGAAATCAAAGCATAGATCGAGAATCAAACCGAGAAAAGAATCAAAGTATTCAAATCCGACAATGGAGGAGAGTACATGTCTAGAGAATTCATAGCAATCTGCAAGAAGGAAGGGATCAAGAAGGAAACCACTGCACCTTATACATCTAAGCAGAATGGTCTAGCTGAAAGAAAGAACCGATCGATATTACAAGTTGCTCGCGCTATGCTACATGAATAGAAGGTACCAAAGTTTATATGGGCTGAAGCAGTCAATACCGTTGTCTATGTTCAGAGCCGAGTGCCTCATCAAGCATTGAAGAATAAGACTCCAGAAGAAGTCTTCACGGGAAACAAACCAGACATCATCCATTTACGCATATTTGGATGCCCAATATTCTTCCATGTACCGAAATAGAAGAGGAATGAGTTGGAAGCAACAGGCAGAAAAGGTACCTTCATGCGTTACTGTGAAAACTCCAAGGCATACATAATTTACATTCCTGGTCGAAGGAAGGTTGAGATTAGCAGAGATGTAACCTTCGATGAAGATGCAGCGCTTTGTAAAGCAAGGGATCTTCCTCCGCCTCAAAAGGAAGATGATGTTGAAAAGGATATCCTAGATATCCCCTCAGTACCCGAGTCAGATATTGATGATACTTCAATGCAACCAATGGATCCATTAGATCCACCTTCCAGTGATCCTCCTACAAGGAAAAAAATGTTGTGGCTTCGCGATACTTTGCAGGACAGTGAAAGGCATATTCATGTTCGTCGATCATTCAGGGAAAGGAAGGAACCTTGCAGGTATCAAGGTTATCTAGCAGTCATGAGCACTATGATTCAAGCTGAACAATCTTCATTTGAAGAAGCAGTCAAAGAGCAAGCATGGAAGGACACCATGACCGAAGAATATGAATCAATCGTGAAAAACGATGTATGGGTTGTTGTACCAAGACCGCATGGGAAGTCAGTTGTGACTTCGAAATGGTTGTTCAAAATCAAGCATGGTGTTAATGGTAGCATTGAGAAGTACAAAGCGAGATTTGTAGCCCATGGTTTCTCTCAGAAAGAGGGAGAAGACTACGATGATATATTTGCTCCTGCGGCTCGATATACAACTATCCGCTTGATAGTTTCCCTTGTTGCCAGTCAAGGATGGAAACTTCATCAGATGGATGTAAAGATAGCCTTCCTCCATGGTATGTTGCAGGGAGAATTATATGTGGAACAACCACAGGAATTGAGGTGGAAGATCGCACATCACATGTTTACAAGTTGAAGAAAGCACTGTACAGATTGAAGCAAGCTCCCTGAGCTTGGTATGCTCGCATTGATAGCTATCTAATGAAACTAGGTTTCACTAGAAGCAGTGTTGATCCCAACCTCTATTTTAAAGTTGTTCATGGTATGCCTCTAATTCTGGTTCTATATGTTGACGATTTATTCTTAACAGGAAGTGAACCATTGATTATCGAATGCAAGAGAAAGCTAGCCTCTGAATTCGAAACGAAAGACCTCGGTCTTATGCATTACTTTTTGAGTCTTGAGGTATGGCAAAGACCTGGTGAAATCTTTATCTCACAGGGAAAGTATGTGGTAAAGCTGCTGGAAAGGTTTGGTATGACAAATTGCAAGCCCATGGTCACTCCGATGGAAATGAACTTAAAGAAGTTGTGTGGTAAATCAACTAGACCTGATCTAGCGAATCCATCCGAGTATAGACAGTTGATTGGGGCTCTGATGTTCCTTGTGAACACCCACCCGGATATATGTTATGCAGTAAACACATTGAGTCAGTTCATGACTGACCCCCTTCATGTGCATTGGATATCAGCTAAACATGTATTGACTCTTGAGGTATTTGCATGGATCAATCACACTTGGTATAAGATACTCTGTTGGAGATATCCATCTTCATGGATTCATTGATGCAGACTGGGCAAGTAATGTTTCTGACAAAAAGAGTACATCTGGATGCTGCTTGAGTCTTGGTTTTGCCATGATATCGTGGATGAGTAGGAAGCAGGAGTCAGTTGCATTGAGCACCATAGAAGCAGAGTACATTGTTGCTAGCACAGCAAGCTGTGAAGCTGTGAAGCTGTGTGGTTCCTTGGTCAAGTGTTGGACACCACTGTGATATACTGTGACAACAAAAGTAGGATTCCTTTGGCAGAGAATCATGTATTTCATGACAAGTCCAAGCATATTGAGATTCGATATCACTTCATACATGACATGGTGCAGAGAGGAGCTTTGAGACTCCAACACATTTCGGCTGGTGATCAGACTATAGTTATTCTTACCAAGGCTTTGTCGAAAGGAAAGTTCCTGGTTTTTAGAGAGCAACTTGGACTAATGGATGTAGCCCCTCCGGATAAGAGGCAACGCTAATCGAGAACACTGAGTACTCTTTCTACCCTGCTTGAGCTCTCAAGGTGAAGAATTCAGATAAAGGGCTCCTGGGGTTGAGGGAACTCTGGACAATACCTTATTTTTCACTCGTGCATATGTGTGTGATCCTTATCCGTTTTGACAAGTCGAGTATCTCCTCCACTGTTGAGTCTTTGCAAAGTATACCCCAGTTGGCATCATACCCACAGGCAGGGCTTGTTGGGATTGTCCCTCCTCGTTTGGCCAATGGGTTGAGGAGCTTGGAGGCGTGTGATCCTTACCACTTGGTAAATCGGGTATCTCGTCCAAGTTGGGTTATGATGCAGGTGTTCTACCACTTGACTGATGAGAGTCATTGATGGGAAGATCAGTAGGCGACAGGATTGGGTTGAGACTTGCTCCCCTTTTACGATTCCGGGTTGAGGGTGAGCTCCCCGATGAGATTCCAGGGTCAGAGATGTGCTCCCTTGTGAGATGAGTTATCCTGTTGCTAGATGTGGGTGAAAGTTATCGCTCCCTGATTCTTCTTTTTCTTAGATTCGAGAAATTTTCAACAGATGGAGTTGAGCCATGATGACACTATGATACAGAGATCTTCAAGTAGAGATTGCAAAGTGGAATTCTTCCTAGTTGAGAGGGAGTGTTAATTTTTGGCAACTAGAGTCAAATTCCACAATGGACAACTCATATGACTAAAATAATAAGTTAACGAGATTCCTCTTTTCGAGAGGATCAAAATCGGTCTATAGATTGTTCTAAACGGTTAAGCGGGAGTTAAGTTATGAATTATTTTATTATTTTATGAGTTGGTTAAATTGCATGTTGATCTTTTTTCGCCCCCGAGACCGTGCTCTGCCTCTCCCCTACACATAGGGTTTCTGGTGTTGCGGCAGAGTGGTGCCAGTCAAGGTAGCTCGCCCTGGCTTGGGCTCAGCCCAACGGCAAACTCTCAAGCCCCTCCTCCTCCTCCTGAGGTCGAGGCCTTCAAGCTTCTGGTTGCTTCCCAACTGAAGAAGAAGAAACAACTCGCCTCCAAATTTGTCAAGAGATTGGATGAGATCCCCTTGGTGGCTCTCCTGCCTGAGGGTCCGATGAAAGTGACCCTTTCCCTTGCGAACCGAGCACTAGTTGGACAGTTCACGGGCTTATGGCCTTCACCAAAAACTATGAAAGCATGGATCACTCGAAACTGGAAGCCCCTCATTGCAAACAGTGTCACCTCATACTTCCTGGGGCGGGGTTTCTTCCTGTTTGAATTCAACATAAAGGAGGATAAGGACCTGATTTTCAGAAACGGACCCTATTTCATGGGTCCTCAAGGACTGTACTTAAATCGCTGGACTCCAGACTTCGACCCCTCGGAGAATGTTCCATCTGTCGTTCCAGTTTGGGTCAGGCTCCCAAACTTGTCGATGCATTGCTGGAACAAGGAATCAATGCAGCAAATCAGCAACACCCTTGGAAAATTCATAGACAAGGCAAACAACAAAGACCAATATGACTGCGCTAGAATCTGCATGGAGGTTGATCTCGAAGTTGGGTTGCCATAAGCCATTAAGCTAACGGTGGGGAATTGGTCTCATTTGCAAAAATTAGACTACAAATAGTTGTCGTTCAAATGTCACGAATGTCATGAGTATGGCCACTTTGCCAAGAACTGTCCCAAAAATGCAAGCCCAGAAAAGAAGAAAGAAGAAGGATGGCAACAAGCCAAGAAATCTAGAACGAGCCTTAGGCCAGGGCCAATCGGACAAGGAACAGAGAAAGGAAAGGGAAGTTCAGCACCCACGGGGAGTATTCCTAAAGCAAAACCCACCCAGAAAGGTCAAGAGAACAGCTTTGCAGCCTTGAGCTCAGAGACAAAGGAAGTCCAAGAAATTGATCCACGAGACGTGCAAAAGGATCTCCAAGTGCAAGAAACCCCAAAACCACTGAAGATTGGCGATTATCCTGGAGAAACCCCGAAAGAGAAAGAGCATGTCTCCGAGGGGGAAGATCTGGATTCGGAGGAGTCGGAGGAAGAAGGAGAATTGGGGATTCCCAAACTTCGATCAGAAGATCGACCAGGGGATGGAAATCCTCCAGGGAAAAGAGAGAGCGAGAAACCTACAAGGAGAAGTTGCAAGGGAACCAGCCAACCCTAGAAAAGATGTTAGCAAAAAACCCTAAAGCATACAGAAATCAAAGCCAGGGCTCTAAGGGAGCCCTCTCAGCTCAAAAAAGGAAGTAATGAAGATCGTCTCCTGGAACTGCAGAGGGATGGGGAGCAACCTAAAAGAAGAAGCAATGAAAAGTCTAGTAAGGTTGGAAAGGCCCGACATTCTTCTCATCCAGGAGACCAAAATGGAGGAAAGGGATTTTCTCCACAAAAGCAAACTGTTTTGGGGAAAAGGAGGAGGAATCGCAGTCTCCTCTAGAGGCGCCTCAAGAGGGCTGGGAATTCCATGGGGCGAGACATGCTTTGAGAAAATTCTAGTTAAACTCAACTCAAACTGGATTTTTGCTCAGTTTTTGCATCTTCATACCAAAGAGACAGTGAATCTTTTCAATATTTATGCTCTGGTCATCTTAGCAGACAAAAAATCTGCTGGGAATAAATTAGGGACCTAGCAAATGAGATTCAGATGGATAACGTCATTCTCGCTGGAGACATGAACATTACTTTAAGCCAAAGGGAGAAGCGAGGGGGCAGCATTGTAAGGGATCCAGCCAGAGAATGGGTGGAAGAACTCATTCAGGATTGGGATCTATTGGACATCAAGCCACCCAAGGGCAAATATACATAGACCAATAGAAGAACGGGTTTGGGCCACATTGCTGCAAGGTTAGATCAGTTTCTCATCTAGAGTTCCTTCTTGCTTTTAGGTCTTGATGTCAGTTCTGCTATTCTTTCTTCGTCGGTCTCCGATCACAAGCCCATTAGGCTTGAGATGAAGTCGCATATGAATCTGGGGCCCATTCCCTTCCGTTTTAGTGCTCTCTGGGTGCAGCAACTCGACTTTTTGGACAGAGCTGAGGAAGTCTAGAAACACCCTGTCAGTGGATCTCCTTCTTTGTGTGGGAAGAAAAGCTTAGGAGAGTGAAGAGGGCCCTCAAAAGTTGGGCTAAAGCCCTCCCTTCTCCGAACGAATCAAGGCAGGCTACCCAGGGCTGTTTGGAGAGTCATCAAAAACAAATGGAAGATATGGACATCTTGAAGGACAGCTTAATCCTGGAAGAGGAGCTCCAGGCTAATCTTCATAAGGCTTGCATCTGGGAGGAGGAATTCTGGAGACTTAAATCTCACAGTCTGTGGCTACAAGCTGGGGACAGGAATACCTCCTTCTTTCATAAGCGGACTCAAGCCAGAAGAAACTTTAATTCTATAGTGGAGATAACCTCAAGAGACCAATCCTTCTCTGACTCTGCCAACATCAAAAAAGTTGCCCATCAGCATTTCAAAGAATTGTACACAGAGGATAAGCAAGCAAGTCTCAGCTCCAACCTGCTCGAGTTGGTCCCTCTAAAGGTCAATGCCCAAATGAACGCTATTCTGACTGCTCCTGTCACCGTCAATGAAATCATGCAGGGCCTTGATGAAATGGATCCGGACAAGGCTCCTGGGCCGGATGGGTTCACTGCTCGATTCATTAAAACTTATTGGAACATTGTCAAAAAGGATCTCTACAAAATGATCTGAGAGTCTCAGACCTGCCACAAGCTTGGGGGCAGCACCAACTCGGCATTCTTGGCCCTTATACCTAAAGAGAAGGGTGCTAGTTCTTTCAACAGATTCAGGCCAATTTCCCTCTGTAACATTGGCTACAAGCTCATCACTAAAGTCATGGCTAACAGACTGAAAGGCCTTCTTCCGAAAATCATTCCTGACAATCAAGGGGGATTTGTCAAAGGTAGGCAGATAATTGATAACTTCATTCTTGTTCAGGAAGTGATCCATTCAAGCATCCAAAGACGAGAAAAAGGCATGGCTGTCAAGTTGGACCTGGCTAGTGCATTTGACAGAGTCAGGCACAAGTTTCTCTTTGGTGTTATGCATCAATTTGGGTTTGACTACCACTTTATAAGTTGGGACAAGGCCTACATTGCAGAACCATGGATTGCTCCACTTGTCAACGATCGTGCTGCTGACTTCTTCAAGGCGAGTCGCGGGATAAAGCAGGGATGCCTTCTATCCCCTCTTCTCTTTGTCATTCAAGCCTTTGTCCTCGTTTTATGCTGGAGAAAAGACAAATCGAGCAAGAGCTTATAGGTCTTAGGATCGCTAGGGGAGTCAAAGACATAAATCATGCTCTCTTTGCTGATGACTCCATCCTCCTAGGGGGTGCTTCCACCATCTCGGCCTCCCGCTTCAAGCTGGAGCTGGGTCGCTACTGCCTCAATTCTGGGAGTGAACTTAACAAGGGCAAATGCTTCATTTATGCTTGGAACCTCACTGGCCTCGAGCTAAGCACGAGCACCAAGATTTTGGGTTTTAAAGGCTCCACAAAATGGGTGTCTTTTAAGTATCTTGGACTGTCGATCTTTCAAGGATGCCTGATTAGGAGGTACTTGTACCACTCACTAGACAAATTCAAGCTCAAAATGCAAGCCTAGGGCACGTCATGGCTCAATCTGGCAGGTAAGACTGTTCTCATTAAGTCAGTCCTTAATAGTCTTCCAATCTTTCAGATGTCTGTTCTGTTGGCTCCAGTGGGCATTCTTTGCAAGATGGAGCAAATCATTTGCTCTTTTTTCTGGAAGGGAGGGAAGAACAACGCTAAGAGAATTTCGTTGATCAGTTGGAATATGATCGTTATGCCACTGCTGGAAGGTGGCCTTCACATAAAAGATCTCAGGGAACACAATATCGCTCTGGGGGCCAAGATCTTATGGCAGCAGGTAGCAAGTCCCGGATGGGCACAGATTGCTTTATGGAAAAAATACAACTTCAGAAAGCATCTTCACAGCCTGAAGAACTTCCAATCTAATCGACAAGGCTCCTTGATCCATCAGTTGTGTAAGCATGCTCTCCCGCTACTGCGTGACCACTTGTTCTAGATTCCAGGCAATGGGAAGCAGATCAGACTGTGGGAGGATAGGATCATGAATGCAAAAGCATTCGAGAAGGATCCTGAGTTGCTGGAGCTCAAAACGTAGATGATTGCAGATGGTCAATGCAAGATGTGGGACATTTCAAAATGGGATAGCAACAATTGGGCAGGGTGGCAGAAGATAGAGATTCCTGCCCATCTGGAGCAAGCATGGGCCAAATTCATGGTAGCGATGGCTGGGAAAGCCCCCCTAAACGTAAGAAAAAAAGACAGAAGGGTTGAAGTTCCTCGAAGGGATGTTATTCCGCAGCAGAAGGCTACAGGTGTCTTAAATCCATTCCCACTGTCCCCCGCAACCCTGTGATTTGGAAAGGGATTTGGCAGGTCAAAAGCATTCTGAAGATTGATATGTTCACCTGGAAGCTAGGGCACAGCAGTATCCTCAAAGCTGAAAACCTGCAGCGTCGTGGATTCCACGGCCCCTCTTGGTGCCTGCTCTGTCAACAACAGGAGGAAAATTCGGTCCACATCTTTCTCGAGTGCCTCTTCGCTCAGGACATTTGGAATGAAATCTTGTTGATTTGGAACAGCAGTCCCATCCTCTCAACCAACATCACGAGTATGTTGTGTAATTGGGGAGATCTGTTTCCTAAGTCCTTCCCCGGGAGAGGTTGGCCATACGAGGGGTGGATGCTTATCCCTCAACTCATTTGCTGGAAGATTTGGCTTGAAAGAAACAATCGGATCTTTCAAGAGAGGGCCCTAAAACAGCAGCAAATCGGTGTGAAAATCAAAAGCTTATTTAAAGAAATAATGCAGACCAAGGTGAACTAGAAGCGGGCTGGTAGCTTAAGCCAGCAAGGTAGGGAGTGGTGCCAACAGCTGGGGCTAAACCTTCCTACTGGGAAAAATATGGCGAATTGCAAAAAAGAATGGCAAATCAGATTGGAGGATGAGGACTTCGACAAATGGAGAAGCACCATAGATATCCACACTATGTTTTTTAACGATGCAGCAAAGAGGAATCCGGGGAAGGCCGAAGGCGGAGGAATTATCCGCTACCCTTCAGACCAAATCATCTCCCACTTTGCCTAGGGTTTGGGGATTACTTCGAACAATCAAGCGGAAGCCATGGCTCTCCTCCAAGGCTTGAAACACCTGCAAAAACATGGAATCAAGGATGCTCGAGTCATTGGAGATTCACAAAGCCTCATTGGCTTGATTGCGACAAAATCGGTACCTAAAGATCTCCGCTTGCAACGGCTATTCGCTCGTATCAATAAGTTGATCGTGTCCTTTGACAGACTTCAGTTCTTTCATGTCCTTCGGAAAAATAACAAAGACACAAATCTTGAAGCCAACATTGTTGTCTCTTTACAAGCGGGATCTCTCCTCTGCGAAGAGGGGAATTCATGGGATCCTCTGCCTTAGCCGACCCCTCTCCTTTGTCATGTATTTTTGTCTCTTGCTACAGCAATTTGTTTGTATTAGAAGGTTTGCTAGTCTTTGGGAAATTACTAGATTGACTGTAAGAAGCAGAGTAGATGAATTTTGCTTGATAGGAAACCCCCTAGACATTGGGTCTCCAGATGTAATACCTCCGAGCATAAGCCTCAGACCTTTTGAATCAATAAAAAAAATAACTGTTTCGGTTAAAAAAAAAAAAAAAAAAATTGCATGTTGATCTAGTCAAAGCCCCAAGCAGTCCCTCATCAAGTTATAAATAGAAGTGACCTCAAGCTCATTTGCACACATTCGCTCACGAGATCTTCTTCATGTTGTTTTGGTTATTGGTCGTATTTTTTGTTTTCTAGCACAGGTACGTCGCAAGAGATCTGCACAGTGGATCGGCATCACAGATAGAGGCACATTTCAGATCTGGTTATTTTGGATCTGGGTCGCAAGCTGAGCTTGTTGTGGTCACGACTCAGCTAGTAAAGTTTCTTGCAGGCAGGCTTAAGGGCACGGCCAAGTTTCTAGGTATACAGGAGCTCAACCGCGGGCACAGAACTTTGTGGTAGCGGCTCAGAGTTGATATAGCTGCAGGCAGGGCATGTTAAGGTCGCGGCTCTGTGAGTTATTGGGCAAATCAAATTTGGTATTTTGTAAGTTGCTCGCACAATATAATCAGCGATCCATCACGCAGTCACATCAACGTCAAAACAGCTATTGGCAGTTTTCTAGACTCAAATCTAGATCAAGGCAGCTAAGATCACTTGGTATCAGTAATTCATTGATTTTTTGTTTTGTTGATCTATAGATCAGATCAAATTATTATCCGTTATATTATCGTACTGGGCTCACTGTACTCTCTACTGCAATCTTTTGAAGACAATCTATAGAAGAAAAATGTTTGAAAGGGTTTTCCCCACAATGTGGTTTTTCCCTGGTCTTGGACCAATTTCCGTATCTCATGGTTTTGATATTGTCTTCTCTGTCTTTCCCTACATTGTTCTATCTTCAATTACAGTTTGTGGTTATTTATATTGCATAGATATTAATACACTGTTAATGAAAATCTTATTTGGGCTTAAGTAACTAATACAGCATAGAGCAATATTGAAAATTAACAAGTAGATGATGTTGATTAAGTTGCGATTGGTTTTGATTGATTCTTTTGTATGAAATCTAAGGTTTGTATGAAACGCTAATAAGAAGTCTAACATATGAATTTTGAAAAGTTGATAGATGCTTTGTAGATCTATATTTGTTTGAATTGTTTCTAGGGTTTGCTATATGTTGTAATAGGGTATGTCATACCTTTGGAAGAAACATGGAAAACTCTAGATGGAATAAAAGTTGTTATGAAATAGTCTAGGGTTTATGACAAAGTCCCTAGCAAGATGTTGAAGAGTGTGAGTCTCTTGGTTATCCTGATATGGCTAACTTCATGCTTCCGTAATCCTGATATGGCTAACTTCATGCTTCTGTAGATTTGGTTGTACTTGCTATCTAAGTTGTGCAGGTACACAATCTTCAATATGGTGAAGATGTTCGTTGATGTGATAAGCATGATGTGGATGATGAAAACTTTGATGAAATGGTTGGAAGACATGAAAGATTCTCCGATGACGAAAAGAAGAAGTTGATATCCCTGAGTTAAGAGAGAGAATGGATAGAAGAAATCTCCTTGAGTTAAGAAGGAGACTAGATAAAGCAAATCTCCCTGGTTGAGAGGGAGAGCATAGTTTTGATTGGAGAATGAATTTTGAAGGATATCTTGATGCATGAGAAGTAGGAAAGGAGAATGTATGATTAAGGAATCTTCTGTCAAAAACTCGGTTGATAGTCCTATTATGGAAAGTTGAGAAGTAACATCAAGTTCTCTCAAAGATCCCGAAGGTTTGTATTTGATTATGTACATGTGAAAGTATATTATTGGTTGGGGTTGTGTTTGTACATGAAATCTCTCGAAGGTTTTGATAGCATGCTGGTTACCGATCAATTTGATCGGGAGAGGTTTGTTGTCCTTGATCTCTCGGATCAAGGAGTGTTGAGGCTTTGTGATTGAAGCATTACCTGGGAAGACATCTGGTCGGCACTTTGTGGTGATGTCTAGGTCCCGAAGTTGGAAAGGTGGCGTTGGTCATTGAGCTCTGACACGCACCTAGATATCTGGGTTGATGGTTAGCAAGTAAGCCTGATGGTACCTAGAGAGGCGGAAAGCTTGAGTCCATTTTAGTCCCACCCGGGTAGATTACCCTGGTCAGGAATCTAGTATGTGGCATTGCGGTGCCTAAATTGTTGAGAGACCAATGGATAGATTGCCCTGGTCAGGAATCTAGTATGTGGCATTGCAGTGCCTAAATTGTTGAGAGACCAATGGATATATTGCCCTGGTCAGGAATCTAGTATGTGGCATTGCGGCGCCTAAACTTCTTCATAGATGATGTGTTGAGATCTTCCATGTACCTCTGTGATTATATGTAAATATGAATACCTCCCTAGTTAAGAGGGAGTGTTGCAAAATGTAACTAGGTTTGGTCTTCATTGTACTTGAAGTAAAAAATGTAATATATTTGTCAAAAGAAAAGAATTTTATTATTGTTGAATTGACTTGTTAAAGCATGGGTTTCATGCTTGGGTCAATGGTTATAGGTCAAGCCTCCATTGTAGGCTTTAGGATTGAGTCAAAGTCAAATTATTATTTGGACTCCTCCATCAAGTCATCCTCTCCAACAAAGTCTTCATGTCGGCCTCAAAAGAAATCTTCTTCAAATCGACCTTCTCCAAAGAACACATGTGACCTCACCATATGAAGACACAAAGGTTCACACACTCATGTCGGCTTATTTACATATGGCAACCACTATATATACCCGTGTGAGAACTTCGCATAAATCATAGAAACAAGTTCGAGTTATCTCTGAAATTTGGTGATCACAGTTCGAATTACAGTTCAGATCACAGTTCAAATATCTAAGTTCAGTGAAGGATGGAGTGCTACAGTGAGGTCTTGGTGCTACAATATAGTCTCGGTGCTATGTCAGTTTGTTGCTATTACAGTTCATGTTACCACAGTCTTGGCACTACCATAAGGACATGGTGTTATCACTATGATGAGGTCTTGGTGCTCCTACAAGTAATAATTACAGTGATGAAGATCTCAGTGCAGTGATAAGGTCTCGGTGATCTTACAGTGATGATGTCTTGGTGGTAACACAGTGATATGAATTCAGTGCTAACATAGTGACATATATCTTGGTATACAATCACAGTGAAAGGAAGAGCAAGCAAGGATGACTTGATGGATGGAGGTACTTTCGAGTCTAAGTTGTTAGGGTCTTGGTCGTCTCATCTTGAATCTACTGGAAAAAGAATTTTGACGAGGTTTTCCCCAAAGAGTGGGGTTTTGTCCTGGCAGCATGCCTATATCTTGTGTTCTCTTCTTTTGGTGTTTGTCATTAATCTTGATGATAAGAAAAGATAATTAAGAAATCTAATACAAATAATGAAAACATCACAAGTTAATGTCATAATAAGGGAAATAATTTTAACTTCCACCTCTATGGATTTCCCAACACGAAGTCTATGAGAACCTACTCTGAACTGGCCTAGAGGAAAGCGAAGAGCATGCATGCAGTGGTGAAACGTATACTGGGATTGAACAATGAGCCTGTCTCTCAACTCCAAGAAGTGCTCAGCGTAAAAGGCCATCTTTGGGCGCAACCCGCACGGAAAATTGACCCAGGTGACCTGGACGAATTGCCTGTAGATGTCCTCCCTGATCATTTTGTTCAGCTCCTGTCTAGTAGGTAAAAGGTGACCAGGAGCATCTAAGGAATATCGGAAAGGAGGGAAACGATCCAACTGAATGCCCAATGATTCTAAGAGATCTGAAACTCCTGTAAACCAACATCTAGCCCGGCCCGAGGGAGCAGAACAGGAAATAGTCTCAGAATAGCAATATGCCAATTAAGGATATCGGTCCCTACTATTTATCAAGTCTGCAAAGCCCCAGACATGATGCAAGAATCAGCCAAACTGAAGACCGTCTCAAGCCGAAAGGGCTGAGCTCCAAACTCTGCAAGGATGATGTGCTGAGGTACTGCCTGTTTGCATCTAATGATGCGGCGGAGAAGAAGAATCTGGACTCTCTCAACTGAAGCCCAATCAGAGAAGAATTTGGATAATGCACAAATCACCGACTATAGAGGAAGCTCGGATGCCATATAGATTTGTTTTTAATCACAATGATAATTCACATAATTCCACAAGAGGTAAATGCCACAGGTCCACAGAAAAACTTCACATTGAATTTAATGACAATATCATAAATTCGGCCTTCCAAATCTTTCCTTAAGACAGTTTCAACTCAACACAAGTGCTACATCTAGAACCTCAACGAGAAACTCAAATCCCATAACACTCTTTGTAAACTCGATCAGCAACACCAACTTGGCCTAGATATTTTAAGAGAGATACAAAACTCGTTTTCAATCTAACTCAAACAAGGTTTCTCTTGGACTGTAACTAGTTTTGATCCCATGTTGAAATTCGAAAGCAAGGTAGAATTTCTAGTCATGATAATTACTTGCGAAGATGTTTAGTGTTCTTAGTTTTCTTTATTATTCATCAAGCAATTACCATTCAAATACAAGAAAATAGAGATCATAGCGCATAAGAGAAAAGAGACACCAGAGATTAGGCCAGAGGTCAGAGCAAAACCCACAAGGGAAAAGCCCATCAATCCTTTCCTTATAGATTATTCGTCAACAACAGAAATCCAAGTCAGACTAACCAGTGATTCAAGTGCCAAGTCATCCCTCCAAACTCTGCAATGTTTTGTCCACAAGATAGTTAACCAAGATGCCACAAGTCAGTCATTCAAATAACTCGTCCAACAAAGATATGTAGCTCATATTTCACAGAAATTATAGCCTTCCTGGAGCTTACATTATATGGAGAAAATAACCTTCTTACAGCTCATATCACACAGAGAAAGTAGCCTTCTTGTAGCTCGCATCACACGAAGAGATTAGCCTTTCTGCAACTCCCATCACACACAGAGATTAGCCTTTCTACAATGCGTATCACACAAAGGGACGTACCATAGGAACTTGCATCATCATGGAAAGATATGTCATAGAGACTCACATCATCATGAAGAGATATATGTCACAAAAAATTTCATCTTCATCACATAAACTCGCATCATCATGGAGAGATATATCACAGGAACAAACATCATTAGAGAGCCTTAGATTCTTCGTGTATTTCTTTGCGCATGATAGTCCTTGGGGGGAGAACCAGATGGAGGCTCACATTGAGTCTGTGATAGATATGTGTAACGACACATTCCCAAGTTATACGCAAAATAATATTAGCGTGTATACGATATGCGCATTTGATAGCTACACATGCATATATCGCGCACATCGCACTAGTACACCTACCTACTAATATCAAGATTACATAAGTTAGAGATTTAATATTAAGATTAAAGATTAATATTAAATCTAACTAAGTATAAATTATATGAAAAAGGACTAATAAAAGAAAATAATTTAATTTAATTAAAATATAAAGTTAATTCATTAAGTTACAAAGGACTATTCAAATATTAAAAATTAATCTTAAAGAGTACTTAAATGTGAGTCAAATGCTCCATAAATAGAACAACCGCATAACCCCCTCCATAAATATATCCTTATCCACGTTAATGTGAATCACCTCACCATAAATACATATAATATCAACATTAATGCGGATAAGATCTCGAGAGGTAAGAAGCGGTGGAGGAGGGTTATTTAAGGGATGAAATATGAAGGAGAGGGGAGGCTGTTTTGGAAATTCTGCATGATTATCAAGTGACAATCTAGAGGGAGAGGAACTGTTCTGAAAGGGAGTCTCTGGGTTCTTGGAATTCTGGGCATGGGGGCAGAGGAGGCATCCTCTGGGTTTAGGATTATTCCTAAATTGGCTGGGAGGAACCGATTGTCGCTGTAATCTGTCTGCTGCGTTCAAGAGAAAAACCACAGCTCCAGCAATCGCAATCATCAGCTCGCTTCAGGTTTTTTTTTCAGGTATTCCTCTATGTATAGATAGTCAATTTTGTAAGTTGAAATTTCAATTTAAGTTGTTAAGCTCCTCTCATTAGATTTTATACTTATATCAAAAATCAGATAAGTGCATGTAAGAAATCATAGGAAAGAGTTCCTACAATATGTGGCTAACCTTGGGGTTAGCGATTGAGGAGGAGCTGACAAATGCGCGAGCATCTAGTACGATGACAGTAGTTGCAGATACTTATCCTCAAGAGATATTGGAGGTTGATGGGATAGTTCTGCAGGAGGCTAGTAGACAGCAGGAGTATGACATTTTCGATCAAGAGAGGGAGTTGTTGGAGATGGCGGTGCATCCATCTTTGGGCCGACCCATTCATAAGGTGTTGATAGATGCACATACAGTTAGCAGGACTGTAGTACTTTCAGGGAGCAACACTCTCCAGGAGTACATCGATGGGGCTTACACCATATCTTGCCCACTTTGGCCAATTATAGAGAGAGAGGCCTTCTTTTTCAGGCAGTTCTCATTGACAGGCAGGACAGAGCAACATGAGTTGAGTATGGGCTAGTGACAACACTCCATACGTGTTCCGTATGTAGATGTCACTACATTGGATTCTTCTTCCGGGATAGATTGGCGGGAGATCATGAGTTGGTACCCTATTGATGGGATGATCTTCGTAGGGAGCGTAGCGGAGCAGGGACCCTTAGACATGACAGATGTTGCAGCTTCTAGTTGGCAGTGGGGCACAGGCCAACAATTCTTCAAGATTCCATCTCGACTTCAAGAGAGCAGGGTTAGCATGAGATCGAGTCAAGAGTTGGATTGGAGAGAGGTGATGAGTTGGTATCCTATTGATGGAGTATCATTCTTAGTCCTAGGTACATTTCGGCAAGAGCACTTGGAAGAGAGAGATGTTGCATGTTCCATTGGGCCATGGATTGTGGACCGACAATCCATCAGTATTTCAGTAGCACTAGCTCGACATCTGCAGATCAGGATTGACCTCGGCCTAGACCGGAGGTTGGATTGGAGAGAGTGGTTGAGATGGTCCTCGCTTCATGGGGCGACAACTACAGCTAGAGACAGTGTGCAATCTGAGCCATGGGATTCGGACGATGATTGGCCATGGTGGCATTGGGATCCAGGAGGATTGATTGATGACAGGTGCAATGAGAGATCAGTTTGGGATCCTGGCATCGAGGGGTCTGTTACGGGTGACTTGACACAGGAGCATAGCAGCACCTAGGGGTTTGTATGGGATCTGGGCATTGGATCTCAGTTGCATCAAGCCAACAGGGTCGCCCACATATTTGGATTGCTTGAGGGCAAGCAATCTTGGGGCGAAAGGTCTGTAATATTCCTTTTTTTGGTATGATAGGGTTAGGATGGACTTCCAGAGTTGGGAGCAGATAGGTCACAGGTACAGGTTGGTGTCATCAGCGGGCCCAAGGGCTTTTTGGAGGAGTTTTAAGGAGTTTCTATGAGGACCAATAGCATTCGCTTGATATATTCCATCATGCACACAGTTTGCCTTTCATTCCGGTGCATTCCAACAACTTTCAAAAAACTGAGTTATTTTTGGGCTTAACTCAATTAATTACGCTCAACGTGGCATTCCGAGAGGAATACATGATATAACACCTTAACGTAATAGCTCGTTGGAACCGGGACAAAAATACCTACATGATGGGATGGTTGGACATGAGTTTCAATGACCTGAGGAGACATGGTAGCCGGTTTACTCTTTCCTGCATTAAAAATGAATATTTAAATTGGAAAATAAGAGGGAAAAGTGCTCCATGGTTAAAATAATAATAAAATAAGGCTCTAGAAGGATCCATGAGATCTATAAAAGAAAGGAGGAGGCCATTGAGGGATATCTTGGATTTGATCATTTTCTTGTGTGAGAGGTTTGATAACTTGGTTCTCTGCTTCATTGGTAGCCCCAGGATGGAAACCCTCGAGTGTATTGTCGAGTGTTGGACGAAAACCTGACTCTCTTTGAGGAGACTTCATTCGGGAGTTTCATAAAGCTTCAAGGATATTGGAGTGAGGATCATTCAGATCTTCAACGAGTGCTTCATTGTCTTTCAGTGGATTCAGTGGTAGTTGTTGCCGAAGGGAGAGTGCCGCAGATTCTTGAGGCCAGTTCTATCTCAGTTATCTCAGCTATTTCACATTTCAGCATGTAACCCCAGTTATATTATAATAAAGCTAAGTTATTCCCTGCATTATGGTGTTATGTATTTGCATGTACTTGTATTTTTTATTTTACATGGCAATCTTCTGTTAAATGAATGTTGATTTTACGACATAATGTTGGGTTAAGTTATTTTCTGCAAAATTTGTTGAAATATCCCATTTGGGATATTACAATGTACCATCTTGCTTAGAGGAGTTCTTGACATGTGGACAGCGAAACTTAGAGGGTGCACCACCTTGGTAGTTGAACAAACCCTATTGTGCCATGTGGCATCCATGCTTAGCATACCACTCCAATTGGACCAACGTTTGTTGATCTGGCCTAGGGTTGCTCGTGGACTTAGTCCACATTTTATTGTTGACTTGCCTCACCTTAGTCTATACAAAGGGAGGAGAGTGTCTTTGTTATAAACAACTTGTATTATAAGTAGCAACTTGTATTGTGTCTTCTAGATGTGATAGCTGTGTGATACTTGCTATTGAAGGATCTTGGAAGAACAATTATTTGCTCTCGTAACAGGGTTAGTGCTTGTGAGAGGCATGCGCTAGGGTTACTTGGCTTGGGTTAGATGTAAGTGTGGATCAACAAGGTTGGATAGATGGTGCGATGCTAGCTTCTTGTTGTGCTATTATGGAGGGTATTATAGCTTGTTTGCTGGGATGCCTTATGAGGCCTTGTTGTTGCTGGTTAGTGTTTGTAGTAATTGTGGATGCCCTAGCTAGGGTTTGGAAAGCTTTAGAGAGGTAATTGCTTCTATTAAAGAGGAAGGCCTTGATGTACCAGGATTGGCACTGCCGAGGTATTATACTTTATCTTCATATTGTCAAAAAAATGAGTTATACTATTGCTGTCCTAAATTCTCGAAGTGCATATCTGATTTTCATGTGTTTTGACTCTTGAGCAAGTTTCGTGGTTGTTTTGATATGATGGTTTATTGGGACAGCAACATTAAGATGTTGAGTGATTTGGTATGCCTTAAATGCAACTTTTGATCTGAAATGTGTAGTTATATTTCCACAGTTAATAAATGTAATTTTGAAATCTGCATACTTTATTAGATCTCACCCTAAAGGTTGTTCCATTGCTCTGGTGTTGAAGTATTTTACAGTGTTTATCTACTTGAACTCGCCTGGACTAGTAGTGAACAGATTTGAGATATTTGCAAGTGTCTTTCTAAATATTTCAGTTCGTCCCTAAGGCTGAAAGTGCTATGTTATAAACCATGACCTAATTGAAGTAAGGTGGAAATTTCAGATTGGGCAGATTTTCAAAATTTATACACGTCCCTTCTCCTTTAGACATCAAATTAGAGTGAAATTGTTTTTTATTCCACGTATTTTTTGTGACAAGTCAACGGTATACATATTTCACCTAATTTTGCTACTAAGAAGAGAAATTTTGGTTTGTTTCAAAAATTCTGGCCAATAACATCACATTTGATAGATGTGTTGTGAAATTTGATTGGATTAACTATAGACAATGGAATGCCCATAAAGAACCCACTAATAAATTGCAATTTATGAGACTTGGTTACCAGGGATGAGAAAGCTCCATATGATGCCGGTGAAAAAGAAAAGTATCTTTAAATGAGTAGGATGGTAGCATTCTTCATGAGATAGAGTATGGTAGAGGAAATTCATTTTGACTATGATTGATGAGGATGATATACACAAGATATGGAATGCCATAAAATATGTTTGCAATGTAAAACTTAATAATGCTATAACGTAACTCCTAGACCAATTTGGAAAATTGTAGATGAAAGATGGAAAAGAAATCCACTCTCATATTCAGAAATTCAAGGAGATGCATAAAGATCTTGCCAACAATACTCACAAACTTGATGAAAAGACGTTTGTACAATGTATTTTGAATAGATTTCCAAGGCCCTATACACTATTTATCAATGGTATTGATCTGTGAGATTTGGCTTGTAACCAAGTCGTAGAATTGTGTTGCCTTCGGCTATGGAACCACCCAAGATCTAGAGTCTAAAAGAAAGAACACCAATCAAAGAAGTAAAACTAGATTGTTGCAATAGGTATTGCCCTAGTCTCATTCACCATTTTCAATAAGAATGTAATATTCCTAGGGAATTTTTACAATAAATAACAAAGCAATGAGCATGCATAGACATAAAGACCATGAAAAATGAGCACACAAATCAGACCATGAAATTGCACCAAAGACTGCGTTGCTAAGCAATTTTATTAATAAATCAGTGAGTACAAAATGGTGTTGGAAAGACTTCTTGGGCTTGCACAAGGCAAGCTAGCAAAGCCCAAGTGAAAGATATGAAGCCCCTCTCTGATCTGTTGCTGCTCTCTGCTAATATTGAGCTGAAACTGCTCAGAAATATGTTGCTGGCTGCAAAGAACTGCTGCTACGGCCTCCTCTGATGCTCAAAAAATTCCGAGAAATTAACCCTGGGCTCTCCACCAATAACCCACAAAAAACCACGAAGGAATTAGCCAAATGTTGACCTCGGAATTTTGGCCCAATTTTCCCCTAGCTCCTCTAGTTGTTGGTTGAGTTGGGATCCCTATTTGCCCCTCAATCCTACCCATAAAATTTTGCCAAATTAATCTTGGCCTCTCCTCAATAAACCCAAAAAAACCCGGAAAGGGTTTGTCCTAGTTTTGACTCTCCAAATTGACCCCCAAATGCTTGGCCCTCCTCCACAAGCAAAAGATGAAACCTGTAGCTAATGTTGCGTTTGCTGCTCCACCAAAATGCTAGAAAAGCCCCCACAACACTTCATCGGACTCCACCTCAAGTTTCAGCCCCTAACCCCCTTCACTCCTCAACCTACAAGAGTGCCTCCTCTAAGAATTGTGTTGTTGCTGTTGAACCTCTCCACAAACTCGCACTCCCTGCTGTTGGTTGGTACGAACTGGTATAGGTAGGACTCCCTCCTTGGGCTAGCACTCGAAGTCCACCGAAGCAAGGGTTGAGACTTCTGCTCGGAAACACTCGTGTGTTAAACAGCACTTGCAGACTTGGCTTCAGCTCAAGCATGCTTGTCAAAGAAAAATTATCAAATTATCAAGAATGACGAAATGAGTGCCTTCCCTTCCTTTTTGTCAAAAGGCCTCCAAAATGCCCATGTGGGCCCAGCTCGAATTCTCCCCACCAATCTCGCACCAATGAGTGTGTATTCCTCATGTGGGTCATATTTCTCTATGAGTAACCCCCACACTCCACTAGAGCCACACTATTCCCCCTACAACTCTAATGTTTGGGCTGACTATAATCAAAAATACATGTGGTGCCTCTAAACCCACATTTCCTAAGTGCAAACATGAATTAAGACAAAATGGTCGAAACCGATATTTCAATTAGAAATAATGCTAAGTGGGAATATCACAGCCCTCCCCGCCAAAAATTGCTTGTCCTCAAGCAATTCCTAAACAACATCCTCTCAAGTTGATGCTCCCCACTGTCACTGCAAAAATGTGACAGCGTCCCAAATGCGCCAGTGAACCGTCCCTGACCTCTGCACTGTCCTGACATGAAAGAATCCCTCAATACTAAGATCCCAAGCCATCCTGTCCAACCTAAAGCTCCCCTCGCTCCACTCACTATCCTGTCTGGTATAAGTACCAGTAGTCCCCTGTATACCATCAATGAGTAGGGGATCATGATAATGTGGTACTATGCCCAACTCGTGAAGCTATCCTACCACGTAGTCCATCCCATGCACTCCAAGAGTATACTCTCGAAGATACCACCTAATCCCTGTAGAGATAGCGTCTCGTTCATGAGAGCTCCTCCTGATATCATCTTGTTGGCCCCCTTGTTGTCCTAATGAAGTCCCCCACTCCATCAATGACTTGTTAAAGCTCAATGGAAGATCTGCATGAACTCCCCCTATAGTAGCAAGCTCATCCCTAAAGGTTACTGAGTTGTGCAGAGTGATGATGATCAAGTCCCCTGCTAATCCCAGAGTGGTGCCACCATGTTGATGTTGCGCTACTCTGATTATGACATACTCCCCACCGTGTGCAGAATGTATCCTCCTCTCTTGAGGCCTAGTGGCGAAAAATGTGAGAGCCAAGCTCATCCTGCCCGGGCATCTACATAATGCCACTATCTACCCCTCCACGATTAATCTTGACCCTGAGCAACAACAGGATAAGTCTGCCTTGCCATGCAATGGAGGCCTCAGTGATCCCCCATGTGTCAAGCTCAAGGGGAACCGAATCGCCCTTTGTCATGACCTTGCTCATCGCAAAGTGGAGTGATCCACCCGCCAATCAGATCCCTAGGTCCCCCAACCATACTGGGAGCTCATAACTCCCACTCCTCGCAGAATGTCGCTGCACAACGCTGCTACCTGCTAAAACCCATCTAGCCCTCATATCCAACGCCTATATGTATCCCATGGGTGGACCCCAAGTATCAGGAGTCTGTCCCATGCAAGAAAACCTGCCCTGCTCCTGCCAAACCACGCAGTGAAATCCGATATCCCAACTCCTGACGACACACCTGTACACTGCATGGAATCTGGGTGCCCTCCTGTAGACAAAGTCTACCATCCACCGTCCCTCAAGCTCTTGTTACACCTCAAACTATCTCGCCAGAAGCGCATCATGCAGCTCCCTCGCAATCGACTCCCCATGTGTGAGCCCAGGAGTGGAACCTATGCTACCTCGACAATAAACCAAGTCGTCCCTAAGCCTGTGTCTGTCAGCCCGTGCCTCCACCAAACGTCCCAACTGGAGAGTGATGGGTGGGTAGGTCCCAAGGGTAGGATAAAGAGTCTTCTGGGGTACTGAAGAATATCCTTATGGATTCCCCTCTCTTTGTCTCGGATCTGCTAATAAACCAATCGAAAACTTGTCTCTGTACACCCCAGGATATCCCCGGCTATCGCAATACCACCATGTACTGTCTCGTGCCCTATCTGTGTCAAGGCACCAGTCACTCCCCGCGTGTACTCAATGTGATGTAAGACACTCCTACTCCACAACGCAATCCAACACGCTACGATACACCACATGCACCTCCATGTCCGCCAATAATCCACTGCTCAACGCTAGATGCTCCCGCACATCCCTGGATATGATAGCCTAGACTGTCTCTACGTGTCGGGCCACCCCTAATTGGTATCATCACCTCCACCGTCGCATCACTATACCCGTCAATGAATGGATCTTCACTCCAAATCCTCTATGAGGGATCCAAAAAGTGAATCTCCCTATGTGTCAGTAGTGTTGCCACCACTGCCCTACTCCTCTGCGACCTCTATGCCCCACACAAAGGTGAAGAATCCCCATCTCCATACAAGGCACCGTCTGGTGGCCTGCCAATGCCACCTCCTCTGACAAACTCCTGCCAAAGTATGTTGATCACCCTGTGATCCTGAGTACAAACGACATACCAAGACAATCCAAGAAGTCAATCCATGAACTGGTTGGCCACTGGAGCTGGCCGAAACTCCCCTAGCGATTGTGCATGCTCAACTGCTAGGTCAATTGTACCATCCAAATCGTAGTCAACCGGCATACCTAGGAAGTGATAGGTAGTCCCACCCGGATCCCAACGCCAGTCTGGGCTTCCAGTATCCCCAGTGCCTGGAAGCTCCTGCTAAGCTACACTCGTGTCCACCACCATCTCCACAGCCCACTCCACAGGGTACCGACTCAGAATCTCTCGCCATCCAACCCCAAGAGAGGGATCGAATGCACGAGCTCCTACACATAGAAAAACCCCAACATGCGGATGTTACACCCTGTGCAACTCCGATCGTCTCATCCCGCTATCCAGGTCAACACATAAGATCTAACAAGGTAGCTATGTCTCCCGCTCTCCAATGGGAAAAGGTGACCCAATAATGTTGCTAACCTAGTCATCCCCTCTGGTATGTCTAGACTCTAGACAACTTCACCTCTCTCAATCCAATGTGTAGGGGTGGGTTGATAACGTTGTAGATCCTGTCAGTGCGCCTCTTAATCTAACTGTGCTGAAATACCAACGTGTGGTCTCTATGTTTCCCCTCATCAATGGCTAGCCCAAAGGATGGTTGCACATCCTCCTCCATCATGGGCTCGACATGAGCCTCCAACTGCTCCTCCATAGACAACCCAACATGCAAGACATCCTCATCAGTCAGCTTTAGGTGGTTGTCGTTCTGAAGCTCTATCATAGACTAGGATGCCTCATCAATGGATGTGTGCTTAACTACCTCCTTGGGCTACCAAAGGAAACTCCAACAACGGTGACTCCTGCGTCACACTAGGTGTATCCTCATGCTCCTCCTGTATGCCATTAGCCTCATGCTCAGTCGGTTGGAACGTATCTAGATGAATTCCCTCCTTAATGGGTACGTTCTCTCTCATCTCATCACTACCTTCGCCTCCTATCTTTGTCTCTGCAATATTGATACTAGCATTTCGTTCAATAATCATGCTCCTCTTATTTTCTTCGTCTGCAAGTCGACAACTACTTTCTCTTCTCACTGCCCTTGTCGACACCCACTCTTCAAGCAGCCACCCCAGTCTCTCGAGGCTCCTAATAAAATTTTCAAATTTCTCCTGCTGAGACATTTTTGGGCACAAGTTCAATCTGGAGAATAATGTAGGACTAGTGTTTTAGCCTCTGGAATTCTAGTCCACAATAGCCCTTGAGCATTTGCGTGATTTTGACCCACAGTTGGCGAAAATCATGCTCTGATACCACTGTAATATTCCTAAGGAATTTTTACAGTAAATAACAAAGCATGCATAGACATAAAAACCATGAAAAATAAGCACACAAATCAGACCATGAAATTGCACCAAAAATTGTGTTGTTGAGCCATTTTATTAATAAATCGGTGAGTACAATATGTTGTTGGAAATAGTGCACCTGGGTTTGCACAAGGGAAGCTAACAAAGCCCATGTGAAAGATATGAAGCCCCTCTCTCATCTGTTGCTGCTCTCTGTTGAATACTGCGCTGAAACTGCCCAGAAATATGTTGTTGGCTACAAAGAACTACTACTACGGCCTCCTATGATGCTCGAAAAATTCCAGGAAATTAACCTCTGGCTATCCACCAATAACCCACAAAAACGCACAAAAGAATTGGCCAAATGTTGACCTCGGAATTTCGACCCAATTTTCCCCTAGCTCTTCTAGCTGCTGGCTAAGATGGGATCCCTATTTGTCCCCTCAATCCTACCCAGAAAATTTTGCCAAATTAATCTTGGCCTCTCCTCAATAAACCCAGAACCCAGAAAGGGTTTGTCGGTGTCCTTGTTTTGACGCTCCAAACTAACCCCCAAATGCTTGGCCCTCCACAAGCAGAAGATGAAACCTGTAGCAAATGTTGTGTTTGTTGCTCCACCAAAATGCTGGAAAATCCCCCACAACACTTCACCGGACTCCACCTCAAGTTTCAGCCCCTAACTCCCTTCACTCCTCAACCTCCAAGAGTGCCTCCTCCAAGAACTGTGCAGTCTCTACGTTGTTGTTGCTAAACCTCTCCACAAACTCGCACTCCATGTTGCTGGTACGAACTAGAATAGATAGGACTCCCTCCTTGGGCTGGTACTTGAAGTTATACACTAGTTAGACTAGTTATACTAGGACTCCCTCCATGTACACTAGTTATACTAGTGATCGAGGGTCGTGATCCCTGGTACAGGAGCCCCATGATTCTTTTATTGATGTATTAATAAAATAATTGAGCTTTGGCCTCAAACCCCTGTGTACTTAATTGATTTCACTACTGAAGATTTATGTTGTGCAAAGTGCTCATTAGTTGAGGGATCATAGTGTGTTTGTGTGTGTGATTAGCCTCAAACCAGATCTAGGGCCTACGAAAAATTCAACGTGGTATCAAAGCTACTTTGAAGGAAGGTGGATCAGAGTGTGTGCAAGAAGCAGAGTGAGCAAGTGGAGGTTGTGTAGACTCAAAAGGGGTCTAG
Source organism: Pinus albicaulis (assembly GCA_034641835.2). Classification (NCBI taxonomy): domain Eukaryota; kingdom Viridiplantae; phylum Streptophyta; class Pinopsida; order Pinales; family Pinaceae; genus Pinus; species Pinus albicaulis. Next base: position 806,838,946 of record CM076570.1, read on the forward strand.
TTTTAGAGGGATACTGAGAAGGATTGCCAACTACCCTATGGAAGTTTGAATCTTCAAGTTCTAATGAGATAGAGGAGTTTTCAGCCCATGCAAGGTCAGTCATGGACCATGATAGAACATTCATGGCGTTGCAAAGAAAGTAGTAGATCTTACGAGGACAAGCATGGATCACAACGGAAAAGTCATGTTGCATGCGAGAACATTCATGCACCATGCAAGATAAATATTGGCCAAGTACAAAGAAGTTGTTGCACATACAAGGATGGATATGGCTACACAAGGAAAGTCATGACTAATGCAAGGACGGTCATGGTCATGCAAGGAAAGTCATGGAGCTAGAAGTGTGAAGGAAATACCTTCCTCACTAAGAGGGAGTGTCGGAATTTGGGTAGCTCGGAAGGTACTTCCGAGAGAGGACAACCCACCAAAAAGGAGTTTGTTGGGAGATTTACCTAAAAGTGGGGTTTTGGACCCAAAGTGTGGGTTTAGGACCAAAAGAGAAACAATTATTTATTAAGGGTCAAGAGGCTAAAACCCTACATCTAGAGGTTTCTTAAGTGACCCAAGGAAAAGGATAAATAGAGGAGACCTAAGATGAGGTCTCGCACAATGGTAATTTCATCTTTGTGGAAGATGTAGCCCCAGAGGAGAGTCAAGTTCCTTAAAGAGTATCCACAACTAGGAAAAGATGGTTGAGAGATATAATTTTTTATTTTGGGAGAAGGATTTGACCCTAGAAGAAGTAGGTTGAGATACCTATTGTTGGACGTGGAGGATATGGTTCACTGTGCAAAAGAAGGGAGGCTCTCGTGTACAATCCAGATTTTCCCACATGGTTTTGATGGCCAAAGTTATGTTTGTGCTCTAGTCGGAGGCTGAAAGGCCTTAGATCTGCTACAGCCACTATTCTGCTCAAGAATATGGGAGGTCGAAGCCCTCAATGGAGGTAGGAGGACTCAGATCAGTCCCAGCTAGAGAAATAGGGTTGTTAGTCCTCTATGCTATGAACAAAAAGAAGGGTTGTGTAGAAAATTCACGAAATTTTGATCTACTAATATGAGCAATCTGAAATAAAATTTCTTCTCACATAAACACAGAATTTCTCTACTAGATGCAACAGAATAGGAACAAAAATAAAAGCACAGTCATACATCAAAAACACATAATTGTCTAAGGAACCCAACTGGGAAAACCCTTTGCTTGTTAGATAACTTTATTGATAGAGAAACTGAGCAATCAATCTCTTACAAAATACAATTGTTTCAATCTGAAAGACACACTTGTCTTTCTTGTTTGTTCTAAGCTTGAAACCTTTGCAAGACTTCTGATCTCTGCTACCCTCTACCAACTTGTGCACAAGCTTCTCTTGGACACTCTTCCTCTCACAAGCTCCACGCACAGACTTGTGCTTCCTATTGCTTGGTCTCACCAACACATGCTCACCAAAAAAATGATTAAACTTGTTCCTTCATTCCTCCTTTTAAGGCAATTCGAATGGTTAAAATTAGTGAGTTTTCTAATTAAGGAATGATTTTGTGATAAACTGAGTTAGCATGAGTTAATTTCTAATGCAACTCGTCCTCTTTCAAGTCAACCGCTAGAAACTCAACCACTTGTGTTTTTCCTCAATCAACTCACTAGAAAATCAAGAACGCGACTTTCAATTTTAACACATCAGTTAACTGCATCCTAACTCGTCCTAATTTTTAGGGACAGATTCCTAAATTATAGGAACTTGTCCTAATTTATAGGGAATCTCCTAATTTTTAGGGACTCGAGTCATGCACAAGAACGAACTCATTCTAGATCCTGTGATTAAGGCACAAATCAAGGAACCCTTTTCTCGCTAATATTTTCAACACTCCCTCTTAGTGAGGAAGGTGTTCATAGAAGAACCTCGTCCACCTAGATTTGTCTCCAACATTACCATGTTCTTCGTTGTTGCAGCTGCTCCCTCTGAACTAAAAGGCTTCATTGCTTTCTTCTACGGAACCTTCTTTGAAGACTTGTTCTTTCCTACCATGCTCTGCAAATCCACCACTTTAGTCATAAGTGCCATGTAGCCTATGTATTTGGGTGTCTGCTTCTTGATGTTGGGTGACTCAACTCTTTTTTATCTCCCTTAACCAAATCCTCTGCCCACTTGGCTCGAACTTTCCCTATACTGGAAGACTCTGACTTAGTGGCTACCTCCACTCACCCAGGGTTATGGTCCTCATCATCATCATCCTGCCAGTCAGCCTAACTGCCAACTAGCTTACGCTGAAACTGAGATATTGGTTGAGGCTCCATCTTGAGAGCTCTATCCTGCTCTCGCTCAACCACCACATCTCTACTCTAAGAACTCCCTACCTTGCTGCTCAAGGCTGCACTTGTCTGTACCTACAACTTGTAGAGATTCTTTACCCTCACACCTATTTGCTTCTTACATCCAGAAGCTAACTGTTGGAGGTAAACCTTACCTCTATTGAAGCTAATAGCATATCTCTTTTCCTCAAGGGTAGGCTATCGAAACAAGATTCTGCCTCAATCCTAGAACATAGAGAACATCTTTGAGATGAAGAGGATTACTTGACTCCCTCTAAAAACTGACAGTACCAACTCCTCTAGCTGCATATTGACCATCATACCCTAGCTCAATCTGAAACTACATGTCCTTCTCCTTTAGGTGGTTGAAACTCTTCTGGTTCCCGGTCATGTGGAAGGAAGCTCTTGAATCAATATACCATATACTATTATCTGTTAAGCTTTCCATGCAAACAATCGATGAGAAATCTTTCTCGAACTAGGTAGAAAATTCATCTACCTCCATTGATGCAACAGCATGACCCTTCCTGACCCCTTTCTTCTTACCAAGACACTTAGAAGCATAGTGTCCAAACTCATGGCAATGAAAGCACTTGATCTTGCTTAGATCCTTCTTCTTGCCCTTCTAACTGGACTCGACCTCTCCTTGGCCCTTCTTGCCCTTGGCCTTGATACTCTTGCCTATCAAGGCACAATTCTCCTCGTCCTCTGTCATAATTGATCTCCCTTTTTATGGTTCCTCTTTGGATCTCTTCCTATATTCAGTCAGTCAAAAACCTTTCCGAATTTGGGAAGTTCTCTCTCCCACTAACAACATCCTGGAACCCTTTCCACAACATGTGAAGTCTAAGTAAGGCAAAACTCACAAGATCATGATCAGATACAACGACGCCCACCCCACCTAGTTCATCACGTGCCTAAGTGAACCTTATCAAATATGGGATGATGGGCTCATCCTTGCTCATCCAGATACTCCTCAACTTCTCCTTAAGAACAAGCTTCCTAGTATTACTAGTACTCTGATACAACTTTAGGATTCTATCATACATCTCAAACGTCGTCTTCTTCTCATGGATAGGAGGCACTCTATGATCTTTGACCCGTTCTAGGATGATCCTCTTTGTCTTGATATCATTCTTATTATGTTGGGCCAATTGTTGAGCATCTTGTGGTGGTGGGATAGGTTGCTTCACGAATTCTCCCACATCATTATCTTCCAACACTATCATAATCCTCCCTTTCCAAGCTATGAAGTTTGATACTCCCTCTAGACCCTTGGTAAGCCATCCTGCTTCCCCTAAGAGCTCTATAAAAAACTTGCCCACTAACAGTCTTGTAGTCCTTCACAAGAATTGTACTTAGGGCCTTCACAAGAATAGACCTTCACAGATCTGCACTTAGGGCTCCTTTTGACACTTGCTAGCAGCCCTCCTCACTGGTCTTAAGATGCCAAACACACAGTATCCAACCTTAATAATATCAACTTAGCAAAACATCAACATGAAACACCAATTAACATACCTCTAGTGGTTCTGCTCCTTCTCAGCCTGTGCTTTCCTTTTGTGATTCTCGACCCTGGTTAGGACTACCTGTAACTACTGCTACAGCCTTGTTCTTGGCCCAAATTTCCTCACAAACATGGCGGCTTCCTCTTCTAGGCAGGCTCCTTTACTCGTTGATCTTTCTAACCTCTTACAGCCACCTTTAATGTCTTTCCAGCCCTCAAAACTATCCCTACGGGATTCGGCCTGAACTACGGCACACACAGAATATATCAGGCCTGTTTACATGAGAAACCAACCTCCAATTCAGCACAGAACTACCTAGAACTGCTCCTTCTAGCTTCGGCCCTGCTCCTCTTCTTGAATCTACCCAAATAGTCACAATAAACCAACCTAAACCAAGTCACCTTCTCTTCTTCGCTAAGCTCCAAGAGTCTGTGACCTATTTCAGATGCCTCCTTGATGTGTTTTGCACTTTGGATATGCTATTTTTATTCTTATCCAACCTCTGATACCATGTAGAAAATCCACAAAATTCTGATCTACTAATATGAGCAATCTGAAATAAAATTTCCTCTCACATAAACACAGAATTTCTCTACTAGATGCAGCGGAATAGGAACAGAAATAAAAGCATTGTCACACAATTCAAAAGCACATAATCGTCTAAAGAACCCAACTGGGAAAACCCTCTGCTTGTTAGAGAATTTTATTGATAGAGAAACTAAGCAATTGATCCCTTACAAAATACAATTGTTTCAATCTGAAAGACACATTTGTCTTTCCTGCTTGTTCTAAGCTTGAAACCTTTGCAAGACTGTTGATCTCTACTTCCCTCTACCAACCTGTGCACAAGCTTCAAGAAGGTGGATTGCATAAAGTTATTTGTTGAGATTTGTTCATCAAGAAGGACTAAATAGTGTTGTTGAAGAGGCTACTGTGCAGTGATCTAGAAGGGCTGGAAAACTATGAGTAGTTGGGATGATATGCAGTGTATTTGATGGATCGAGCCACTGTGAGCAGCTGTGTGTGACAGAGGATTATGTGGACTGAAAGGGCTGAAGGAGAAGGGCTTCTCCAGCAAGTCAAATTGCTTATCCTTGTATTGTTTGGGCAGATTGTTGATCTAAACGAACAGATCACAAGCCCTAGTTTTGTATACTATGTATACTAGTTGTACTACTGATCGAGGATCGTGACCCCTGGTACGAGAGCCCCATGATTCTTTTATTGATTTATTAATAAAATAATGGAGCTCTGGGCTCAAATCCTTGTGTACTTGATTGATTTCACTACTGAAGATTTCCATTGTGATTAGCCTCAAATCAAATCTAGGGCCTAAGGAAAATTCAACACAGCACACCAGCAAATCAGTCCACAAATGAACCCTCCCAAAACTTGCTTTTCTTTAGCATTTTTTTACTCTCCAGATAATCCAAAGATGCAAGAGAACAACATATTCGGCATGTGAAGAAAATCTTCTGCAAGGAAATTTTTCTTTAAATAGTCAAGTAGTGACACCATGTCAGATTTGGTTGCATAACCAAGTTGCAGAACCGCACTACCTTTGGTTATGGAATGACCCAGGATCTAGAGTCTAAAAGAAAGAACACAAATCAAAGAAGTAAAATCAGATTGCTACAATAGGTATTGCTCTGGTCCCATTAATGCTTCTCAATAAGAAAAATAATAGACAATACATATACAATGAGCTTGCTTTTATAGGTTAAGGAAACATCGACAAAAGCTTTGCATGCCACGAATCTCTCCATAAAGCAAAGAAAAGCGAAAAAACAAATACAATGAGCTTGCTTTTATAGATTAGGAAAACAACACCAAAAGTTGTGCATGCCATAAATATCTCCATAAAGCAAGGTTAAGCAAGCCAAGCAAAGCTAAGTAAGCTTAACTCATTCAATGTGCATGAAAATGTTGAAGTAACAGCTAGTTAGCTAAAGTTAACATTAGCATACATAGTATGCACCAACATGATTCTACAACAAGATGGCAACCATTAAACCTAGTGATATCTTCATAAAGCTAATAAAAGAGGAAGAAAGGGTCACAAAGGAGCATAAATCATCTAGCAATGCTCTGATCTCAAAAAAAAGAAATTTTCAAAAAGGGGAGAATTGAAATACTTGGAAGAAAAATAGAATGAAGATAGAAGCCCCAAAAGAAACCAAATGCAAAATGAACAAGAAAATGGAAAGCAACAATGTTGGAAGAAAAAATGGTCTCAAATTTGTCGATTATTGCAAGGCTTGTGACAAGTGTGGAAATAAGGGAACTAATTGTCACAACAATTACAATCAAAAGAAATATAATAGCTAGTAAAGTGGTCAAATCAAAGATGTAATGAACAGATATTGCTCTATTTGCAACTTCTAAAAGTGCTTACAATAATTTTTCTAAATATAGATGATTGACTGATTATGGCGCCTGTTACCACAAAATGTAGCAAACTAGTGCTAACCCTCACTAGGCAACCTAGGTCTTAGGGCAACAAAGAGATTTCCCATCATTGTCACCTCATTTTCCTTTCTCCTGTTGTTTTGTAGTCGGATGTTATCCCCAGAAGGGAGGCTTCCCTTGCAAGGCTTAGAGGATAGATGACCTAGGGTCACCAAGGCAAATGATTCTCAAAGGTTCTTGCTAACGATATCACCTAAGTCACATGACATGAGGATACGGGACATGAAGGACATGAAAAATACAAGTATCTGACACATGACACGGTGACCCCTAGAACATGACATGGAGGACATGTTATACATTATATAATAAAAAATATAACAAATTAGTAAATTACACATAATATATGAAATATATAAAACTTTACATGACGATGATATAAATTCAATCATACAACCTAAGTCACATGGTTCAGGGTCGAATTTGGGTTCAGCAATGGTTAGGTTCAACTCGAGTTTGAATTTTTTGATGGGGTCCGAATTGTTGGAAAATGGAGAGTGGAAGCTATTAATCTTATTTTTCTTAACCTTGATATTTGCTTTTGAATCTTATTTATCTTCTTCATGTTCTTTAGTTAGATCTTTTCATCAAACAATACCAAGAACAGTAATAGCAACAATAGAGGACACAAATATTAGGCTCTCAGCCAGGGCAAAACCCCTCCAAGGGGAAAACCTAGAAACTCTTCTCTTCTTATACTCTGCTTCAAGTGAGATACAAGGTCCCAAACCCTAGACAAAGTCCTCCACCTCGTACCAAGTCGACCCTTCCTCAAGTCCTTCCTTGATTCTGCACCAACCAAGTTCAATACTGCAACTCGTCTTGCTATTTCGACCTTCCAATTTCGACTTGGCAGCTTCTCTGGAAACCCTAATCCAGCCTCCTCCTTAAACCTTCCTAGAGCAAGATACCTCTCCCAAGGTCAACGAGGTCAATATAGGGTTTTCTCCTTCTAGCTACAAGATTTTGCACTTCATCATCCTGCAACTCGAACCTGCAATTTCGGCTTCCTTCTGCAGCACCAGAAACCCTAGATCTTCGCACGTGTCAAAGAGATAGAGCCCAAAAACAAGAAACTTCGTCCTTCTTCCTTCTCTAAGAGCTTCGTTCTTCTTTTGTGCTCCTCCCAGCTTCAGATCGAACTCTTTCTTGATAGATCAAACTTGTGTGTGTGAGAGTATCCAAATGAGGTCAAACTGCTTCTTTATATAGCCTTCTCAAGGGGTTGAATTCGCACATTTAGGCCGACTTGTACTTTTGGAGCTTCCAAGAATTTCTAGACTAATAAATAATTATTTTTACAAATATATTTTTTCCCAGAAGGGTCTTATAAACATGATGTTGACTCCTTTGACTCGTGACAATAAATCCTAAGACCTAACAAACCCTAGAAGCACGAAGAGCATGCTTTTACCTAGAAGATCAACAATAATGAGCATGAAACCCATGCTTTAATAATAATAACTTTTTCTTTTTTTTTCTTGTTTGTTACATAGGATACATATTGAAATGAATACAATAATTATAAAGACCGAAACTAGTTACATTTCTCAACATGAATAAGGTTCGCCATTAGATTCGTATATACATTTTCTATATGTATAAATATATTAACTTGAAATAAAATATATGATAAAATTGTAATAAATCAACATCAATAAAAATAAAAAATGCTATCACGAACATGGAAACTGCAGGGATAGATTACAAGCTTGAGTTGTGACATGAGGTTATGAGTTTCGATCCATGGAATTGGTCAATGGTTATAAGGTTCGATGAGGTTCGCCGAACCTCAAAATCTTTTTAAGGTTTGCCAAAATTCGACCTCAAGGTTGAATTTTGACGAACCTTGTGACATAGCATACAACTAATGCATGTAACCAAAATAGCAATGGGTGAAATCCTTCTTTGAACCAAAAATACATCAATAAAGAGGGCCTAAATGACCTATAGAGTCCAAAAAAAAATCATGCGACAACAAATAACTAGTACTACATATCATCATAATCAATGCCTATATCACCCTCGTCATCAATATCACCCTCTAAGCATTAAAATAAGATAGAAAAAGCTTAACATGTGAAATCAAGATTTTGTTTGAGTGATGGGTACATATTTACTATGGTCATGATATAGGAATTCAACAATCAATGCCACCAACATCAAGGTACATAGAGGCCTTGGTCCTATTAATTAATTGTTTGTTCCATACCCTCACACTTGACTATTAAAGGAGAATGTCACTTTTACTATTAATTGCATAATATTAGAAGAGTATGGACAAATCCACTTCACAACACTTGGAATTGCTTATAACACTACTTAATCACCCTTAGTTGCACTCCAAACCTTTAAGAACTCCAAACCTGTGACTGAATTGCATGAGAATTAGTCAAAAAATCGATTTTATGATGCTTTTTCACTGGACATGTCCAAATTTTGAGACACCTGTAGGGCTCGTGTCTGACACTAGTCAAACTTGTGTCCTACGAACAAGACACGAGTCAAACTCGTGTCAGACACATGTCACACATGTGTCGTGTCCAACACGTCACTTACGTGACACAAGGGAAAGGGGGGCGATGTTTCATGTTACTTAGGATATCACCTAGAACAATCTTCAATAAAGGATACTCAAGGGTGATAAGAGCTTAATGGTTATGGAAGAAGGTATTGGCAAAGTCTTGGAGGCTAGGATAGGATTTACAAATGTTCAAGCACACTTTCAAGTTTCAACCAACCCCAATAAACTAAGAAAAGGGTGTTAGGAGTTAGGGTTTCTATGATAGGCATATTTACAACATGCAAAACCATATAACAGCCAAGAAATAGCCTACAAAGGATAATATCAAAAAGGCTTGAAGGTTATAAGGGAGGTAAGAAAGGGATAGATCAACAAGAAGTTTTTAATGGCTGAAATATACAAAACAACCTAAACCTATGATGTCATCCCTAATTTTGACGGTGAAGCATGCAATAAATGATAGATTTTACTTCTTAAAAATTAATAACTGCAATTCCTATCTAAAGGACAATAACATGTAGGTATAAAAATGCTATTAAAAGCAATATTTGACAAAACGCTAACCCTAGATACCATTAAAAGGAGAAAGGGGAGGAATTTAGTAGACTAGTGCCTTTATTCAATTGGGCAATGGAGTCAATTAGGTCAAGGTCAAGGTAGAAGGACCTTGGATGAAGAAGGGTGGAAGATAATTTGCTTCCCTTGGAAGCCCTAACAACTTCTTTCATAGGAGATTTAAGGTTAAAGAATGCATGAAGACAAGTTCCTTTGATGGATTCTTGAATGAAAACTTTTGCATAAATATGTAGAAACAAGAGTTCATAAAAGATATTGCACTGACTAAAGCATAAGTCGAGAGCCCTAAAGTAAAGCTATATGTGGATCATCATAGGGCTGCAAGTTGGTTGGCTGACCAATGGGGAAAAAAATTTCTCCTAGGGGTTACCCACTTTTAGCGAGTAACAATGCCACTCAACACATGACATAAGATGAAAATGTTTTTGGCTCTCTTGATAAAAAGAAATGTGATGGTGTGTTGCCAAGAAATGATGCTCCTATTGAAGTGGAAGGTGTTGAATGTGTTGAGATCAATGTTACAAACATCAAGGCAATATTTTGATATATCATGAAATTTCCGAGTCAATACACTGCCCTATTGTAATATTTTATAACCTCGAATAAAATCACGAATTTTTAAAGTATCATGACATATTCCTAAAATATCAGGAGTTGATGCAATATATTGTCAAGTTTATGTCAATAACCCTTCATTATGCTTTTTTTTATATTTTTTTACCTCATTTTTAAAAATAAAGGCAAGGCACTCAAAGCATAGGAGTTTCTCATTGTCTTTCAACTTTTATCAAAATGAGGGGAAATCGAGTGTTTTGATCAGCATTAATGAAGATATCGTGGAGAGGGGATTGATACCTATATATAACTCCTATATTCCCATGGCCAAACTTTAGTAATAGAGGTCATATGCAGATAGGTGAACAGATAAAAGGGGAAATCAAGTGATGGAGAACATATTAAGAGATCATATGGCAAAAAAGCAAATGTTGTGTAAAAAGGCACTTGTATTTGTAGACTTCAATTACAAATAGCAATAATTGTTTGACCACGTGAAAGATTTCATTCACAAAAATGTATGGTTTTGACACTTTAATCCCATAGATTTTGATTTGAATAATTTGAGGGGAAAGGAAAAGGTATCTTCAAGAAAAACTCATAAAATCCAGGAAGAACCAAGGGTGCTAGATAAATAATATGGAAGAGGCTTAGTTCCTAGCAAAGTAGAGAACTACCCTCCCTCTATTCAAGAACCTAACCTATAGGTTCTCCAGTCCAATCTAGATTTATGAAAACTTCATTCAATTCTTAACACTTTGTGACCAATTCCTTGAGCCCATGGAACTCGTCAGAATATCCTCTTCCACTTTCTTCCAATTTCCAAAGAGGTTTCTGAGTTCTCAAGTGGAGATCCCCACCACACCATCACATGTAGGGGTGGGGGAAGATAATGTGCATTTCCCAGGCACATTGTCTCACCCCACCATTGACAAGATAAACATTGTATTATATTATCTTTTCAAGGTGGTGACAAAGTTGATTTCAGACTCATGCCCAATAGTTGCTTGTCCATAGGAAGTTGTCACAAGTCATTGTCATCCAAGGTATTGTGGACCAATCACAGTTAAAAATCATAATGATGTTTCTTATAGACTGTATATAACTGCACATGTGAAAATACATCCTTCATTATTCAATGCTAGCTATTCTTGATATAATATCGATTTGCCTAGTTCTGCTAGCATGCAAGTTGTAAGAGCTCCATGAATCCATAAGTATCTATTACTAGCATAGATTCATTTAATCCCAGATCTACTAGGCACAGAGGGAAACAGAAAAATTACAAATGCAAATCTCAATTTTTTTACAACCTTGAACACTATTTAATAAACATTAAGATTTTCACCTATCCTTTTTATATTCCTCTCGAAGTATAATAGAATCAAGGTTAAGATTTATCATTTTATGCATATTTATTTATAGTAGTCGTTTAAATATGATAGGATTAATCACAAGTTAAAATGGGTTAAGAGTAATGGTAGAGATCTTTGGATTCTCCCATGTTCAAACCCCGTGGAGGACGTGAGTTGGCAATCCGGCCAAAAGTTGTACTCCCTGTCAATAGGGAATGGAATTTATACCTTTTCTTTCTTTTGAAATTGGCTCTTTTTCTTAGCATGATCAGCTTAAATGCAGGAGCAGTGAACATGGCTATTATTCCCTAACAGGACAAGGAGTACATGTAAAAACAGTGAAATGCTTGATGTAGTGAACTGAAATGTTTGTTTTGGCTTTGGCCAACCCATCTCTATCAATAAAAATACCCGTTTCAGTTTTAAAAAAAAAAAAATTGGCTCTTTTTCTTCAATTAATTTTATCATTGTTTTTTTCTAGTTTTTTTTTTCAATTTATTTTATCATTGTTACAAGCACTTGCACAGATATAAACAGGGACACCTCCCCACTTGGATGGTAATGCACCCAGCTTCTGTCGTTGCAATCATGAACGTAATAAGGGCGGGGATTTAAGGAATAACTTGTTGAATGATGAAATAATCCTCGGGGAGAAATGAAATCTAAGTAAAGTATTCTTGTCCAAGCTTGAGACCCTCTGGTTTGGGCTTTAATGTGGGGAGAGGCAATTCTTTTAATTTCTTACTCTGTTTACCTGTGGTCAGCTCAGCTGGGCAAAACGACCAATCAAATCAACTCGCCATATTTACAACCTATAGGGTATTGCGCGGATTACTGTTACCGACCTTATTTTGTCATTACTGATAAATATTTAATTGAATAATTAATACATGAACCGGAACTTGCAGTCTAGCTTGACGGACTGGAAAGGTACAGAATCGCCGATAATTCTTCATGGATGAACCAATAAGATGAAAAGAAGGAATGGAAATGGAACTTACAGTCTAGCTTGACGGACTGTAAAGGTAAAGAATCGCCGATAATTCTTCTAACTTCGTCCAACTTCTTCGCATTTCCTGTCACGAAGGTTACTACCTTCACTGATGCCGCCATGTTTCCCCGCCCCCACATGCAAAGAGTAAACTTTATATACTACGTGTGCGCGAGGGTTTGAGCTAACTCTAGCCTTTTCGAATAATGCGTCCCACGTGTTCGAATCATAACATTTTTCACGGAAATTTTGTTAAGCAGTAAGTACAGGAATTATAATCTTGGAGTAATGTAAAAATGAATTCAGCAGTTTAAATTTATTTTTTTGCAAATTGTATGGTGTTTTTAGTTTTACTATTACCTATCAAGGCAGGATTTTAGTGATAATTGTTGATGCTTTATGCTTTGTATATATATAGAATGTTGTGATGTAATTTTTAATATTTTAATTCATTTAAATTATTTAAAATAAATAAAAAAATTTATTAATGTATATATGTTGTAATGTTTAATATTTCGATTAAGTTAATTTACTTGAAAATAAAAATAAAATAAAAAGATTAATGTAATGTAAATATTTTAATTTGGTTAAAATAAATTTATAATAAAATTAAAAATAAAAATGGTTCATGGTGTTGAGAACTCATGGTATTGATTTATGGTATTCATGTGCAATATACTTTATTTAAGAGGGAAAATAAATTAGCCTAGATCTATCTTAATTCCTAATACACTAAAGGATATGAAACTTCTTTTAGAGTGAATAGAGATTAAGATGGATCAAGGTTTGTTATTAGTTTAGCAATAAAAAATACAAGTTATTTGGTTTAACTTTGAAATAAAATTATTTATTTTTCAGTATTATTAAAAATCATTTTTCACATTTGATTGGACCATAATGTGAAGGTCTTATTGAAGCCTTTTTTTAATACAATGCCATGTGGATAACAAGCTCACACATTTTTTGCCATAATTTTTTGGATAGAGTTGCAATATTAGTGCTATGATTTTTGGATATTTGTGAAGTGATTTTTTAATGTAAATATTTGTAGGAAAACCACTCAAAATTAAAATTCTTGAAAATAGTTCATACCAGTCTAAATAACATGTTTATCATCAATCACTTCCCGCCATAATTTAAGTAAGTCTTTGCATAAAAATGGATAGTTATAAGATGTAAATAAATACACTTACCACGAGTCATTTCTCACCATATTTCAAATTTGAAGGGTTGGTCTTAATTTCATTTGAAAGGGCATATATTAATCCAACCCTTCAAAGATGAAAGGCTATAAAAAAAAAGTGCACTTCTATTAACAAGTGTATCTTAAATAAACCCTTCATAAAAAAAAATGACAAAATGAAATAGTGTCATTCTAAATCTCTAAAATCTTGAAAATTTTAAGAGTGTCTACATCAAAACACTATAAAATCTCAATAGAACTTAGTAAATAAGCAAACATTTTTCTCAAATTCCATTAAAAAGGTAAAAAACAAGAAAGCACGTGGATATTTTCTAGCATGTGAAAGAAATCAAAACATTTGTCATAGTGGCATTTGCAGCCCAAGCTAACCCTCACAATGAAAAATTAAGGCAAACAATTTTCTTGATAGGAGCCAAAGGATAATGAAGAATATCTGTGTTATGGAGGAGTAGTGAGAAGACTTTGAAAAGGGACCAAATCCACAAGGACTAATTGATTTGTTGGATTAAGCTAGAGCTCTCACCTCGACTCCTCCTCTATCTGAATGGACATAAACTAGATGAATGCTACTAGTGAATCGGTGATGATATTGAAATTTGTATTACTCTTGCCTCTTATACTACTAGGTTTCCATCTCGATCTCAATCAACAGATTCAAAAACTAGATCAATCAGCCCTACCTTTGCTTTTGTTGTTGATTGAAGGTCAAGGACAATCTGACATCAGACCGTGGACGATAACTTTCCCTATGTGGATGATGGGTTGGGCCCTCTATGGATGTTGGGTTGCAAACTTGCAAATCAAATGAAAATGGAAAAAATGGATGTAGTCTCTAGGGAAAGAGTGCTCGAAGATAATTAGGAAGGAGTACGAGTCAAGAGCACATGCGAAGTTGTTGAATGGGTCATTGGATATTCAATGCGTGATGCCACCCTGTGTCGGGTGTAATAGCACCAACTTGGGGTACCAATTTTCTAGCCATGTCATTCTTATGACAAAGCACTTGATCTGAATATGGACAAACTAGTTTTGTTGTGCTAGCTTCCTCGTCAGTATAATATAATTGTGTTTAGGATCATCTCGAATTAGCAAGTTAAGAGAGGGTTTATGTGTCAAGTTTTGTGTGTCTTTTATGAGCAATTTATTAAGTAAATTAGCTTAAAAAAAACTCATAACAACAAGTAAATTGTAGAGAATGTAATACACATCAAACACATTACACAGTAGCTGATAATAGAGTTCACCCCTCTTGGGCTACATCTCCATGGACCTGCTTCAATGGCTTGGCCCTCTTTGGATTAATGATAAATTATTTTATTACATGCACCTACAGTGCTCCAATGGCTCTGCAACCTGCTCCATTGGCTTCAGAAGACCCAAAAACCCCTAGGTAGCCTCTTATGGCTCTGCAAATGGTCTTCAGGTGATCTAGACATGGCCTCCTCTCTTGGTGGCCCTGGGCTTCTTTAATCTTCAAAGTGAAAAAAACACTTATATGAGTGCTCCTCTGCCTCTGTAGCCTACACCATCATGCTCAAAGCATCTGAATCATCTAGTATTGACTCTTTTTTAGCCTAATTTGGTCGGAAAATGCTCCAGTTATGGTTTCCTCTATGTTAGGTCCTTATATTACAAGTATAGTCCCTTATTGTTGTTAGTGTAACCCCCTTTTGTTATTTTTGTACCCTTGTAACCCCCATATTGTTATATTGTTCCCTTACATTATTATTGTTAGGTCGGCTAGGATTACATTGTGGCCCTATGGACTCCTATATATAGAAAGGAGGTTTTGTCATTTGTATCATCGAATAATTGTTCATTTATGTAATGTATTGAAGGTTTCCCCCTCGAAGTGGCTTATTTCTAAGGCTTTGATCTCTCTTTTCTTCTATTTTTGGAGTTGGTTTCATAACATTTGCTATCAGAGCTTTGGATTCTAGGGTTTCGCTACTCCAAACAAGTCATTGTGGAATTTTCGCTATAATTTTTTTCTACGAAGGTTCAGAAGCTGAAATTTTTACAGAGCGAAGCCGAAATCCTAAGGAATGTCGTGTAAAAAATTTAGATATTGGTTCGCAATATTTTCGAAGATACGATCTATGGAAGTTAGGGTTTTTTTTTCTCTTCGAATTTCACCTAAAATAGGTCATCATGGAATTTGCGCTATAAGTTTTTTTCTATGAGGGTTCAGAAGCTGAAATTTTTACAGAGCGAAGCCGAAATCTAGTGGAACTTCCTGTACAAATTTCAAATCTTGGTTCGCAATATTTTCAGAGATATGCTCTGTGGAAGTTAGGGTTTTTTAAGGCTCCCAAATTTCATCTCAAAGAGGTGACAGTGGGAAAATCATCATAACTCTCTCTCGGAGCGTCGGATTGGAATTCTATAAAATGTGGTCGCAAGTGCACAAACCATAGTTTCCTGTGCATCGATTTGGGAGCCGAAGGAGGAAACATTGACACGTGGCACGTCGTACAAGTTCACTCTACTGAGCTAGTCCATAATTAGGTCATTGTGGGAGATTGGGCATAACTTTGCCTTAAGAATCCAAAACAGGCCAGAGCTGTGGCATTTGAAAGAAGATTCATAGTGCTACTATAGGGAAAAATTTCAGATATTGAAGATCTGGAATCACATAGATAATTCAATTTCAATTACGAGCTCCTCAAAAGCAAGAAAAAGGTGTGTATTTTTTCCGAATTGCATAAGTCTTGTTTGAAGAATCAATTTGAAGTGATTCCAAGGGCATATTGTAGAATAGATATCAGTATTGGATTCTAAAATGCCCCCTAAAAAGAATTCAACACCCATTAAAACTTCATAAGGCTATATTATGGCTCATGAAGATGAAGAAATGCAACATGACATATCAAAATTACAAGAGCAAGTGCACCAAATTTTGCTCTCGCAAATAACAACAAAAAATGAAATGGATGGTTTGAAGAATGGTATGGAAGAAAAAATGGAAGGTTTGAAGGAAGGTTTGTCAAAGTTGATACAAGAAATGATTCTTAATGGCAAAAAGATAGTAGAGGAAACTCATGATGAGAACAAAAAAATGTTAATCGTGATTTCATAAACTCTAATTTTGGATTGAAGAACCACCATATTCCAAAGATGGATATGAGGAAGATTGATGGCAAGGATCCCGTAACATGGATACTACAGATGGAGCAATATTTTGATCTCAATAATGTGCAAAACACACAAAAGGTACGCATTGCAACTTTACATTTAGAACAAAATATATTTGTATGGTATCAATGGCTTTGCTCCCGTAAAAAAATTGTCACTTGGTCAATTTTTACGGAGGAAATGATAGCACATTATGAGGATACAAAGAGCAACACCTTCTTTAGCCAATGATAAATCTCAAACAAAAGGGTTTAGTGGGGGAGCACATTGAGGACTTCCAAAAATTGAATATAAGGGTAACTGATATTCCAGAGGAACACAAGATTGATATCTTCATAGGGACTTTAAAGGATAACATCCAACATGAAGTTCATTTTTGGGAACCTGATTCATTGGAGAAGGCATTCAGATTGGCAATAAAAATTAAATGTAAAATTATGGCGACAAGGAATCCTACCACTCACATCTATAAGATGGAAGTGTTGCTACTCCTAGACTTCCACAACCTACAAGGTTGACACCACAACAATTGGAATCAAAAAGATCAAAAGGGCTTTACTACATTTGTGATAGCAAATACACTAAAGGTCATAAGTGTGCTGAGAATAAATTATTTTACATAGATTGTGAAGAGGAGGAGGAAAATGAACAAGAAACGTGAAAAGAAGAGGATATACAGCAGGAACCAACCCTAGAAGAAGAATAAATGAGTCCAACCATATCATGTAATGCATTGGCAGGAATTACCACTCCTCAAACTCTCAAGAAAGAAGGGAATATCAAGAAGAAAAAGGTAATAGTGTTGATTGATTCGGGTAGTTCCCATAATTTTATTCATTGTAAGGTAGCCAAGGAATTGAAATTTTTCCTATAACCAACACCAGAATGTTAAGTGATGGTTGCAAATGGAGGAACTATAAATTGCTCTAGAAAATGTCATAATATCAAGCTAGCCATGGGGGAATATGTATTGAATAGTCCAATGCTTTCCATCCCAATGGGAGGTGTTGATGTTGTACTAGGAGTACAATGGTTACAATCTTTGGGGATGGTAGCTTTTAATTTTCAAGAAATTTACTTGAAATCATTTTTGGAAGGAAATGAAATCGAATTACGGGGTATTGCATGTAGAAAATTTGAATAACTGATATATTATTCACCGAGATTCTCCTGATCACACACTATTTTATCTTCATGCACAATACAGAATCTCTTCTACCATTGATCATTAATTGCGGAAATAAAAACAATCACATGTGCACATTAAAACCATAAACAATCACACATATGAACACAATATTTTATGGGAAAGCTTAAAGTTGAAAACCCCCAACTATCTGTATATTATATGTCATAGAGATCATGTAACAATCATTATACAAAGCTCCTCACAAGCTCTCACAACCTCCATATGCTACACACTAATCAAGCTAGACCGAGTAAAACATATGTTCAATCTTCTGCCACCTGACAGCTAAAATTTCTCTGTTGCGTAATCAACGTTGGTGGCATTTGCTCATTAAATAACACAAACCACCTCGGGCTTGTACCGCGCAACTTCATGGGCTCCTCCAATCACCCAGTTGCAACATGAAATAAGATAGCTGCAACGATGTTTAACTTGCTTTTCACCTATTCCCTCCGTATCCACCTTCTCATCAAACTGTCCATGCACTGTAGTTAACTGATGTATTATTTAGTTTATTAATGAGTTTATAATTAGTGAATTAATTAATAATTAATTCACACCACTCTTCACTAGTGTATAAATCAGTTAGACTAAATACAACTAGTTCAACTATGTTTAGATTAGATAAACTGAACACAACTCCATTAACTCCTCAGTCAACTCCGCAAAATCTCTCACATGAGTTCTTGATCTCCATGCAATAGCTCCACTTAACCCTTAGGAATAGCGTAATTCCTTACGTCAGCTCATGCGCTTTATGTGTGCTTAAGCTGAAGTGCTGTTGAGAATAAAAGATAATGTTTATAGTCCAAATATTATTAAGAGCTAATAATATTCGACATATCTATTTTTAATTTGTGATCTAAAAATAGATTCTGCCCAGTATGTCTAAAAATAGAAGTCCATCTATTTTTCCCGACTTGACCAACCATCCACAAATAACATCCTGCAACTCATAGAACATGATCCATATGTCTAAAAATAGACTTTGTGCCAAAAAATAGCTTGCGGGCCCACTTAGTGAAGGCGACTCTTTTCACTAAGCTCATCATCTTGTTGTAATATCAACACTCCCTCTCAACAAGATAGGGATTATCTGCCACCCCGATCCTGCCTCTGTGGTATTCGAATTTTCTCCTGGTGAGTGACTTCGTCAAGATATCAGCATCCTGATCCTTCGTAGGAATGTATGAAAGTAACATGATCTTCCGCTGCACACAATATCTGATATGATGATACCGATCCATGAAGCCATGCCACCTCAACTCATCCTCCTGTCTGTACCATGATCCATATCCCGATGTGCCTCTGAGATATCTCAATACATGCTTGCTTGCCTTCCAGTAGAGCTTGGTAGGCTTAACCATAGCTTGAGAAAGCTGGTTCACATCATAACATATGTCGGGTCATGTATTGACCAGATACATAAGCGACCCCACCAACTGTCGATAAATAGTGGCATCCACTACCTCCGCCGAAGTAGCATCCTCCTTCCTCCAACCACCAAGAAGAGGAGTATCAACAGGCTTGTAGCCATGCATGTTGAACTTCTCTAGTATCTCCCGAGCATACGTGCCTTGAGACACAAACAGTCCACCCTTCCATTGCCAAATTTCCAATCCCAGGAAATAATGAAGGAGGCCCAAGTCCTTCATCTCAAACTCCTTTGCAAGATCTGCCTTGCATGAGTGTATCAACAGTTCATCACCTGTTAGTATCAAATCATCTACATAAAGTGCAATGATCAGCAACTTACCCTCCACCACAATCTGGTATAGGTTTGGATCCGCCTCACTCTTGGTGATTCCAAGTCCAGTGAAATAACTGTCTATCTGTGTGTACCAAGCACAAGGTGCTTGTTTCAGCCCATATAGCGCTCTTTTGAGCCTGCACACATGCGACTCGCTGCTGAAGATTTCGAATCCTTCAGGCTGCTCTATGTACACCTCCTCCTCAATGACTCCATTGAGGAATTTCACCCAGGTCTTCATCATCGATGAATGTGCCACCCCATCTGTGAGAGCAAGAAATCGTACGTATGGAAGAATACCTTGTTACGGGTGCAAGGTCTCCTCACGTAGTCCCTCAATCTGTGAGAAGCCTCGGGAAACAAATCTTGCCTTGTACTTCTCCACACTCTCGTCAGCTGCCTGCTTCACTTTGTAGATCCATCTCGAACCCACCACTGATTTCCGTTCCGGCCTTGGGACAATCTCCCATGCACTGTTTCTGAAAATTGAATCATACTCTTCCACCATGGCATCTACCCATGCGGGTCCTCCACAGCTTCCTCGAAAGAGGATGGCTCTGTCACGATACACTTGCTCATAAGAGCCATGTATCCAGTATACCGGTCAAGTGATTGTCTCTGTTTGCGTTGTGATGTAGGTGCTCCTACAACCCTCTCTGCATCTTGAGCCAGTCGCTCAACTCCTGTAGTGCGCTTCCGCCCTCTGATGGTTGGCGCTGCATGAGTGGTCTCTTCCACTCCATGAACTTCCTCTTGTGGCTGATCCACATCCTGAAACTCATCCTTAGGAACTAATAGCTCCTCATCTGCATGCAAGTGTGGCTCCCTCTCAAGCGAACACTTCATGGCTTTCTCCTCATAAAATTTGACATCCCGTTGCACAACAGTCTTACGACTGTCTAGCAAATACACACGATAGTTGTGGGGTGTATCAGTGTACCCCACAAATATCCTAACCTCTACAGTTGGCTCCAGCTTCTTCCTGGCATCCTTTGTCACAGGAATGTAAACAGGTGAACCAAAAATCCTCAAATGGGAAATATCAGGCCTCTTACCAGAAAATGCCTCCTCGGGTGTACTCATGCCAAGTATCCTGTGAGGACAACGGTTCCGCACATATACTGCAGTATTGCATGCCTCAGCCCACAAGTGTATGGGAAGGCCCTGATCATGCAATCGCTATAAGAAGCCACCACGATCGTTACTTGTTCTTCATGCAAATGTAACCCCATTCTTTGTGGTTATGAGGTGCTATGAGCTCTCTTAATTCATACAAGCTGCAAGAATCGGCAGATTTTCGAGGAAACGTGAATTCACCACCATTGTCGCTCCTAAGAGCCTTCACCTACTTCCCCGATTCTTTCTCAACCAGTGCCTTGAACTCATAGAACTTTGAGTATGTCTCGCTCTTCTTATGCATGAAGAAGATCCAGCACTTACGAGAAAAATCATCAACAAATATCACATAATACCTGTGCTTTGCTGTCGAAGCTACTGAGAAAGGTCCACACACGTCTGTGTGAATTCTCTCAAGGATCGTCGTGGCGCAACTATCCTTCTCGTGAAAGGTGGATTTCACAAATTTTCATAAGGTACATCCCTTGCACTGATCTGACTGTGCAAGAGTACCCTTAGGAAGCCCAGTAGAAATCTGTTGCAGTATCTTCAAATCTCCATGGTGAAGGTGGCCCAATCTCCGGTGCCACAACTCGCCATCATCCCGACTCACGACTCCTTCTGCCTTGCCTGCCATTGCTGCACAGCCATCTACCTGCAATTGATAAAGGTTCTTAACTCGAACCCCTATCCTCCGGGTCTCACCAGTTGCCTTACCGCGCAGGAAAGCCTTTCCCTCGCTAAAGACAACATCATATTCCTTGTCTTCTAACATCGCCACAGAGATCAGATTCTTCTTCAATCTTGGAACATGCATCACTTCCTTCAATACAAAGGGTTTACCAGACTCCCTCTCAAAGCAAATGGTACTGATACCGGTCGCACTGTATCTACCATCATCGCCCATCTCGATGCGCACTCCAAGATCTTTCTCATCCAGATCATTAAACAAATCTCGATCTCCTGTCATGTGAAAAGATGCACCACTGTCAAGAAACCACACTGAACCCATCACACTTGAGACCAAGCATGCGATCAGCAAAAAATCTAGCTCAAACTGCTTGGCTAAGACCTCTCCAGCTGCAAATCCAGCAACCTGCTTATTTTTCTTCTTCTGTGGACAACTAGTGGTGTAATGTTTGTGTTGGTGACAGTGAAAGCACTTCACCTTGGACATGTCCTGCTTCTTGCCTTTCGCACCGGATTGAGAACCATGTCTGCTCTTCCCCTTCTTTGCTTTGGCATCCAAAGCGCAATTCTCTTCATCAGAGTTCTTTGATGAAGATCCGTCCCTGGTACTTCGCCTTATGTCCACTTGCACAAGATCCGACCAAAGTCGCTCCCATCCTGGCAATTTCTCCCGACCATTGACAGAGTCCTGATAGGAATGCCAACTCTTCAGAAGCCCAAGGAGATCCAAGCTCACCAAGTCCTCGTCATCAACAGTAACCCCCACACTTCCCAGCTCATCCCTACATTGGATGAACTTCGTGAGGCACTTGGGCATACCGTCGCCTTTCTCCATTTTTATGTTTATGAGTTTATCCTTGAGCGCCAACTTCCTCTCGTCGCTCTTGTTTTGAAATAAATCTGTCAAAGCTTTCCACATCAAGAATGGAGAAGCCTTACCATGAAGGCTAGATACTATGTGATCCTTCACACCTTCCAACAGAATCCTTCGACACTTTGTTGTCTTCTTTTGCCATGCGTCAAGTACGGCAACATCACTATAACTAGGCTTTGGAATTTCTGCATCTATGAACTCCTTCAACCCATTGTCATCCAGCACCGCCTCCATACTGTCCTTCCATGCAATATAATTCGAGTTGCCCTCAATGGCATACTCCAATCGCAATCCGTTGAAAGACATCTCAACTTCGACACCAAGAAAACACTACTGCAAATTCGAATTCCACCAGCACAAAACTCAACTACTTCAATGTTTTTCAATTGCTCCAATGATCAATATAGCTCTGATACCATGTAGAAAATTTGAATAACTAATATATTATTCACCGAGATTCTCCTGATCACACACTATTTTATCTTCATGCACAATACAAAATCTCTTCTACCATTGATCATTAATTGCGGAAATAAAAACAATAGCATGCGCACATTAAAACCATAAACATTCACACATATGAACACAATATTTCATGGGAAAGCTTAACGCTGAAAAACCAACTATCTGTATATTATATGTCATAGAGATCATGTAACAATCATTGTACAAAGCTCCTCACAAGCTCTCAACACAACCTCCAATTGCTACACACTAATCAAGCTAGATCTAGCAAAACACATGCTCCCGATCTACGCCACGATAGCGGCCTCTGTTACTTAATCATTCTTTAGTAAAATGGCTCAATTAAATAACAAAACCACTTTGGATTGTCTTTAGCATGATCCTCATGGGCTCCTCAGTCATTGGTAGGTGCTGTAAATATCTTTGCTTGAAGTGTAGTCCACAGTGATAGTTAACACTGCTCTTTCTACTATCTACTGCATTGGTTTCCCACTTGGTTGTCCATGCCTTTGAATTTAAGCGATGTATTCTTTAGTTGATTAATGAGTTTATAATTATTGAATTAATTAATAATTAATTCACACCACTCTTAGCTGGTATGCCAATAGTTAGACTAAATACAACTAGTTCAACTATGTTTAGATTAGTTAAGGCGAACACAACTCCATTAACTCCTCAATCAACTCCCACCAAACTCTCTCACATGAGATCTAATGCAGTCTCCATGCAATAGCTCCACATAACCCTCAGGAATAGCGTAATTCCTTCTGTCAGCTCTTGTGCCACATCTGTGCACTTAACTGAAGTGCTCCAAGAGAATAAGATAATGTTTATAGTCCAAATATTATTAAGAGCTAATAATATTCGACATATCTATTTTTAGACTGGCAATCTAAAAATAGATTCCGCCTAGTATGTCTAAAAATAGAAGTCCATCTATTTTTCTTGACTTGACCAACCATCCACAAATAGCATCCTGCAACTCATAGAACATGATCCATATGTCTAAAAATAGACATAGTCTAAAAATAGACTTTGCACCAAAAATAGCCTGCCGGCCCACTTAGTGAAGGAGACTCTTTTCACTAAGCTCATCATCTTGTTGCAATCTCAACATTGCAGGGAAGCCAAGAAATATAAAAAGCTATAATGTCATGACAAAGCTTCTAAAGAAAGAACAACGAGGCGTAATTGCACAATTATGCTCACTAGAAGTTCCAACATCAAAATCATCTATTTCTCCAGATCTCCAAAAAGTCTTAGACAATCATTCCAAAGTGTTTGAAACTCCCAAAGGACTCCCACCTATTCGTGATCATGATCACGCTATTCATTTGATTCCAGGAATTGTTCCTCCAAACATCAAGCCTTACAGATATCCTTATGTCCAAAAGAGCGAAATTAAATGTATGATTGCAGAAATGTTAGAGGCTGGTATAATTCAACCTAGTCAAAGTTCTTTCTCTGCTCCAGTAGTATTGGTGCACTAGAAGGATGGATCATGGCGCATGTGTCCAGATTATATGGAGCTCAATAAGTTCACTATTAAAGATAAATTTTCCATTCTTGTGATTGATGAATTATTGGATGAATTACACGGAGCACTTTATTTTACCAAGTTGGATCTTCGTTCGGGATATCATCAAATTAGAATGAAGATTGAAGATATTCCGAAAGCAGCATTTTGAGCTCATGAGGGTCATTGTGAACTTTTGTTCATGCCTTTTGGCCTTACTAATGCACCTTTTATATTTCAAGGGTTGATGAATTCCATTTTCAAACCCTTCCTTAGAAAATGTGTGCTAGTATTTTTTGATCATATACTAATCTACAGCAGGTCTTGGAAGGATCATGTTCAACATGTTGACAGGGTGCTCAAACTATTGGAGGAGAAACAATTATATGCAAAAGCATCCAAATTTTTCTTTGGAGTACAAGAGGTGGAATATATGGGTCATATTGTATCTCACGAGGGTGTTAAGGTAGACCCAAACAAAATTAAAGCCATTAAGGAATGGAAAGTCCCCACAACCATAAAGCAGTTGCATGGATTTCTCGGGTTAACAGGGTATTATCGCAAGTTTGTTAAGGATTATGGGAGAATAGGAGCACCTCTAACAACATTATTGAAGAAAGATGCATTTTCATGGACTCTTGAAGCAACTAAGGCCTTTGAACATCTTAAAGAGGCAATGTGCCTAGCACCAGTCTTAGCTACGCCAGATTTCACAAAAACCTTTATTGTGGAATGTGATGCCTCAGGAAATGGAATTGGTGTTGTTTTAATGTAAGAAGGAAGACCCATTTCTTTTTAAAGTCATCCAATCAAAGGAAAGTATTTACAAAAGGCTATTTACGAGAAGGGAATGTTGGAAATACCACATGCACTAAAGAAATGGTGACCTTACCTAATGGGAAGACACTTCAAGGTAAAAACTGAACATGATAATCTTAAAAACTGTTTGGAACAAAGACTATCTTCAGAAGAGCAGCAAAAATGGGTCACAAA
Source organism: Pinus albicaulis (assembly GCA_034641835.2). Classification (NCBI taxonomy): domain Eukaryota; kingdom Viridiplantae; phylum Streptophyta; class Pinopsida; order Pinales; family Pinaceae; genus Pinus; species Pinus albicaulis. The sequence continues at coordinate 806,864,163 of CM076570.1, forward strand.
GACGTTGGGTTATGACTTTGAAATCATCTACAAAAAGGGGAAGTTAAATGTTATTGCAGATGCACTCTCAAGAAAGGATGAAGAGGTGGAAGCATTACTTTGTGCCATTCCTATTATCCAACCAAATTGGATAACTGGAGCAAGGGATGAATGGAAGAAGGACGAAGAAGTGTGGACACTCATTCAAAATTTGTAGCAAGATCCTAGTACATCTGATAGATTTAGTTGGAAAAATGACTCCTTATGGTACAAAGATCGCGTATATATTTGTAAGAATTCCCAACTAAAACAAAAATATTCTTTCAGAATTGCACACTTCTCCTTTAGGAGGACACCTGGGATTTTTAAAAACTTACCACAGGTTGAAGAATTGATTTTATTGCGATGGCCTTAAATCTGATATTCAAAAGTTTGTGGCGGAATGTTTGGTTTGTCAACAAAATAAAGTTGAGACAATTAAGATCCCAGGTCTTCTACAACCTTTATCCATTCCAAGTCAAAGTTGGGAGGAGATTTCAATGGATTTTATCACAGTTTTACCTAAGTCCGAAGGAAAGAGTGTCATCATGGTAGTAGTTGATAGAATTACCAAGTATGCACACTTTTGTGGAATATCTCATCCATTTTAAGAAAGTACAGTTCCTACTGCATTTATGGAAACAATTCAAATGCTACATGGAAACCCGAAGATTATTGTAAGTGACAAAGATCCCATTTTTACTGGAAATTTTTGGACGGAATTATTTTCTTGTTTGGGTACTCAACTAGCTCATAGCTCATCTTATCATCCTCAATCCGATGGTCAAACTGAGATAGTGAATAAATGTTTGGAAGGATATCTTTGTTGTTTTGTATCTGATAAGAAAGCACAATGGGTCAAGTGGTTACCTCTTGTTGAATGGTGATATAACACTTCCTTCCATACTGCAGCAAAAATGACCCCATTTATGGCACTTTATGGATATCATCCACCGTCCATCACATCTTCTTTAAGTGAAAATTCTAGGGTTCAAGCAGTGGAAGATCACATCAAGCATCAACAAGAAGTTCTCCAACTCTTAAATGATAACCTAAATTTGACACAAAATTGAATGAAACAACAGGCGGATCAACATCGCAGTGAGAGAAGTTTTGATGCAGGAGATTGGGTATTTTTACGGCTACAACCATACAAACAAATGTCGCTCAATTAAGCTAGTAAGGATAATAAATTATCACCAAAGTATTATGGTCCTTGCAAGGTGTTGCAAAAGATTGGTACTATGGCATACAAATTGGAGCTTCCTGCTTCTTCGCGAGTGCATCCAGTTTTCCATGTTTCATGCTTAAAGAAGGTTATAGGGGAAAAACTTCCAGTTCAAACAATATTGCAAGAAATTGATGAGGAAGGAAAAACCATATTGGAACCTGAAGCAGTCACAAAAACAAGAAATCGACAGCTATGAAATCGATCAATTTCAGAGTATCTCATCAAATGGAAGAAATTACTCACTGAAGATTCTACATGGGAGGATGAGAATTTTATACAGAAGCACTCGGAGCTACTCAAGCGTCGAGGAAAACACTTTTTTTTGAAGGAGAGGAGCATGTTAGGTCCCTATATTACTAGTATAGTCCCTTATTGTTGTTAGTGTAACCCCCTTATTGTTGTTGTTGTACCCCTATAACCCCCATATTGTTATTATTGTGCCCTTACATTATTATTGTTAGGTCGGCTAGGATTACATTGTGGCCCCATGGACTCCTATATATAGAAAGGAGGTTTTGTCATTTGCATCATCAAATAATTGTTCATTTATGTAATGTATTGGAGGTTTCCCCCTCAAAGTGGCTTATTTCTAAGGCGTTGATCTGTCTTTTCTTGTATTTTTGGAGATGTTTTCATAACAAAGTACTTGATTTGAATATGGACAAACTGGTTTTTTTGTGCTAGCTTCCTCATCAGTATAAAATAAATGTGTTTAGGATCGTCTCGAATTAGCAAGTTAAGAGAGGGTTTTTGTGTCAAGTTTTGTGTGTCTTTTATGAGTAATTTATTAAGTAAATTAGCTTTAAAAAACTCATAAAACAAGTAAATTGCAGAGAATGTAATACATAACAAATAGATTACACAGTAGCTGATAACAGAGTTCACCCCTCCTGGGCTACATCTCCATGGACCTGCTTCAATGGCTTGGCCCTTTTTGGATTAATGGTAAATTCTTTGATTAAATGCAACTACAGTGCTCCAATGGCTCTGCAACCTGATCCATTGGCTTCATAAGACGCAAAAACCCCTAGGTATCCTCTTATGGCTCTGCAAATGGTCTTCAGGTGATCTAGACATGGCCTCCTCTCCTGGTGGCCCTAGGCTTCTTTAATCTTCAAAGTGAAAAAAAAAACACTTATATAACTGCTCCTCTGCCTCTGCAACCTACACCATCATGCTCAGAGCATCCAATTCATCTAGTATTGACTCCTTTTGAGCCTAATTTGGTCGAAAAATGCTCCAGTTATGGTTTCCTCAATTTTGGTCGACGAAACCCCTCCAAATCTGGAGAAACCCCAGTTACCTCCGCCACATTTGGGAGTTATTCCGAAAATGGTGGACTCCGCCAATTAGTGCTAATCCACACTTAAGTTAAACTGGAGATTAATTAAAGTTAAGTGCTATTTAATGCGTACTTAGCGCTAACCACGCACTTAAGACTAATATGAAGTTAAGCACATTTTAAACCTTGCTTATGGCTTAATTAAAGTGCATTAGTGGTAATATTCGTCATTTATGAATGGGAATCTGCCACGGTCATAGCGCAATGGTCCTGTGCGTTGAAGCTAGCCCCTATAACCCCCGCCATGCACCATAGGTTACAACAAATACATTCTCATTCCATAGCATGTTAAGTCTGAACTTGTAGCATAGTTAGTGTTGTGTGTGCGTAATGTGGGGGAGGTCACGGGGTCGAGTCTGACCTCCACCCAACCACCATAACACATTTTTGCCATACCATATAAATGGAATTTTGACCAAGACTTAGTAAAAAATTCGGCCTTTGGGAGGGGCACGTGGCGGCCTTCGAGCTAGCCACGTGTCAGCATCCCATTGGTTCTCCACAAACCAACCATAAACTGCCACATAGCCTAGTAATTCAGGCCACCCACAAATTGACACTTGTCAGCACGCTATTGGCCGGCGGAAAACCATAAATTTTACCCCTTTGACCCTGTTTGACCCTTCTTCTTTTTTAATTCCCTTGTTTGGTCAAGCGAACAACAGGCTCTAACTTTCACATACGGAGTTGGTTTTCAATAAAATGAAGTGCACCGGATTCTTGGTGACGGGACCTATCTAGTCATTCTGGTTTGGATTGAATCTAAGAACTTTGAATTTTTAGCAAATTTTTGCCCCCAATCTAGATTTTTATTAGTATTATTAAAAGAAGAACAGAGGCAACACATCGAGATGATGAATCTCACAGTGACATTTTGGATAATTGTGTGTGTGTGTGTGTGTGTTGTAATTCAATATATGGTCCAACGTGGTTTATTATATGAGACTTAACGTTTGTCATTGAGTTGTAAAAAATTTAATGTTTGGTACCCAAAACTGCATTAGTTTAGATATCATAATTCATGATTTCAGTAACTCCACATCATATTGTCATTCGTTTGCACAGTCTCAACCCCCTGCAACTCTACTTACATTTGAGGTCTATATTTGTGGTCTTCTCATGTACCTTACTATTCATGGTAGGTGAGTACTATCACCCATCCTCTATTCTTTCCCATGTCCCAGTTCACCTTGAAGTTATAGCTTTACAGTGATTATTAAAACTTCCATTCTCTAGGATTATTCTATAAGATGTGGCTAGGCAATCACAAAGTTGTCACTCATGCTTATGTTGCATTTTATATAGGCAGAGAATCAATCAAGATCGGGTTCATAATTAAATTAATTAAGTGCATTTACATACAGCATCATCGCCTTTATCTTCAACAAATCTCGAAAGTGAAGTGGACGGTGGAGAAATTAGTTCAGTTGCTTCTGAAAATTCAAATTAATGAACAAAATGTGGTTCAGTTCCTTCTGAAAATTCAAATTAATGGGCAATATGTGTCATTCTTTTCAGGGAGTAAGTGAAATGGGATACATCGATAAAAAATAATGATGTTAGAGGAATGATATGATTCATTGGCCCCTATTTTTACAAGTTTCCTTTAAGAAGTAGGTGCCCTTATTTTTACAGTAATTTCTTTAAGAGGTAAATGGGACCAATTTGTCCCATTGTGATGGATGTCGAAGTATATTATAAATTAGTTTTGTGCTCTACATAAGTGAATGAAATGAACTACTATTATTGTCATTACAAATAACTATTCATTCATACCTTTTTAGTTTAGTGCGTAAGGAACTTTAAAGTTCATACTCCATATGGATTTGCTTGCATTGACGGGGGACTGGGTAGATGGAATTACATTAAGAAAGAATGTGTGATATTAGCAGGAAATAAATGTGAGGAGTTGTTTCGTGCTATTATTTATTGTTTGTAGTAAAAAAAAAATTACGTGTTATTAAAAATATTGTCTTTCTTTTGAAATATATAAATTTAATCTAACATTCGCGATTCACAAGTGATTTTGATATATATATATTTTTTAAAGATAATTTCTTTTAAGGTTCAATTTTGAACGTTCCTTCTCACCATTACCATTATTGTGTTAAGAGGCACTTTACAGTTGGGGGAGATATGTAGGTGTAATGTACGATTGTATGTTAGTAGGCTTTATTTTAATCAAGTTGTTTAATTTTGTAATTTTATTTTAAATTTTTCTTATTAACATAATTAAATTTTTAATAATTTAATTTTATAAGTTTTAATAATTTTTTTCTTTTTCTTTTTGCTTAAAATTATTCTTTCTATTTTTTTTTTTTTTTGGAAAATTATTATAACTTTCTTAATAAATATTAATAAATAATTATGTTATATTTTTTAGTTTTTTAACATTATATTTAATAACTAAATCTCTCTTTATTTTTTGAATAAAAGTAAGGCTTTCCTCACTTTTTGCCTTTCACTATGTATTACTTTGTCTGGGGCCACATATTTATGTGGTTTATCCATAATTTAACATTGTGAATTCAAGTTTTCTTATTTACTATTATTATTTAAATGCATTTGTTATGAGGTGATTGGTTGAGGCCTTATTATGGGCGGTTTAGTAACTTCCATTATTCACTAAATTTGTGATTGAGAAAGAATCATTGAAAAAGTTATTTTAACTTTTATATTAATTACTAATATTTTGTTTTTTGTTTTCTTTCCTTTGAATTTATCTTCTTTATTTTATGTTTTTCTTGTTTTCTTTCCTTTGAATCTAACTTTTTTATTTTTATGTTTTTCTCTTTTTCTATTATATCTATTTTCATGAATTAAAGTTTTTTCTCTTCATTTTCAAATTAAGATGACAAATTTTAAAGAGGAAAAAATAATTTAATTTTTACTTTCAATGGCTCATTTTTTCTCTCTATTTTCAATTCCAATTCCATTAATCATAGTTTTTCTTTTGTTAAATTTTAACTTGATTTTATTTTCCCCCCTTCAAGCTTACTATAATTTTCTTCCCCTAGAAACAACAACTATATAATAAAACTTCAATTTCAATGAATATAATTAAATTAGAAAAAAAATAATTTTAAAAATAAAAAATTAATAAAATTAAAACAAAATTTGAATGCAATTTTCTCTTATATATACACACATCTTTCTTCATTCTACTGAAATCTTAAAGACCTCTTGTCATTACTCTTGCACTTAAATATGAGAGATTCGGAAAATAACAATTTGTGAAGTTAAAGTTGGCAATGTGATTATTTTGTTATTATTATTCAGCATAGTTGATATAGTTGTTATAACTGGAGATTAATTTTTATTTTTAGTTAGAACTAAATATTTAATATATTCATATTTTTATTTATATCTCTATGGTGTATGTTTAAAAAAAATATTTAACATATTCATATTTTCATTTGTATGGATGATGATTTAGCTGTGTCCTGGTGTGGTTATTTATATTTCAGTTAAAATGTCTCCTCATCGCAAAAAAATTCCTGTAGGCACGTCGTGCATTACAAATTAGTCCGATATCATTTTATGCTTTCCCAAGTCGACCTCAATAAACTCACATGTTTTAATATTATACAAGTTATTGTTATGTAGTGGACATTGATATAAGTATTATTATTAATTATTTGTATAGAGATTTGTCTTCAAAGTAGTTTGTTTTATAGAAATTTGTAGCTCTTATTTGAAAGATGGCATTGTGGACACTCGAAATTTCATGGGACAACCATGGGATGGTTACAGATTTTTCCAGTCATCTTGTTCATTAGACATTCGTGAAATTATGCATAATTTTTCAACTAGAAAATTTGTTTTAGTAGCTCGAAATTGTATGGTATAATAGGGTTTTAATTCCAAAAATTCCAACCATATATTTCCTAAAATATTTTTTATCTTTTGCATGTGATTTCAGCTAGAAATCATATTGTTTATGCTGGAAACAATACGCGGAACTATGCTGGAAATTTTATGGGGCTTTTGCGAATTTCATTTGTTTCTAATCTAAACTATAATTCCATTGTTTCTCTCTGCCATTGGGGAATATCGCCTTATTGGTGCATCAAATCACCCGCTACACAGTGATTACCATAATGTTTTTGTTGCATAAAATGGAGATTTCCAACTTCTTCTTTTTTCTAACTTTTCACTTTGGCAAATATAATTCGTTGAAAATTTAAAACATTACAAAAATGGTGGTACCATTTCTAGTTTATCCATCTATCCACCAACAATCTTTATTGTTTTTTACATTATTTTGGCTATATTTAAACTAAGCGATAAGTACTAAAAATGCCACTTTGAATAACACAAATTGTGGATGTGTCTAGCCAAGTTGGTTGCGAAGTTAAATTTTTCTCATTCACACCATTTGAGCTAGGGTCCATCTTATTTCAATGCACAAATGCCACCATGAACAAGTTCCCAATTGAAGAATATTTTCAATGTAGCGTTTTTGCATCCAAATACGATGCCCCATAAAAATAGTAATGGCAACATTTTATTTGGAAGTGAGATTCAATTTTAGTCAATAACGTCGAATGAGCTAGCAACAACTTCTAGTTGAAGAACATTTTGGGTAATTTCTAAAATATGCATGTTTACATTTTCTGCAGAGAATATCCTTTGGATAATACATTATCTTTCAAGCATCGAGATCACAGTTACTTTGCACCAAATAAGTTATTGTATAAGTAACACGAGTAATTAATTATTCTTGAATGTAGTATTAGATTATTTTCTTATGCAAACAAGCATGATTATCTTATTGAATATTTCAAAGCATTTTAGGTTTTTTGCTTGAACATTTTTGTTATGCAATGAGCTCACAAGATAGAAGAAAAGATATATCGATGACTTAGAAATCAGCCTCTTCGAGGAGGCAACCTCCTTTACATTACATAAATGAACAATTATTGGATGATACAAATGAAAAAACCTACTTTCTATATATAGGAGTCTAAGGGGTCCCAATATAGTGAGAACCTACATAACAATCATAATATAAGGGCACAAAAATAACAACAGTGGGCTTCTATGGGACACAATAATAACAATACGGGGACTACATGGGAACAACCATAACACTAAGGGGGCTACACTAACAATAACAATAAGGGACTACACTAGTATTATAGGGGTCCTAACATGCTCCTCTCCTTCAAAAAAGTGTTGTCCTCAACGCTTGAGTGGTTCTAGATGCTTCTGTATAAAATTATCATCCTCCCATGTGGAATATTCAGCGAGTAAGTTCTTCCACTTGATGAGATACTCTAAAATTGATCGATTTTGTAATTGTCGAGTTCTTGTTTCCGTGACTGCTTCATGTTCCAATATTATTTTTCCTTCCTTGTTAAGTTATGGAAATATTGTTTGAACTAGGAGTTTGTCACCTATAACCCTCTTTAAGCATGAAATATGGAAAACTGGGTGGACTCTGTTAGATGCAGGAAGCTCCAATTTGTATGCCACGGTACCAATATTTTAAACACCTTGTAAATACCATAATACTTTGGTGATAATTTATTATCCTTCTTAGATTACTTGAGGGACATGTGTTTATATAGTTGCAGCCTTAAAAATACCCAGTCGCCTACATCAAAACTTCTTTCACTGTGATGTTTACCTAATTGTTGTTTCATTTGATTTTGTGCCAAAGTGAGGTTATACTTTAGAGTTGGAGAACTTGTTGTTGATGCTCGATGTGTTGTTCCACTGCTTGAACCTGTAGTGAGCATAATTTTACAATTATGCCTTATTATTCTTTCTTCAGAAGCTTTGTCATGACATTAGAGCTGATAACCTTTCCTAGTTTCCCTGCAATACCCCGTAATTCAAGTTCTTTCCTTCCCAAATAAAATTTAAGAAAAGTTATTGAAAATTGAAAGCTATAGTGCCCAAGGATTGTAACCATTGGACTCCTAGTACAACATCATCACCACCCATTGGAATATAAATTATTGGACTATTCAATACATATTCCCCCATGGTTAGCTTGATATTATGGCACTTTCCAGAGCAATTTATAATTCCTCCATTTGCAACCATCACTTGATACTCTTGTGCTAGATATGGGAAGCAATTAAATTCCTTAGCTATCTTATAATGAATAAAATTATGGGTACTACCCGAATCAATCAGCATTATTACCTTTTTCTTCTTAATATGTCCTTCTATCTTGAGAGTTTGAGGAGTGGTAAGTCCTGCCAATGCATTACAAGATATGGTCGATTTCATTTCTTCTTTCTCTATGGTTGGTTCATGGTGTATATCCTTTTCTTTTGAATCTTCTTGCTCCTTTTCTTCCTCCTCTTCACAATCTATGTAAATTAATTTCTTCTCAACACACTTATGACCTTTAGCGTATTTTCTATTACAATTGTAACATTGCCCTTTTGCTCTTTTTCTTCCAACTGTTTTGGTGTCAACCTTGTAGGTTGTGAAGGGCTAAGAGTAGTAACACTTCCATATGTATAGTTTTGAGTGGTAGGCTTCCTTGCTGCCATAATTTTGCTTTCATTTTTTCTTGCCAACCTGAATGCCTTCTCCAATGAACCAGGTTCCCAAAGGTGAACCTCATGTTGGATGTTATCCTTTAAAGTCCCTATGAAGACATCAATCCTATGCTCCTCTGGAATATCATTTAGCCTTATATTCATATTTTTAAATTCCTCAATGTGTTCCACAATCGAACCCTTTTGTTTGAGATTTATCAATTGGCTAAAGAAGGTGTTTCTCTTTGTATCCTCATAATGTGCTATCATTTCCTATGTAAACATCGACCAAGTGACAAGTGCTTTATGAGAAAAAATCCATCGATACCATACAAACTAATATTATTATAAATATAAAGTTGCAATTTGTACCCTTTTTGTGTGTTTCACATTATGGAGCTCAAAGTATTGCTCCATTTGTAGTATCCATGTTATCAGATCCTTGCCATAAAACTTCCTCATATCGATCTTTGGAATATGGTGGGTATTAAATCCAACATTAGAGTCTATGAAATCATGATCAACATTTATTTTGTCCTCATCATGAGTTTCATCTAATGCCTTTTTGCCATTAGGAAGCATCTCTTGTAGCAACTTTGTCAAACCTTCCTTCAAACCTTCTATGTTTGTTTTTAAACCATTCTTCAAATCCTCCATGTTGCCTTTTCAAATTTGCTTCTATCCCTTCCATGTCTGATTTTAAACCATTCTTCAAACCTTCCATGTCTATTTTTAAATAATGGTTAAACCATTCTTAAAACCATCCATCGTAGCTTCCATTTCATTTGTGGTTACTCTTTACAAGAGTGATATTTGTTGCACTTGGTCTTGTAACTTTGATATATCATGTTGCAATTCTTCCTCTTCATCCGTCATAATAGAGCTTTCTGGGGGCTTAATGGGTGTAGAATTATTTTTGGGGGGAATTTTAGAACCCAATACATATATCCATGCTTCAATATGCCCTTGGAATCACTTCAAACTGATTTTTCAAACAAAAGTTATGCAATTTATAAAAAAACACACACACACACACACACACACACATTTTTCTTGCTTTTAGGAGCTCGATCTTGAAATGGTTGTAACTCTATAATTTCAGATCTCCAAGATCTAAAATTTGGCCTTGTGGTATCCCTTTGTCTTCTTTCCAATGCCACAGGTCAGACCTAATTTGGATTCTTCAAGATAAAGTTATGCCCAATATCCCACAATGACCTAGTTATGGATTGGTTCAGTAGAGTGAACTTGTACGGTGTGTCACGTGTCACTGTTTTGACCTTCAGCCCTGAAATTGATACACAAGAAACTACAGTTCATCCAATTTCGGCCAATTCTTACAGAATTCAAATCCGATGTCTGAAACGAAAGTTATGGCGATTTTCCCTAGGTCACCTGCTTGAGATGGAATATTGTAGCCTGCAAAAACCTTGACTTCCTCAGACCATACCTCTGAAAATATTTCGAACCAAGATCTAAAAAATTTACACGAAGTTACCTAGGATTTTCTGCTTCTCGTGGTAAAAATTTCAACTTCTCAACCTTCGTAGAAAAAACGTTATAGTGAAAATTCCAAGATGACATGTTTGTAGCAGCGAAACTCTAGAATCCAAAGCTCTTATACCAAATGTTATGCAACCAGCTCACAAGATAGAAGAAAAGATAGATCAAAGACTTAGAAAGTAAAATCTTCGAGGGGGAAACCTCCTTTACATTACATAAATGAACAATTCTTGGATGATACAAATGAAAAAAACCTACTTTCTATATATAGGAGTCTAACGGGTCTCAATATAGTTAGAGCCTACATAACAATAATAATGTAAGGGCACAAAAATAACAATAGTGAGCTTATATGGGGCACAATAATAACAATATGGGGACTACGTGGGAACAACAATAACAATAAGGGGGCTACACTAACAATAAAAATAAGGGACTACACTAGTATTATAGGGAGCTAACAATATTGAACAATTTGATATTTCTTTCTTGAAAGTGTGGACATTAGTAAAAAAGCTCCCATGTGCAAGGATTCAAACATAAAAATAGTAGTTACCTTGCAACCAACAAGCGATTGTATAAGTAAAATTAGAAATTAATTGTTCTTGGATGTTGTATTATGTTATTTTCTTATGCAAACAAGCATGATTATCTTATTGAGTATTGAAGCAATTTATGTTTTTTTATGTTTTTCTCTTATAGAGCAGTGGGGATGCAAGTCAATACTAGCAAGACCAAAATAATGATTTTCTCTAATAAAAGGATGTTGAGTGAGTGTACGTTCTTATTTGAAGGGGTCATTATTGAATAAGTAAATGAGTGCAAGCACCTCAGGATTGATTTCAACAACAAACTTAATTGGGAGGACTACAGAAAGAAGAGAATTTTAGGAGGGCAGAAAACTATGCTCTTCAAAACAGATTTAGAGAGGCAGAGTTATGGGATTGGAAAATTATTAAAGTGCTTTTGGACTCCTAGTTTGTCTAGTGATGTGATATGGGTGTGAATTGTGGGCTAGCATCACCCTCATCTCAAAATGGAAGCAAATTGAGAATATCCAAAAAAATTTGATCATGAGCAAGTTCAAAATAAAATTTTTGGTACCTTATGAGATAACGTTGAGTGAAACAAGAGCAACTCCCATAGAAGCAATTTCTATGGTACAACTCATAAGATATCTAAAAAGAATTGAGCAAATGGGAACAGGTAGATGGCCTAACGTTATCTTCAAGGAAGGAATGAGTGAAAGAAAGAAAAAATCGATAAGACAAAACTACACATGGATGCAAAAATGGAATATCTACCTCAATGCTTGTCCCACAAATAGCAAGGAGCTAAATAATTTTGTTATGGAGAAGTTCCGTAAATGGGTATGGGGAAAAGAGTTGGATTGAAAGAAGAAGTACCACTTTGAATAATTCAACCCTATGTGTGATCTCCAACAAAAAGAGTACATTGGAGCTAACATTTCGTGGAGGGGAAAGGTTATTATTGCTCAATTAAGAACCAACTCACATCAAATTTAGTGTGAAACAAGACGATGGAAAAGGCCTAAGCTTGGGAAGAACAGGTGTGTACATTTTGCATGTCTGGGGCAATGGAATTGGAAAAACATTTCATTTTGAAATGTGATGTGTTCAAAGACATCATAGAAAGTTATGGGAATATGTTGGCATTGTCTTTTCAGCGAGGGGATTTTAGGAATGTTGGGCCAGCTCATCATCAATTTGAATAAGAAAATGATTGAATTGCAAAAGACAAAAAATAAGGAAATGATGGTCCCATAGAATATTTTTAGTCTCGTGGACGTTAAAATATCATTTCATTTTCATTTCATATTGAACAATTTTATATTTCTTTCTTGAAGGTGTTGATATTAGTAAAAGAGCTCCCATATGCATTGAGGATTCAACATTGAATTATATTATTTAAGAACATCATAGTATTTTCTAACTAATATGTATCTGGTCTCTAGACAAGTAAAAGATTTGGTTTGTCACCCTAACATATTATTTTTGGAAGAGCATTACAAAAAGTATCTTTTTTGTACAAGAGAAACTACAAATTATAGTAACCACTGTGTGGAGACTCTATAAACAAGTTAACATAGAGTTAACTTTAAAGATAATGGAATATAAACTATCGATGAAATCATATCTTTTTTTTTAAATTTAAATTATCTATATTTAAACTAAGTTGTATGAACGAGTACAATGTAGCATCGCTTGAGCAAGTGTTTATTAAAATATTTTATTTACTAACATAAAGTAAGCATAAAAGAACAAAGATAATAAATAATAAATACATCAAAGATTATTACATTATTTTGCCTCAATGCAATTGTCTAGTTGTTTTATTGTATTTTACTTTAATTTAGCTACATTTAAACTAAGTTGCGCGTACTAGCTACCATATAGCACTTGTTAAATAACGTAGATTTAATAAATTAGTCTCCTCCTCAATAATAATATTATTAGTTATTTGCATTTTTTTTTCTTTCTATTTTCCCATTTAGGTGCAAAAAATATTATAAAATAATAAATAAATAGGTATTGTTACAGAGAAAATAGTTTTACCTTTTTTCGTCTTTCCTTTTTTAAGCTTCCCGCTCACTAAAGCTTAATAAAAAATGGAAATGTCTATTCTTTAATAAATTATTATTAATTTAATATATATATATATATATATATATATATATATATATATATATATATATATATATATATATATATATATATATATATATAATTTGAAAAATAATAACTCCCCGATGGGGTTCAGGAACAATGAGGATGGGGTTCCCAAGGGAACACGTGGGTGCATGTGTTAAGCATGTGGCCATAGGTGGGCGGGTTGGCCTTCCCACCTTTACATTACACCTTGAGTATGGGTGACAGTTACTACCGGCGTGTGATACTTCATGTTGCATTGGATCTTGAGGGTAGTGGAAATCGAGTGAATTTTATCGAGGGTGGTGAGGGTTGTTGTTGGTCATTATGCTTGTGTGCGAGCTATGGCGTCCGTGGTAAGGATTTCATGAGGAGAGGTAGTCGTTTTAGAGCTTTCCTTGTATAGGAGCGGGCATGAACTCAGCACTGGCGTTCCCTACCTGCTTTCGGGTGCGCATAATTATCAATTGTCGGATTGGTCTTCGACTCAGTGCGTTTGCAGGAGATACAAGTTATGGTCGCCTGGTAAGGGTGTTATTTTGTTGTTTCTATGTAGTTCTGCATGGTTTCAGTTTGGGATGGGTGACATTAAGTCTCATCTAGAGTGGGAGTGTAATAGTGGACTTCCCTGACACATTCATGAGCTTCTGTGATGTTGGGTGGAGTCAAAAGAGTAAGTGTCTTGGGTTCTGGCTAGTGTGGCTCGCGTGAGACCGTATGAGGAAATGGAAATGGGTTTGACAAGATACGAATGTTAGCTCTGTGTTTTTCGTGTCCATTGTGCGCTCATGGGTGGTGGTTTAGCCGGTGCAGGTGGTGCTTCTTTCTATGTGGGCAGCTCAGGAGGTTTCAAACGGGGGATCATATGCTAGTTCTAGTGGTGTCGGGAAGCAAACCATGCGTACGGATCCTCGTTTGGAGCATTCTTCCGCTTAGTAAAATCCCAATTCAGGTAACACTGGGGGTGGCACATCCTTGTCTCAGTTAGAGTTGGCGCCTGGCAACGATGGCCCAGAGCAGGGTGGCCGTTCGAGTCATGCGACAATGCGTGGCAGAGGCGGTGGTCGGTCAGGACGTTCAGGGCACACAAGGTCTGCAGATCAAGGTGGTTGGAGTGGGGGCTCGGTGATGGGTCGTGGAAGCCATACCCCTCCAAGTCAAAATGGGGGTCCGACCTGTCTTGGTGCTTCTGGGCATCGAGTTTTGACGATTCATGGTGGTCATGTAAAACGATAATGATGATGCGTTGATAGATGTTGTGATTTGATCCAGTTAGTTATTCAATCCCTGATACCTTGGAGTGGGTTAGGCAGGAGTAACGTGCTGAATTGATTACTACTTTGAACAAAATGCAGTACTTCTAGTGCCATGTCCGAGAGCGTGTCGTGGTGGTCTAGCAAGGCCATAATCTATTATCTAACAAAGTTGAGAAGTTGGAGGCTTGGATGGCCAATTTCGAGTAGCATGTCCAATCCTCCTTCCGTCCTATGTCGCCTCCTGGAACAGCTCTGAACAACCCAAACTCCATTACTTATGACGATTAGCATGGATACATGTATTCTCTTTATTCTGTTAGATTATTGGTGCCTATGGCCTCTAAATTTTTGGACTGTGTTTCTTTCTATTTTTTTGTTTCACTGTCATATATTGATGGTGATAGTCAACAAATCTGGTCGAGGTGAGACTACCTGCATTTTTCTACTGATGTACTTATTTTTTTATGAAACTAGCTCCAAAAATAGAAGAAAAGAGATATCAACGCCTTAGAAATAAGCCACTTCGAGGGGGCAACCTCCAATACATTACATGAATGAACAATTCTTGGATGATACAAATTACAAAACCTCCTTTCTATATATAGGAGTCCATGGGGCCACAATGTAATCCTAGTGGGGCCACATTGTAATCCTAACCGACCTAACAATAATAATTTAAGGGCACAATAATAATAATATGGGGATTATAAGGGTACAATAATAACAATAAAGGGGTTACACTAACAACAATAAGGGACTATATTAGTAATATAGGGACCTAACATGCCCCTCTCCTTCAAAAAAGTGTTGTCCTCAATGCTTGAGTAGCTCTGGGTGCTTCTGTATAAAATTCTCATCCTCCCATGTAGAATCTTCAGGGGGTAAGTTCTTCCACTTGATGAGATACTCTGAAATTGATCGATTCCATAGCTGTCGAGTTCTTGTTTCCGTGACCGCTTCAGGTTCCAATATGATTTTTCCTTCCTCATCAAGTTCTGGCAATATTGTTTGAACTGGAAGATTTTCACCTATAACCTTCTTTAAGCATGAAACATGGAAAATTGGATGCACTTGTGAAGAAGCAGGAAGCTTCAATTTGTATGCCATAGTACCAATCTTTTGCAACACCTTGTAAGGACCATAGTACTTTGGCGATAATTTATTATCCTTCTTAGCTTGCTTGAGGGACATTTGTTTATATGGTTGTAGCCGTAAAAATACCCAATCTCCTACATCAAAACTTCTCTCGCCGCGATGTTGATCTGCCTGTTGTTTCATTCGATTTTGTGCCAAATTCAGGTTATCCTTTAAGAGTTGGAGAACTTCTTGCTGATGCTCGATGTGATCTTCCACTGCTTGAACCTTCGAATTTTCTTTTAAATATGATGTGATGGATGGTGGATGATATCCATAAAGTGCCATAAATGGGGTCATTTTTGCTGCAGTATGGAAGGAAGTGTTATACCACCATTCAACGAGAGGTAACCACTTGACCCATTGTGTTTGTTTATCAGATATAAAACAATGAAGATATCCTTCCAAACATTTATTTACTATCTCAGTTTGACCATCAGATTGAGGATGATAAGATGAGCTATGAGCTAATTGAGTACCCAAACAAGATAATAACTCCGTCCAAAAATTTCCAGTAAAAATGGGATCTCTGTCGCTCACAATAACCCTTGGGCTTCCATGTAGCTTTTGAATTCTGTCCATAAATGTAGTAGCAACTGTACTTGCTTTAAATGGACGAGATAATGCACAAAAGTGTGCATACTTGGTAAGTCTATCAACTACCACCATGATGACACTCTTTCCTTCGGACTTAGGTAAACCCGTGATAAAATCCATTGAAATCTCCTCCCAACGTTGACTTGGAATGGATAAAGGTTGTAGAAGTCCCGGGGTCTTAATTGTTTCCACTTTATTCTGCCGGCAAACCAAACATTCCGCCACAAACTTTTGAATATCAGATTTAAGGCCATCCCAAAAAAATTCTTTCTTCACCCTGTGGTAAGTTTTTAAAAATCCTGAGTGTCCTCCTAAAGGACAAGTGTGCAATTCCAAAAGAATATTTTGTTTTAGTTGGGAATTCTTACAAAGATATAAGCGATCTTTGTACCATAAGAAATAATTGTTCCAACTAAATGTATCAGATGTACTAGGATCTTGCTGCAACTTTTGAATGAGTGTCCACACTTCTTCCTCCTTGTTCCATTCATCTCTTGCTTTGGTTATCCAATCTGGTTGGATAATAGAAATGGCACAAAGCAATGCTTCCACCTCTTCATTCTTTTTTGAGAGTGCATCTACAACAACATTTAGCTTCCCTTTTTTGTAGATTATTTCAAAGTCATAACCCAACATCTTTGTGACCCATTTTTGCTGCTCTTCTGAAGATAGTCTTTGTTCCAAAAAGTTTTTAAGACTATCATGATCAATTTTTACTTTGAAGTGTCTTCCCATTAGGTAAGTTTGCCATTTCTTAGTGCATGCAGTATTGCTAACATTTCCTTCTCATAAATAGGTTTCTGTAAATACTTTCCTTTGATTGGACGACTTTCAAAAGCAATGGGTCTTCCTTCTTGCATTAAAAAAGCACCAATTCCATTTCCTGAGGCATCACATTCCACAATAAATGTTTTTGTGAAGTCTGGTGTAGCTAAGACCAGTGCTAGGTACATTGCCTCTTTAAGATGTTCAAAGGCCTTAGTTTCTTCAAGACTCCATGAAAATGCATCTTTCTTCAATAATGTTGTTAGAGGTGCTGCTATTCTCCCATAATTCTTAACAAACTTGTGATAATACCCTGTTAACCCAAGAAATCCTCGCAATTGATTTATGATTGTGGGGAATTTCCATTCCTTAATGGCTTTAATTTTGTTAGGGTCTACCTTAACACCCTCATGAGATACAATATGACCTAGATATTCCACCTCTTGTACTCCAAAGAAACATGTGGATGTTTTTGCATATAATTGTTTCTCCTGCAATAGTTTGAGCACCTTGTCAACATGTTGAACATGATCCTTCCAAGACCTGTTGTAGATTAGTATATCATCAAAAAATACTAGCACAAATTTTATAAGAAAGGGTTTGAAAATGGAATTCATCAACCCTTGAAATGTAGAAGGTGCATTGGTAAGGCCAAAAGGCATGACCAAAAATTCATAATGACCCTCATGAGTTCGAAATGTTGTTTTTGGAATATCTTCAGTCTTCATTCTAATTTGATGATATCCTGAACGAAGATCCAACTCGGTAAAATAAATTGCTCCATGTAATTCATCCAATAATTCATCAATAACAGGAATGAGAAATTTATCTTTAATGGTGAGTTTATTGAGCTCCCTATAATCCGGACACATTCGCCATGATCCATCCTTCTTGTGTACCAATACTACAGGAGCAGAGAAAGAACTTTGACTAGGTTGAATTATACCCGCCTCTAACATTTCTGCAATCATACGTTCAATTTCGCTCTTTGGAAGTAAGGATATCTATAAGGCTTGATGTTTGGAGGAACACTTCCTGGAATCAAATGAATAGCATGATCATGATCATGAATAGGTGGGAGTCCTTTGGGAGTTTCAAACACCTTGGAATGATTGTCCAAGACTTTTTGGAGATCTGGAGAAATAGACTTTTGATGTTGGAACTTCTAGTGAGCATTATTGTGCAATTACGCCTCGTTGTTCTTTATTTAGAAGCTTTGTCATGACATTAGAGCTTATTATCTTTCCCATCTTCCCTGCAATACCCCGTAATTTGACTTCCTTTCCTTCTGAAAAAAAAATTCAAGAAAAAATCTTGAAAATTAAAAGCTACCGTCCCCAAAGATTGTAACCATTGTACTCCCAATACAACATTAGCACCTCCCATAGGAATGGAAAGCATTGGACTATTCAATACATTTTCCCCCATGGTTAGCTTGATATTATGGCATTTTCCAGAGCAATTTATAGTTCCTCCATTTGTAACCATTACTTGACATTTTGGTGCTAGGTATAGGAAACAATTCAAGTCCTTGACTACCTTACAATGAATAAAATTATGGGTACTACCTGAATCAATCAACACTATTACCTTTTTCTTCTTGATATGTCCTTCTATCTTGAGAGTTTGAGGAGTGGTAATTCCTAAAACAATGACCTAATTATGGATTGGTTCAGTAGAGCGAACTTGTACGAATTTCCACATATCACAGTTTGCTCCTTCGGCTCTGAAATTGATAGACAAGAAACTACAGTCCATGTACTTCTAGCCACTTTTTACAGAATTCCAATCTGATGCTCATAGAGAGAGTTATGAAGATTTTCTCATGATCACCTCTCTGAGATGAAATTCGAGAGCCTGAAAAAGACCTAACTTCCACATATCATATCTCCGAAAATATTGCGAACCAAGGTCTAAAATTTGGCAACGACGTTCCTTAGTATTTCAGCTTTGCGCTCTAAAAAATTCAGCTTCTGAACCTTCATAGAAAAAAAGTTATAACGAAAATGCCACGATGACCTGTTTGGTGCAACGAAACCCTAGAATCCAAAGCTCTGATACCAAATGTTGTGAAAACAGCTCCAAAAATAGAAGAAAAGAGATATCAACGCCTTATAAATAAGCCACTTCAAGGGGGCAACCTCTAATACATTATATGAATGAACAATTCCTGGATGATACAAATTACAAAACCTCCTTTCTATATATAGGAGTCCATGGGGCTACAATGTAATCCTAGTCGACCTAACAATAATAATTTAAGGGCACAATAATAACAATATGGGGGTTACAGGGGTACAATAATAACAATAAAGGGGTTACACTAACAATAATAAGGGACTATACTAGTAATATAAGGACCTGACATCTTTTTTAAGCATGAATAAAATTTCAACTTATAAAAAAATTTGAAAAATAATAATAATGATTAAAAATATATTATTTTTGAAAAAAATATACATTTAGTTTAAAAATATAAATATGTTAAAATAAAAATTCCAAGTCCCTTACTTTTTATCTATTAAAACTAGGTTATCATTTTTAATATGTTCAATTTAAAAAAAAAATTATTTGATCTTACAAAAACTAAATAATAAATTTTAAATATTAAATATTATTATTAATTTAAATCTAAATTTATAAAATTTACACATAATATTAATCATCGTCGAAAATTAAAAATGAAATATTATTATTAATTTAAACTTAAATTTATATATTGGATTAACTTCCACATTTGCTTTATTTAATTATAAAAACATTTTTTATTAAGAGAAAAAATACAAATCCCATTTGTTTTATTCAATTATAAAACTAGTAGTTGCCCCAGAAGGTGCAAGGAGAGGCCGATAGGAGTATTTTTTGTGAATTATTAATTTGAAGTAATTGTAGTTTTTGAGATGAAGGAAATTTTGTAGAATTTTGCACAAAGCATCTGAGTAGAAATTGCATCAAAGGAGCTGAGAAGGGTCTAGATCCTAAATTCACATATAAATAGCCACAAGATCATTAAGAGTCACTATGAATCAATACTAAAAGTTGATAAGTTGGTCTTGCATCACCAATTGCAATGTTCAATATAATGTGCCAATCCCTGGAATACAAAGAATATCTCCAAATAAATTGGAGACAAAACCAAGAGTATCAGCTTTGAAATTGATACAACCCAATCTGCACCAAAGAAGAAGTCCATCTGGTCCAAGGAAGAGAAGTCATAGTGAAGATCTCAAGAGAACCCACTAAAAGGCCCAGGAAAGGGTTTGAAACCCTATAATAAAAATGATTTAAAAACCTTAGTTCCTTAGACCTTAGGGAAAAATGTAGTATTCACATAGATCAACTATATACTCCAAGAAATGTCACTACTAAGCAATCTTGTTAATCAAATATGAGAAGCACTTTTAGTTGAAGCCATAAAGAAGAATATCTCCTAGTTTTGCAATGGCAATACCACTACAAAAAGTGCCATAAAACCCTGAAAAACAGGAGAAAACCACACAGTTCCAGTGCTAATCCCAAAAAGAACATTGAATTTTGGCTGAAACAGAGAAAGATGTGGTGTGCTTCTGTAGAAGAGCACTGTTTTGCAAAACAAATCCTTCACAGTCACTGAAATAATCAAAATAGCTGGAGCAAATGAGTAACCAACTGTTTAGGTTCCAAATCTTTGGACATAGAATAGAATAACTAAGATAACAACATATACCATAGCTACCACCTGTGCAAATCCAATTGCAAATTAAATTCAGTTATTGCCAACATCATTTTAAACATATACTTGGAGAGCATCTCGATGAGGGTAACACTTACCCTGGTTGATTGACTTGTCAATCTATTGTATCGCTTGAATTGCTCTTAAAACTGTTGCATGTAAATAATATGTTCTTTGAATGTTTCATTAAAAAGAAAAACCAGCGAGTAGAATAATGGTGTTTATAGTACAAATTTTGTGTAGAAATTTGAGAGATTGGATTTGGTGGAAGAATAATACCTGAGATACAAGGAGTGAGCACACCATCTACAATAACCATGGAGGTACCAAGAAGGGTCAGTATGAGCAAAATTGTTTTAGCTGCATTTCCTTTTTCTAATTTTTTTTGTTTTTGTTTTTTCGAAGCTCTTTTGAGCTGTCTATTGGGCACTGCAAACTTATATGATGAAAGTTCCCTATCCTCATGACACTCACTTTTTCATGGTGGCATATTAAGGAATAAGGTGAAAAAGTGCGACCTGTCATCTCATTAATCCTCACAATAAGCTTATATCCAGAATACAAAGATAAAATTTACGTTGAAAAACATATTTTGGTTCATATTACATAACATATTTTGGTTCATATTACATACCATCACTGTTATCATTGGCCCAAAGCAGAATTAAAATGTATTTGAGCAGTGGAAAAAGAGTGAGCGAGAATATTCTGAGAGACAGAGCACCAAGAACATCATGTGGATGATGGATTCCATTTATGAAAGTGCTAGCAAACACATAAAGGGGAAAAGTTCCTATGTCCCCATAAACCACCCCAATACTCTGAAAGGCCAGTTGGAGAATGGAGGCCACTGTGAGCAGATTCTACAAAATCAACAACAACAAGATCTAATTATAAATTGATTAACTAAACACCACCATCAAGCTTTTTATTGAACATCGGGTTAGGTAGAAAACTTTAATTGCATAGTGTATCTGGATTGGATCTTGCGCTGGAAATGATATAATGTCTGCCAGAAATTTAGATAAAATCTAAAATCTTTGTAATAAATCTGTTATCAGAGAGAATCAAAGGAAGAGAAAAATATTAACCACAGATGAAACAAAATAGGGTTGTGATAGCTCCAAAATCCAAACATAGACAGGAATCAGATCTTTTTTCTGTTAACAAATTTTCCACTATATTTATCAATAAGAGTAGTGAAAGTAGCAATAGTTGGAAGTAAACCCATCTGAAGCATGTCATGTAAAAGAACATTTGCTTCTTCCACCTTGCCCATCTTACAAACTCCTCTTGCAATAGAACTATGAGCAACTTCAGGAGGAATCAATATCATAATTTATAGTCTATGCAAGAAAGCGAAAAGTGATCAATCTTATAACCTGTTATGTAAAATATGTGGAAGGGGGCTAATGCTTACCGAGGTTACTTTCAACTATCTGATGAATGGGTTTTGCAAGGAAGGAAAAATCAATCATGGAGATCAGCTTTTCTGCAAAATGTTACAAATGAATTTAACTCCAAATGTAGTCACTTATAACATACTGCTTGATGGCCATTGTGAGAAAGGCAAAGTGCAGGAAGCTTTGTCGCTTGGGTATGAAATGCAAACAGTAAGCCTCAAGCCAAAATTTAAGTAATTCTGAAGTAATTCTTTGGTCAATATCCAAGAATCTTGTTACTTAGCAGAAAACAGAGTACGTGAAAGAAGAATTACAACATAACAACAAAATAAATAAACAGATTTGACTGGAGCGATTAAGAAATAAATAAATAGAGACAAATGAGGTGAGAGACAATTTTTAATGTTAAGAACTAATGGACAACCTTGCCCTAATCAAGATTTGATAAGAAAATGACAAAAACAGAGGGAATAGGAAAAATTGTGGGGGCAAAGAGATTAATTCACTTGATTATTATCTTCTGTTGCAGCTATCCAGTATTCCACTCAGTGTTCCTTGAATTTTAGCTCATGCATGTAACAGTTATGTAACTTACCCACTGTGCTGCTATTTCTGTGACAGAAATTGAGTTATCAGACTTACTAACTGTGTTCCTATTTCTGTGGATTGCAAAAAGGCAATGTCAGAAATACTATCTTGCAATACCAAAACACTGTAGGACATTTCCATAAGTTGGAAACAGTAGCCTACCTAAAGTGTTTTCATAAATGATGCCTTAGAACTTGAATTTCGTGTATCGGTTGCTGAATCTACAGTGGCAAGCCTAACAGAGAGTTTGAAAAATGGAACGACTTCAGCCCAAATACAAGAGCAATGTTGAATTGTCCCAGATGGCTCAGATTTGTAGATGTATATTACATACTAAATAAAACACCTGCTCCGAATATTTCCAGAGTGTATGCAAAAAGTAATGTCAGACAATTAGAGAAATATTAAAACCTGAGAGTGTGGTGACTTCCAGTAATGTGGAATCAAACCAGATACAGCAAGATTATAACATGCTTATAGAGAACAGAATAGAAATATAATAACATAGACTGAAAGCCAATAGAAGGAAGAAAAGAATTACTGCATATATTAGATTTGTTGTTTAGAAATACAAGGGGAAGGCCTCTATTAATAGCAACCTTGGAGGAGTCCAGCATTTAAGGATAGTTGGCAAGTATACCAACTATTTAATGATCTATCCAAGTTAACTTACAAGTTATAACTGTCTGTAGAAGGTAAGTATTAAATATGTTGACAAATATTAATTTTTCAAGATAGAATAGAACATAATAGCATGAGTAAAATGTGAAAATTTTGAAACGGAATAGATTATAATTTATATTCACATAGATATACAAATCTGAAGGTGAAGAGATATATACATTTGTACAGTAAAAGTTTGTTGAAAGTAGATATCTAATCATAAATACATGATGATGCACAACATCGACAACACCAGTTGGTGTCTATAGTGACTCCACGTTCAGAAAGGAGTTCTTGCCATTCAGCTCGCATTTTCCGTTGTCTATCTCTTTCATTTATGTGGATTGTTTTCCTTAGAATTCTTCAAATCTTTTGTAATAGTGCAATAGTTCCACGCAAACGGTACAGAGGCAATGAATGGGGTGAAAGGAATCTGAGCTGTATATCATGTAGAGTTTGTTCATGCTGGTGAATCTCCTAGTAGCATTCATAGAGCATGTTTAAATCCCTTGAATCCATATCTGTTTAGCATGAAAGAAGGTAAAAAGTTATTGTTAGTGTTAACAGATGGTAAAAGTAAACTAATTATAGAGTTGAAAAATAGCTAAAAGAATCATAAAATTCTTTTAAACATTAGGAACATAATGAGTAGTAGAATAAATGTAAAAATAAGTAATTGTATATTCAATTTGGATAAGGTGAGGGTTTGTTTACCTCTTGGTGAAGATGCAATGAAGAGTGTATTGTTGGATAGATTGTATTTGTCTATATAGATTTCGATGTGAGCAATGACTCTTCTTGCTTTCTGCGTTGTAGATATGGATTTTCTTTCATGCGTGAAATGCGTGAGAATGGAAATGCTGGATGGATTCGAAGGTCTGTTAGAGATCTAACTCTTGAAATGGCGGTGAATGTTAGACCTTGGCGTTATTTGGGGCCAATGTCAACTGTTGCTTTATCTAACGTCATTCCTTGTGACTTGTGTATTGTTAAAGCCCATGCCATTTGAAGTGGTATCTGTCGACGTGTGCCCCTTGTGATAGGAGAAATGGGCACATGTGGGGTGTGCAATGTCCCATGTTGTTCCTCTGTATTGTTTGAAATCAACGACCACGAAGGATGGCAATTCTGGAGGCTTTGAGTCAGCTGCATAGCATATTGAAATGACTGTGCCAAGTGCGCCATTTACAAGCCCTGCATGTACCCATAAATTGCAGGTCAACATAACTTTTTGTCCATTGCATAACAGAAGCGTTTTGTCTAGTTGTTCTTCTTCAGATGTAGTGAATGTGTGGTCCACATGTTTCTCTGCTGAGTACACAACCACTGGGTTGTGTAATTTTTTCAACATTGATTTGTTATGCAAGGCAACTGAATTGTTTGTTGCATATAAATGCATGGAGTCCTCAAATATTTTTTTATCTTCATGCGTAATAGAGGAATCTGTTCTTGACATTAGTAGCTTCCAATATTCGATTGTAGAGTTCCCATCCCTGAGATTTGTGAGAATGTTGCGGAAGGCAATCTGGGAAGGATCAACACCTTGCTGGCGAAAAATAGTTGTGAGCGTAATGAATGTATCAAAGCTGTGCCAAAGTGCAGTACCACGTGATGTGCCAGCATATAGAGGAATGTCTTTTACAGGTGGTAGTTGGCCTAAATCCCCAACAAGGATAATGGATCGATTACCAAATGGTGTATTTCGATGGAGGGGAAAGACCTCTCGTAAGCGATCATCAATATGGGAAAGCATTTTTGGCCCGATAAAACTCATTTCATCAATGAGTATGTACTGAATATGGCGGAATTGTTCTTGGAGGTGGAGGAGTGGTTGTCCTTCAAGAGGATGCATTGTTTGGATAGGGATGTGAAGGGCAGAATGAATTGTAAGTGCATCTATGTTGAAAGCTGCAACATCGGTAGGTGCAAATACCAACAATGGGCTTATATTTGGTGAGGAGAGTTCGATGAATGCACATTGTAGAGATTTTATTAGAGCAGATTTGCCCGTTCCGGCTGTCCCCTGTATAATGGTTCTAGTTGGGGGTTTTGGAAGAGGATTTTTGAAATGAGAAGTAATATGTGTGAAAGCTTTTTGTTGGGTAGGAGATAATATTTGATTTACGGGAAGGTTTGAAGAGGGATGATGTTGATTTTGAATAGATGAGCGATTATATTCAATGAAATTGATGGCAGTTTCTTGCAAGTGGAGAGGTAGGGAAGTATGAGACCAATGATGGTTGAGGTCAAAGTCACGATTGCCAATGATTTCAAGGGCATCAATTTCGATGTTCTCGCTTGGGTGAAGGTGAGTGATGATTTCCCATTCATTCATTTGAACAGGGTCAAGGGGGATGTCAGGAGGGGTAGATACATGAGTAGATTCATCTTCTGATTGTGGAGATTGTGGGTTTTCATTTTCACGGTGAACATGCCATGTTGTATATGTTCCTTTCTTTTGTTCCCAATGTGCAATGATTTCCTCATTGCTGCATCCAATGTCATTGGGGAGTGTACGGAAGGGGAAATACAATATTAATTCAGCCCAGCAGAAGTTGGTGTAGTTTGGATCAGTAGGGGAAGGGATTGTGGTGTATCGTGGCAAGATATGGAGAACTATGGGAGGAGAAATCTGTTTCCATTGGTTTTGTTGACGACGAGGAGAAAATGACCAAGAGCGTGCAGCTTCTATGAGGGGCAATGGATCTAATGAAGAAGGCCTATTCATGTATGCAATAATAAATGGTGGTGTTGAGGGTGGATTTTCAGAACCATCTAAAACACGTCTGAATACAGTTCTATTAACATTTAGAGATACAAATGTACGACTACATAGTGTGAGAGGTAATTTTTGCAACATATGGCATATTTCCTGCGCTCCAATATCCCTTTCTGCTATGCTTTCTGTAAGGCGTTTCCGAACAATAGTGGTAGTAGGTGCTTCTGGAGTGACGTTGTTCAAGAGGCGGAATAATATTTGGCTATAGCTTTCTGACTTTGTTTCTGCTTTGGCTGCATATTTAGAAATATAAGCTAACACGGCATGGCGTGAAAGCACTGGTTGACAATCAACATTTTCTCTCCAGATGGAGAGTAGATCAGCATTATGAATGTTCAATCTATCATCGTTATGTGCAGGCTTGTAGATTTTCTGACCTTTGTTGTCCACTAGCAGTAAAGATGTGGGACTTAACTCCCATGGTACTCCGTAGCGACATGTGAGAACGTTGTTTTTTTTGCGAAGACAAGAAGATGCATGGCACTTTGTATGGCGCTGGACACAATTGACAAGCTCTTCATAGTCATCTGTCTGTGTTGATGCAAAGATTGATCGTGTGTTGAGAAGACATGGGTCCTGCTTTGCTGATTGTTGGAGTAAAGCTGCGCAATGTTGGAGTTGTCGTGGGTTCCAAGCAGTTACATAATGGTCAAAATATTTTTGAGCATTGAGAACTTCTATCTCATTGTTCCAATTCAGGGAATCCATATTTGGTGCATCTTTCAACCAAAGGAATCCATGTATGTGTGCAAATCCTCGATGTTGCCATTCGTATCTGTATGCAATTTCGAAAAATATTATTGTGTAATTCTAATGAAGTGTAATATTTTTTTTTAAAAGTAATGGTAATGAAAAGTACTTGCACCAATAGTCGATTGCATGGAGGCCTTTTTGTAAGACTTCCTCAAGGAAAATTGTAAATCTGCAATGCATGTATTGGGATGTTAAATGGGGATTGGTAATTATATTTTCAATTCTCCACCTGTAATGAGCATCTGTATTGGAGGGCACCTCGGCAGGCATAATATTGTGCAGGTCAGGCCGTTTGGTATTAGCAGCACTTAGAGTGAAGAAAAACGTTGGGCTCCCAAGCTGTGTGATCATGTCAGTTAGCTCATTACGACGCTTGTTCCAAAAAGAGCGTGTACTTGGTAGGGATGAACCAAAGTGCATGACCATTTCTGGAATTTTTGAATTTGGAAAATCATGAAGACATTGTTGCAAATCTGATACAGTTGCTAGAAAATTGTTTTCAATGTTTTTTTTAACAAAAACATTGGCATTTGATTGGCTACAGTGGCGCATCAGCATGTTATATATGTAGTAACGGAATCTTGGATGTCGGCCGAAGTGATTATCATGGTAGCGTAACAGGTGACAGGCATATTCGTGCAGCTCAACTTTTGTAATTCTTGGTTGTGCAATCATGGCAATGCCTGTTGGGAAAAGTGTGGGAAATGCCATAGAGAAGAGGCCCTCAGTAGTGTATTCATTGATAGGCGATAGAGATATTGTAGGCCAATCAATTGAATTTTTTGATTTAGAATTTGTGTAGTGCAAGTAAGCATGAATGCGATCAAGTTCATTACAGGAGTTTGGAAGAATTGGAACAAATGAAGAAGGCTGGATATCTAATGAAGGTAGAATGGCATGAAGATGATGAGTAGAATCGACTATGTTTTCCTGGGGTATATATGAAGACGTGGTTACGTTATGAAAAATATTAGAAATATCAGTAGGTTGATCCGGTAGAGCGGAAATTGCAGATGGGTTGAGTTCAACATCTTTGTAGTAGGGATCATGAGTGAGTTTGTATTCTAGTGCTGCTAGAACACGTGATTTAGAAACGATGAATTCATAAGATGTTTGAGAAGGGTTTTGCCTTCTAACAATGAGGACGTCTAATTCAAAAACAAGGCGAGGTAGATATTTCGCAATGGTAGTAATGTCTTGAGGGAAGCTGATTGTATGGCTGCTATATTTGTATTGACCACCACGAGCATGCGTTACTTGTAGAATTGGATTTACATGTGTGATTAGCATTTCTTCAATCTGTGTTAAATTCTGAAGGACATATGGTTGTTCGCCAAGATCCATGTTGTTGGCATGAGTGAAACGGTTTGAATTTTTTGATGTTGCACATCGGGAGCAAGAGAGGGTACCATGCGAACATTTTGTCTTCATGCCTGGATATGATTCTTTGCATAGTGTGCAAACATGCAAGGGAGAAAGGTTATCTATTCTTTGCCTAAAGCGACGGTGTTCTTCATTGAGGGGGGGGCTATATAGGTTTTGGGAAGAGGGAGTCTCTTTTCGTTTTTTATAAAGAAGTCGTCGTCGTGCATTTATTGCTTCTTTGTTTTGAGCATAAAGAAGGCGACGTCGTGCTTTTTTTTCTGCATCTTCATTGTTTGATGACATATCTAACGAAGTACAAATAATTCTATGTTAGGGATGAGGTGCGAGATTTACAAATTACAAATTGAGGTATAAATGCATATGAAATGTATGACATTGTGTTGAAAGTTGAAATTTCTAGATAACTATTAATAAGTGATAGAAAGAGTTTAAAATCACTTTCAAATAGATGTTGGTATAAACCTTTTTTTTGTAGTGCGAAGCATAAGTATTTATATTATTGAAATGTGAAATGGTAAATATACATACTTGTAGTCATTAAAAAAATGTTACTGTAAAAGTAACTGTGCATTACAACAACATGGTTGTATTTTACAATGGTAGGGAGAAAGGAACTATACATGAAATATATATTATTGAAATGTGAAATGGTAAATATACATACTTGTTGTCATTAAAAAAATGTTACTGTAAAAGTAACTGTGCATTACAACAACATGGTTGTATTTTAAAATGGTAGGGAGAAAGGAACTATAAAGGGATGTTATTTTCTATCTAGAGAAATAAAAAGGTGTACATATAAGAACTGAGGTCAAAGGCGACGAGCAACAGAGCACTGTGAAATGGTAAGTGCGGCAATGTCTTTTAGGATTTCTGTGCATGCATCATCATATTGAATTTCTTCTGAACTTAGAAAAATAGGTTGGAGATGCTCAACACCATTGTAGTACTCTTTTTTAATGGAAAGTGATAGAGAGAAGTGATGCCCTGAAATACGGCTGCATATTTTCTGAAGATCAGTTGGTTCAATGGAAAGGAGGAACAAGTCTTTAGCTGTGATGCCCATGAGCTCATTTCCCGCATCATTGAAAACAGTGACATTTTGAAGCTGGCCAGTGTGGTCATGCAATTCGATTTTTAGTTTGTAACGGTAGTCGCATTATGGAAATTCACCGTTGCACTTTGTACAATGCCAGATATTGTTAGAATGGTGGCTTACTTTTTTCATGCATTGTTTCCCATTGTAATCCAATGGACAAGCAAGAAAATAGAAATCGTCCATGCGTAGACGAGTTATTGTGGCACGAATCGAAACCCATACTGCTTTCTCCAAGATTTCCATGCTAGAAATTTCCTGAATGGTCTTTTGTGGTAAAGCTCGCTTGGAAGACAGAGTATAATTTCTGCTCAATGAAGGAGACGAAGAGCTGTAGCCTGTATCACGGAACCAAGTTTGGAGTTGTTTAGTTTCTTCAATGTCTGGATTTATAAGAAGAGCGGTAGTGGAAATTGTCCCAATAGTG
Organism: Pinus albicaulis; assembly: GCA_034641835.2. Taxonomy (NCBI): domain Eukaryota; kingdom Viridiplantae; phylum Streptophyta; class Pinopsida; order Pinales; family Pinaceae; genus Pinus; species Pinus albicaulis. Next base: position 806,893,985 of record CM076570.1, read on the forward strand.
ATTCCATTAAATTCAGTTATCCGGCCGCCTTTCACACAAAGGATTGGTGGGTTGTCAGAAGAGTGGACTCCAACAAGGTCCTTTCCTATAGAGAGACATTGATCTCCCCATATTGTTAAATCAATACTGAAACCTGACTTGTCCTTCAATGTTATTGTTTTTTTTAATATTTCAGTTCCATCTCTTCTTCTTATTGTAGAAGCAGGGGAGGTGGAGGTAACGACACCAAGAACATCGACAAGCGTAGTTGGGTTTATGGATTTCACTTCAGCAATAGTCCTGAAATGAAAGCTTTGGTAAGGAAAGCTTGGATCATCCTCTAAACATGGTGTCACAGTTGATGTAGCAAGCAAGTAAATCTCCCATTTGTTGTTTAAATGGTTGTAGTTTGGGTTTGTTTGCTTTATTGTTCCATTGGAGACAATATATAGTTGCCCAACTTCAATGAGATTGTATAGAGATTCAGCTAGATTAGCAAATGCAGAAAGATGGATTTCATCTTTGTCACGACCAATGAGGTCAAAGCCGAAAACTTTTCTTGACCCACGTGCAGTGTTGTAGTTCTTCAAGGGTGTTTTTGATAATACTCTACCTTGAATCGACCAGTACTTTCAGTACGGATGGAGTGATGTAAATGATACAAGCGATGTTGTAGGTGTGCTTGTTGGAGTCGAAGTATTTGGAAGAATATTTTGTGCTGATGAAGAACTTGAATGAGATTCGCTTGCCTGTGCATGCAATAGCAATGACAAGTCCTTAACCAAAGGTCTGCTATGGTAGACAACCTCAAGTTCTAGGATTCGAATGGATCTGAAATGGATGAAGAAATTATTTAAAATTAAAATGAATGTTCAACTCATTTGTATTCAGGAATAATCCAAAAAACTAAAGGGAAAAGTTTAAAACGAAGCCTAATCTTACGTAGAGTTTTGGGACACTGTGCAAGTTGATTTTGTAAGTGAAATGATTGAACCGATCTGAATGTCTTCATATGAAACTTGTGCGCCATAAGCAAATGGGAGCAAAGTCCTGTGTTGATATGTGCCATCAGAGAGAGTGATGTGGTAGTGGGAAGCGCTGGTTTTTGATGAATAGACAGATTCAATGTTCACTACTTGCAGTAGAGGTTGCATCTTAGTCGAACCATTTAGCAATTTGGGGATGGCATTCTCGGTCAAAATCGGCTCCATCACGGTAGTAAAGTGCAAATTTTTAATTTGCAATGGTAATACCTGCAATTTATTTTAATGCATTGGAAGAGATATTAATGCATTAAATAAATTGTAAGCAAAGCATAAATTAGCATTTTTGTAATTGTTATCTAATAGATTTGTTCATAATGAAAACTTAGATTTCTAATTAAATGCAATAATAAAGAGGGCACAATAAATCCATGTCTCCTTAGAAATCCATGTTCTGCATGTGGGAAACGTGGTACTAAAATAGATGACTCCCTTAGACATGATCACTAATTTTGCGATTTTCTGGAGGATTTGTTCGAGCAAGCAGAGTTAGAAATATTTCTTGGAATAAAATACAGAGGAATGTGCAATTAATTTAGGCTATAAGACATGCCTACAAACATTACAAAGGCTTGATATATTCATTATGTCTCCCTTAACTCCTGCAACCCACAGTTGTCTATTATAAATATGAAACCGTCCAAACCCCTAAACAGAACTGGAGTTTGAGGACTATTTTCAATCCCTTACCCTAAACAGAACTGGAGGTTAAAGACTATTTTCAATCCTCGAGCCTGCAATTTCTCGACAAATCCCTTAATATCCAGAAATGATTCAGAGAAAGGTCTGAATTGGAGAAGCCCTCGGACACCGAGATGAAATCGAGAGGTCAAACAAAGACAACAGAGAAACTTGAGAGAGGAGTTCAATGCTCTTTTCCCTCTCCCATCTGAGCTAGAAACTGCTCAATAGAGTACCATAAATAGCAAAATAAGCATCCAATGAAACAAAATTTCTCCAAAAAGTGGCCACTTCCAGCTAATAAAATAATCGTTCCAATGAAAAGCAACAAAAACAACAGCATAATTACTTGAAGAACAATTATTCGCTACTGCCCTCTCTAATTGAGAGAGAAGCGGAGGGGAGGCCTCAACTTTCTCGCCATTTGCAACTCTATGACGACAAAAATTTTTTAAATTTGGAGATCCCTGAAAACTTTTTAGCCAATGGATATATGTGAAGATATCCTGGAAGTTTTATGTGAAAATATCAGTGGAGGTAGTAACTTTAAGGGGTTTTATATTGTGCAAAGTGGTTGTCTATAGCAACTATGGATATATATGAAAATTCAAAAAGGGTTGAAGAATTAATGGGTATCAATATGGACGCTGATAGAGCTATTTCATGAAGTGAACTTCTTTCACATGCAAGGAGGGACAAAATGGTATTGCAGAAAGAGATGAACTTCTTTTGCATACAAGGAACAAAATTGGGTGTTAATATATCAAAATAGGTGAGCCACATTTATCAAAATAGGGTGATAATATACTGAACCTATACAAACTACATTTTTCACAGTACGAGGAACATCCCATTTACATTAGCTTCTCCTAATTGCATGTTAAATTCCTAGTTGAATAGGCCCAGTTTCTGAACCGACCAATGCCTCTTCCAAACATACAATCCATGGCCGTTTGGACTTAACCACGGGATAAGTCTTATGTCGCACGTTTAGCATCGTTCAGGAGACTTCAAAAGAAAAAAGTAGCAACCAAACAGAATTGAACTACTTCAAATAAATGGAAGAAAAAGAGTGGTGAAACAGTTTTTTCTAGTAAATTTTTTTACTTCTATACAATCCAAACATCAATGCCAAATAAAATAGAAAGGTGAAAAATAGTAATTTACAAAGATCCTTACAGATCAACAATTAAAAAAAAGCAACAACAACAATTGTTAACAAGGAAGGAACAAGGAGCATCCACTCCACTGTACAACATAAATGCAACAATTCGCAATAGCAGCTTGTCTCAGAACAATGATGTTCAAATGGAATTGTTTACATGTCAATTAGAGCTTCTTAATAACCAGTGGAAGGCCGAAGAATCCACGGCCCCAAAAAACCTACAATAATTTCCAAGTGTGAGGATTTAAAAGGTTGGCATAGTCCTTACACATGATGCCTTCAAATTTAAATTGGGATTCTGGTTTCGTTTTGGATTATGTTTTAACTATCTAACTATTATATGATTTGGACCCATTTTGGTTGTGCATTGACCATTGTGGGTCGTGATTTGACCTATTTTGGTCATGTATGGGTCCAAATCATATAATAGTTAGACTGATTCATTTTAATACCAATGTGCAAGGTTTCTAGTGGGAATAAAACTAAGCCCCCAATTTTTTACTGAGATTGGAACAGGAATTTTGCACATTAATACCCATGTTGATAACCTCAAATGGAAACAACCCCTCTACTTCTGGGAGCTCATGTCCACATTCTCCCCCAATTGCAATTCCATATATCAAATACTGGCATATATGTGTGTGAGAGAGAAAAATATGGGCCATATGGTTTAGTAGGAGCACTCCCCCCTTCCAAGATGAGGTAGTAACCCCTGTCATGATTACTACAACGTAAAAGCTGCTCAAACATCCAAAAAATTCATGATTAATTATGATATCCATGAGCCCTTAAGGGGATGATATGAGTTGCTGAGGTAGTAACCTGGATGATTTCTTTGTTGTTGAGGTAGTAACCCTTGTGATGATTACCATGGGATAAAACATCATCTAGAAATATGAATGTGATAAGCTCATATTTTGAAACAAATCTTGCGAAGAAAGTACACTAAAGTGAAACTGATAGGTAAAACTGTTGAATTCCAACATTCTGCAATTCAATTAAAACCCTCAATGGCCTGTAAAATAAGGGCCACTATTAAATATTAAGCTTTTATCCTTCTTCATTCAAACAAGGAAGAAATATAGATGTCTCCATAAAGGATGAAGCTTAAGGATCTTTTCATGAGCAATAGCTTTTCTTCTAGCCAAACCCCCAGAACCATGTGATCTAGCCACTACCCCATAAACTTGTTAATCAAAAATTTTTGAACAATGAGAAGGGGCTTACTTGTGGGAAATGGAATAGTTAGTTTCTTTGACACTTGTAATAACTTCATCAGAAAACATACTCTCTCTGGTTGATGAGCTCCATGTTTTGATGTTTTGGCTACAGGGGCTTAGAACACCATGGTTTTTTTCTCAAGGCTAGATTTAAGGTCAAAATGGACCATATGGTAAAAGCTGCTTACAGTGAGTTGGCAGCAGGGGTCAAAATTGTAGCCGTAGGGGATAAATATAGCTCTCTTCATAACCAAAAAAGATGCAGCAAATATACTTGCATTCAACAGACTGTTGGATCGAATGAAAGAAAATAAAATGAACACAGAAATAGAGAATCAAATAGTTCAGATAGTAATAGACAAATTTCAGGTAGAGAAAACCCTCTTGTGGTATAAGAATTCCAGAACCAAATATATTCACGCCTTGCAGGTTTTTTTTTATTCACACTCAAAATAGAATTCATCCATAGAATCCCCACTTTGGACATAACTATATCTATCAGAAATGGAAATATCTATAGTTATTCCCCTTCATCTTGATTTGTCCTTCTATCTCCAAAACCCCTGTTGTTCACAATTTCTGCCTTTCTCACAAAAGAAAATGATAATTCCTATTAGTTTTTCCCTAATCATGGCCTTAAAACTGATAGTTAATGCGATAGAGACAACAACAAGGAACATAACACTACTCTGCCACATAAACGCAACAACTCAAAATAGAAGCTTGTCTCAATAAGTTCATTTGAATGGAATCATTTACAGGTCAATTGTAGCTACTAAACAACCAACAAAAGCCTATAGAATTAACTACATTTCTGAGTCTGACAGCCCAATTTCCAAACTAAGCACTGACTTATCAGATCTGTGTCCATATTCGGTTAAACGATATTTTTTCTTTAATGTTCTATATGTATGAATACTCAGAGGCTATGCGGGGGGAAGGAAATGTATATAGCGAAGCAAACCTCAGACAAAGGTTTTAGTTTTCCTATTTGGGCGCTGATCAAAGGAAAACCTTAGCGATAATAGAGGCAAACTGAAATTGGGAGACTGTGATGAAAGTTTCGTGTGAGGGAATTGGAACATTAGCAGAAGAAGAAAGAAAGTGCAAAACGGAAAGGGCATTACCTGTTCTTTGATGACCCAACTTGAATAACACTGATGTGCGTTGCTGGCGAGTAAGCTCTGCGTTGCTGTGGAGCTGCAGGTGGGAGAAGAATTCGATGCCAGGAATGGAAAAGAAATTGGAAGGCGCCATCATTTCTGAATACGTTTGTAGTGGAAGTCGGAAAAATAGGACATAATTAATTAACCCTCATCGTCTCTGAACTGCCATGGCCAATTGCAAGGGAGTCTGCGGGATAAGAATTAATTCACCCATTCCGTTCATGCTGGGATAACTGCCATGGCCGGTCGAAGTTAAAACTGCCAAGTGTCAGCCGGACATCAAAAATGTTGACAATGAAAAACTGCATCTCTTTCAAAAGAAAAAGCCTATCGGCCTAATTATTATATTTTAATGCCTTCCTCATACTCTTTTGTCATTAACCATGATCTACCTTAATAACCTCAAACATGTATCGATCCCTCGACATGTATCGATCCCTCTTGACCTTAAACATGTATCAATTTTAGTTAGGAATACATATATATTTTAAAAGATAATTCATAATCAATTCAAATACCTTTATACGCCATACATTATGAGCAAAGTGTCTCCAAACATTGTGGGCCATGTTGAGATGCGTAAAGAGACATTTCTGTCGCGAGGTCTCATTTAGAGATATGCTCTGTACACATTGAAAATTTTAGAAAGCATCAAAGCTGAAAAGTATAGGAGTTGATTTCCCAAATTCTGCATTGCAGTTCCAAACATTTAATCCTAAATCATCTGCTGCGCCTGAAACACAGCCAGTTATGGGTTGAAATTTCCACCATAGATGTTGCACTACATTGTCGATGCGGAGGATATTAATAATTTTATGGCTTTATAATTAAAACCCAATTTAAATCCAAATTATGCCAATCATATATATGTAAGCGGAAATGAGCCACATTCAGAACACAAATCCATGTATCTCTGAACATATTTTCGTAATTTCGTAAGAGTAGAAAATATATTACAAATTTGGGTAATTACAGAAGAATAAGTCCGTTAACAGACGGATTATGCAGATCACGCATCGATTCCCATAAACAGCTCCCTGATATTTTCAAGACTTCCAAAAAGATTTCGGGACCTGCAGAGAAAACCTTTAACACTCTGCTGACGCAAATCTTTCATCGTTTCTCTCCGCCTTGGAGCCACTGACAGCAGGAAAATTAGGGCAAAGGCCATCCATGAGCTCGCCATGACTGAGACTGCTCTCTTCTGCGATTGGCCGCAGTGTTTTCTCCAAAGGTCTTCGTCTTCCCACACATACTCTCCGCTGAGGGGCGATTTCTAGCCACTTCCTATCAGTTGTTACCGTCGTCTTAGGAATCGCCATTACCAGACTCAAATTGTCTGGACAATACAATCTTGAGATGAAAACCCTAAACTGCACCAAACCCTAACGACAATCCGAGACGAATTAGAGCGCTTTAGTAAAGTGAAAGTCGCTTGCAAGGCAGAAAAGCTAAATCAGAGACGAATTCTTCAGCTGTGATTCCCACTGCGCCTTAAGATGAGTATGCAGTGGGGTGGATTTAAAGGGCGGATGGGTACCTTCCGTTTAACGCGTATCCAAAACTCCTTCCTACGCAGTTTCGCTGGATCTTGGATGCCGCGTGGGCACCTCTGGAAGCTTCTAAGAATCTTCGTACCAACCGCGAAGATCTGTTCCGAATGTTTGCTGCAACAGATTGGGGGTCATGTGGACCCTAAATGGATTTGGAACGTGAAAAACGATGCCCTTCTGTCATTCTACATGTACACGTCGCTGCATTGCGATGCAAACGCAAATTGTGTGGTTGCTTTTGTTCAACCGTGCACCTCTACGATTGGACACTATTTCTATCCATTATATTACTTTGTGAGATATTAAAAAATATACAATGAAATTAAGTTGCACCATGGCTACAAATGTTTCACGCGGTAACCTAGTAATTGGATAGTGTTCATAGCATGGAAAGTTTCCCTTTTGCCATTTCGTCCCAAGGATATTACTTGCGGGCTTAAAGAGACCTCTTCACGGATTACGACCCATAATATCGCAGGGACCATTTGTTAATTACCCATAATACCCAGTCACGAAGAGTAGCTTCACCCTCTAGTGTCAATCTAATGCCTTACTCGAAGGGTCTTTTAGTGATGTCTCTAATAAAAGTTAAGAAATTTATCAAATGGTTTTTTCAAAGATAAGAGAATAATACGTAATTAACATTGGAATTTTTCTTTTTTTCCTTTTCTTTTGCGGAGGTCAATCCATTCCACGAAATTATCAAGAACAACTCTAAGGGGAACAATGACATCATTTCTTTGAGATAATGCTATTGCTAAAGGTTCTACCATATTCTTCATTTCCTTGTCGCTATATAATTAATTTGACTCGTGGGTATGTTTTTTCCTACTCATTATAGAAGCCACAATGATGGTTGAGTCTCTTTCTTTTTCATTGAAACGATGGGTCTCCTCTCTTAAGGGATGAGATGGTGTCCCATGTGGCTAAGCTGAGTTTGGAGGATTTGATTTAGCGGTAGATGTCTTCTGTCACTAAGGGTTTTCTTTCTTTTGACATGAAGTACTCTTGGACCCTTTTGCTCCTTTCAGATCTTTCCATCCATGACTCATTTTCTTCAAATCCTAGGGGAAAGGATCCCTTGCGGAAAGGGGCATACATTTTGAAGATTATCAGGCTATTGCCAATTCTTGCAAGGGAAAGCATTATTTTCATAATCTAATGGTTGCGAAAAAATCTTACCCCTCCACTTGAGTAGGATTTTATCTGACACCACTCTACTATGGTCCACTTCGACACATTTGCGAACAAATGTGAGAATTCCTTTTGAAAGCCTTTCAATGTCTATTTTGATGAAGCAATCTATTAAATTTCCCACATCTTCTAAGATATCTAGATGTGTCAAATGGATGGGAAAGTTGGGAAGGCTTACCCATACTGGAGTTTCCATAGACGTTATGGTAAGAGGATTAATGTGAGGGAACCATGGTTGCATTGAGATGCTAGCTCAACCCCAAAAATAGGCGCCCTAGTCAAAAAAATTATGTTGGTCCTTTATATTTTTGAAGAACACCACAAAGAATCCTTTTGAGTAGAATAAGAAATTTGTGGTTTGTGACTAGTTCTAGTGTACCCATCCATGAAGAGAAGATGTCAAGGGCCAAAATCCATTAAAATGGAAATAATCGCTTGTCGTTCATAATCTAGAAGCACAAAGTTGGTTAAAACACTTTTCACTTCAAGAGATGGGGTATTTTTGTGGGATCCACAATAAATGTTGACTTTGATATATCATTGGGGTTCAAAGTTGAATGTCCTAGATTTAGGAATTCCTTAAAATTCTTGGTTTGGGAGGAGGAAGGTACCCCTTCTCAATCCGGAAATTAGAGAAATAAAGGCATCCTTGGTTATGCCATATTCTTCGAAGTATTTTAGGTCTCGAAGTTTCCTTCTTCCATTTATGATTCATAATATGCCATAGGGCATTCTCAACAAATCCTAAATTATGGTGGCGAGTGAAGAAATTATATCCAAGGCTTTGACCAACATGCAGATGGAACCCCCTAATAATGGTCGCACAAATATCGGAAAATTCACAAGATTTGGGAGAAAACCCTCATTTGAGTTGCATGAAATATTATAAAGAGAATAAGAACCCCTCTTATTGGCCATATTTTGAAGCTAGATGAATTTCTTAACACCCTCATGAGAAAGCAAACTAATTCCCACTAAAGGTGCAGATCCATCAAACTGAAACTCTGTAGTGGGCTTCTCATTTAAACCCTTTGTCATTCGGCCATGCAAACCTATCTCCTTGGACATGGCTAAGAGTTTTTCGCGTAGATTTAATATTAGGGTTTGTTGCAATTTTTTTTCCTTGATATAATCCCATATTTTCTTAATAGCCCTGGTCCAAGGTATCTCAGAGATGCCTATGAACTTTTGTATGGCTCGCGAAATGGGATGTGGTTGAGGGATACTTCCTCCTCTACATGTGCCACTCTCTTCCCATGTCTCTAAACATCTGTCGTCCAGGGGTTGATAACGATGCATCTAATTACCATCGCTTGCTTTCAGAGGGCAAGTGAATGTTGGTGAGTGTCAAAAGAAAAACGCCTTGAGAGCCACCTATTTACACTATCATAATTATAATTTTTAATTAACTTGTATTGCATTTTTTTCTTCCTATTTCTAAGTTGATAGTCCTCTATATTTTGAAATAGAATTTCTAATATTTTAATTTAATTATCAATAATTATTATATAGATGATAAGGATTTAAAATTTATCGAATATTAAAGTTTATCTCAAAAGTAGTCATGCCTTTTATGTTTTTAAATTTAAGTAAAAAATGTCTTATCCACAAGATCCCATTAAACTCTTATTACTTATTACTATTAAACTCTTATTGTTTATTATTATTATTTCACTATGTTTTTCTTGTTACATATTTTTTTAAATGAATATATGTTTATCTCATATAATGACATACTCATAGGATAGAAGGATCAAATTTAGGTTGGAATGTGATGGAGAATAGGGTTTTCCTGCGCAGTGGATATCTTCTTCCCACAACCATGAACCAAGGCATCAATTCCCACTCAATGGATGCACCATGGAGTAGTGATATGCGTCTAGGATTTCTCCTATGAGTGCAAAGTCATTTTATTTTACCTTCATCTGTAGTGGAACAATATTCCCTCTACTGTGGTGCCCTTTTTACCATTGAGGGACTAACGAGACAAGGTTTTATGTTAAAGTGATGGGAATGTTCTCATGGGATAAGTTTTTTCTTCCTTTTATCCTTTGGATTGGTACCTCTTACTGGCTCTATCAATTGGGAGAGATGGTTGTGTTCAAAGCGAGAGGTGCACCCAACCGTGGGCTATTTCGTGTCCCTTGTTCCCTCTATTTTGTTTTTTTATGAATTTTTTATCTTACAGATGGTGAAGATGAGGCCAAATTTGTTTCCTATGCATATAGTGGCCCTTATTTTCAAGGATATCCCCCCATCTTTCCTGGTTTTTCCATTCCATCCCTCAAGCAGAGAAGGATCAAAATAATTTAAGATATTTATCAAGAATATCAGTGGGAATAATTTTACTATATGGACAAGAACCTTAGCCTCCGTCTCTTCTCTTAAGCATTTTATTGAAGATAAATGGGGCATGCCTTCAATATGTCAATGCCTACAATTTTAAGGGATGGTTCTCCAAGATTCCTTTCAGATTAAAGAGTATAGTATCATAAGAAACTCAACAATAATCCTAAACTCAAGGTTGTGTGGGGCTGATCCTGGTGCCAACAAATCAAATGGAACTTATTTCTCTTTCAAGGGAGAAATGCAAGAGAAGGTTACAACCCTAGCAGAATAGAGTCAAAACAAACAAGGACCATATATAGTAGATCAAATGGAGCAGGCTACCACCATGGAAGTCAATTATTTAGTGATATCTTCCCTTTTCTCTACCCTCTATTCAAATATTTCTACTTGAATATTTAATGTCTTTTAGCCATATCCTAAAGCTTTATTCCAGTGGTTTTTCTCTTATTGGACACCCAATTGTGACATTTATTTATGCTCCAAAGGTTTCTTTATAGTCTAATTTGATACACGAAAGGATTTGGAGTTTGTTCTAAATGAAGGGTCACGTATCTGGGGAAGAGTTGGGCTATTCACCAACCTAGATCCATCTTAACTCCAAATATATCAAGCGTTGAGATGGATCAAATCTCTCGAGGTGCAAACATATTTTTTGAGTGAAAAACTTGAGGAAATGTTTGCACCTTAAGATATTTGATCCCTCATAGCTTGATAGATCTGAAGTTAAGATGGATCTAGGCTAGATTAATTATTATTATGATTATTATTATTATGTAATTTCATTGAGTCAACATGTTTTAATTAATTATTTTATTTTTAGTTTTATGTAATTTTAGCAAGTCAAAATATTTAGATAATCTAACATAATAGGACATTGTAACATCTCTTCCGGTGCACAAAAGTAATAAAACAAAATTAAACAAATAGTTATAAAATATTTTTATTATGAAATGAGAGATGGTTTTTGGGCGTGTGGTATTGATGAGACATGGTATTGGCCCATGGTATTGCAACAAAGCCTATTTACAAGTTAATAATATCCATGGTAAAGTGGGGCAAAAAAATGTAATAAAGTTAAACTAGTAATTAAACCACATGTTACAGAGGAAACCCCTTAAGGCAGTAACAAAGGAAAGAGTAGCATAGAAGAAATGAGTAAAAATTTTATGAAATTTTATGATCTTACTATTGCTTATCCATTCCACTCTCCTAACCACCATAGACATGAAAATCCTTCATACTGTGAAGGGTTAGTTGAAGCTTTCATTCAACATGAGATCCCAGCCACTGCTTTGATTTTGATTTAATAGTGGGACAAAAAAGTTATGCTACCCTATGGAAGTCTCCATTAGCTAAGAAGCCATGAAGAATATACTTCAACACCTCTCTCTTTACTTCTCAAGTTCATTGGAGCTTTAAAAAGAATTCAGTAATTTTAGAAACTTAAAATCATAAGAGGAGGATAACTGTGCTTGCAAAAACATGCAAGGCCATGTGCAAGACTTGGGTGACTTCGGAAAAATAGATATAATAAAAAAAATGGAAAATCCAAACTCTATAACAAAAAATATACTAGCAAACCGTAAGAACCCAACCACTACTTTGCTGCAGATTTAAAAGTGGGACAAAAAAATTATGCCAGACTATGGAAGTCTCCATCAGCTAAGAAGCCATGAGGAGTATACTTCAACACCTCTCTCTTTACTTCTAAGGCTCATTGGAGCTTTAAAAGATACCTTAGTGATTTTAGAAACTAATTATTAGACGAGGAGGATACTGATATGGAATGTATGTATCTCGATGTGATACTCATACTAGTTTCAGAGGCATTTCTTGGACACTTCACAGTTATATTATTCATAATTCTAACTAAAACTACACTAGATAATTGAAAGTGATACTGGATCAAAAATAATGAAATTTTTTTGTTGGTGCTTAACTGAGTTGGTGAAAGTGGATTATTGTTAACCACCACAAGGTTTCAAGTCTTTCAATGACATGGTCATGTATGCTTGTGCTTGAAAAAATAGGCAGGGCCCGGTGCATGTCCTGTGTGACTTTGGCAGAATAGATACAATAATACAAATGGAAAATCCAAAATCTATAACAAAATATATACTTGAAAACCCAAGAACTAGTCACTTTTGAATGTATCAACAATATTAACAAGGAAATAAGATATATGCAACAATATTTGGTAGGATATATAGGATTAGGCTCATATTCATACATTAAATAAGCTGTAGACAATAATAAGTAAAGTATCTAGTACATGATTACATCTGTCTTGTGTGAATTTTTTGGAGGGTAAAGAATTATCTG